>OZ025291.1:372118976-372718976 GCA_964019185.1 Maratus speculifer
ACACTTGTTATTTATCAGTTGAAAACATGTGATTTCAGATAATGCATAGATTGAGATACCTTCTTGGTATGAACTGCAAAGCCTTGAAACTTATTTTCAATTTATGTAAATGCTTGTTACATTATAAACTTGTTATTCAGCTCGTACAACACTGTGTTGTGTTATTTTATTTCTAAAGCTTTACAAAATATTGTTCTACGGTTGTGTAACTTTTTGATTAGGAATAATCTTTATTTACATTTGAAATTCATCATGAATGTAACCGAGTGATTCTGAATCTGGAATACACAAAAAAACTTCCTATCAACCACAATTCATGTTTTAACCCTGTCGGGTCCAATTTTTTTTTCAATTAAAAAAAATACTTTTACGTTAATAACATTAACACCAGCTGACAAACAGATTAATTAGAGTCTAGCGAATATTTCCATTTGCTGAAACATAACGAATGTCGTTGTTTTGCGTACTATTCATTTCGTATTCATATGACTATATTTTAACGAAGAATTTTTGGAGATGTTTTAGAAAATATTATATTACAAGAAGATTTAACTGATATTACAATTTTCTAATACTTTTTGCGCTTTATTACACATGATTCTTTCAAGAAAGTAACTTTTATTTTAAATTTAAAGAGTGAAATAGGTATTAAAAGGTGAAATTTTATAGAAAAGAATAGGTACTTGTGAATGAGAGAAAAATATACAATTACGAAGCTTTCATAATTTCGCTTGTAAGTTTTGTTGTATTTGAACTATTGTTGTCAGTTTTGTTCACAACAACCAGTAGAGTCTAGAAATGTCTAGAAGAAGTCGTTTGCCTGATTCATTAAGGTGGCAGGCGGTAGGATGGATGGAAATTTGGTTGTCACAGGCCGATACTGCTAGACGGCTCAATGTGTCTCGCAGTATAGTCCAATGACTTTGGGATCAGTATGAATCTGAAGATTATGTGTCCAGAAGACATGTTCCAGGCCACCCACGTGTTATAACACCTGCAGAAGACCGGTTTTGAGCTTTTTCGGCCCGAAGGAGAAGACGCACTACTGTGCAGCAACTCATTGCAGACCACTTTGAAACATCAGGGAGAAGAATCTCCTCTACTACGGTGTAAAGACCTCTTAACAATGCAGGTCCCTATACAAGGCGATCAGTTGTGCGTGTCCCCTTCAACAGACGACAGAGAAGGGCTCGCTAATGTTGGACAAGAAATCATGTTTCCTGGACCAGACAACAGTGGGCTTCTGTACTCTTCACAAACGAGTCCATATTCACACTGGAGAGCGATTCAGGACGTCTTCTGAACCGAAGAGAACAATGCACTAGGTACCATCGATCAAATACTGTCGAAATACACAGGTACAGAAGCGGTGGAATCATGGTTTGGGCAGGGATCTCACTCGGAGACCACACTGACCTGCATGTTTTCCATGGAGTAACTCTGGCTAGTGCTAGATATCAGGATGAGATCCTTGATTCATATGTGCGCCTATATGCCAGTGCTATTGGCAATGGTTTCATTCTAATGGATGATAATGTGAGACCACACCGAGCTGTGGTTATTGAGGATTATCTTGAGGATCACGGTTTGGAGAGAATGGAATGACCCGCTAACTCTCCAGACTCGAATCCGATAAAATATCTTTGGGACTATCTTGGAAGACAAATTGCGGCTTTAAGTCCTCCTCAAAGATCATTAAATGAGCTGGAACAAGTCTTACTCCATGTCTGGTCAGCGCTACCTATTTCGCTGACCGACAATTTAATTGAGAACATGGAAAGTCGATGCCGCTAATGCATTCAAGCCCAGAGTGGACATATTCCGTATTAAAACCAGTTTTTTAATGTTTCTGTCACATTTTACTGCATAATACTGCGATGTACTGATTTCTCCAAGAATCGAATTTTCCACCGTAGATGCTTTTTTGTTGTAATTTCATTTATACGTTTAACTTAAGAAAATGTCTATGTCACATTTAATAAATAACATTTTAGCGCCCATTTCCTTCAAATTTGTTGTTTCTATATTTATTCATTTACAAATTAGACGCAAAAAACCGGTTGTATCTTAACTTTTGGAGGCCAGTGTATTTTATTGTTATTTAAAACTTATAGTTTAATCTTTTACAAATTTTCGTATATCAATCAAAAATTGTAATCTTTACAAATAAGATGTGTAATATGAACTTAAAATGTTCAGGTTTACTTAAAATTCGATTAAAAAAATTAACTATAGATGTTAATAGTTAATTTTATTTAAAAACATCTTAGTACTTTCAAACTTTTAATCAGGCTCTTCCTCAGAGAATATTTTCTTTTATAAATACAAATATATGATTCCGTTTTGAAAATGAACGAGACTCGTGTCTTGAAAATTGAATTAGTAGTATTTTACGTGAACGATAAAAAGAAATATTTAATTGTTGCACCATAAAATTTAATACGTCATTTCCTCAAATTGTCAGGATTTTATTTTCAGGATGTGAAACCATAATATAAAATTCTACTAATATTATATAAAATACTTAATTGATATAAATCATAATGTAAAGTACTACTAATTCAATCTTCATCTTTAAAATTCTTGAAAATAAATTTTAAAGATAAATTTCAAAAAATGTTGATAGAGGGCGCTTTAGACTTTGGAGTAACGAACAACTACTTTTTACGGTTATTTTTTGCATTTCATTAATTTTTTTTAGAAGCTTAGAGATAAACTTAAAATTTCAGCTCAAAATCTGAATCGTTGGGATTGGATTAGTAGCGCAAACTCAACTTTGTTCAAGAGAGTTGGGATTCAAATTTCAAATGATTATAAAAAACGGAAAAATTTGTCGATTCGTTTGCCGTTTTTGCTAAAACTATTCTTTATGTCTGTATTTTCCTGAAAATAAATTTTAAAAATAACTTTCTAAAAATTCCTTTAGAGGACGCTTTAAACTTAAGAGTAACCAACAACTATTTTAACCGTTATTTTTTGTATCGAATTAAATGCTTGCAAAAGCTTAGATTTAAATTTTGAGCTCAAATTCTGAATCGTTGGGAGAGGTTAAGAAGTGCAAATTGAACTGTGTTCAAGAGTTGATATTTACCCCCCTTCCCCCCCCAACCTCGAACACTGTTCAATTTTGCGCTACTTAATTACTCCCAACGATTTACATTTTAAGCTCAAAATTTAAGTCTAAGTTTTTGTAAGCATTTAATGATATTTAATAATAATGGTTAAAAATAGTTGCACGTTACTCCAAAATCTAAGGCGCCCTCTATCGGCATTTTTAAAAATTTATCTTTAAAATTTATTTTCAAGAAAATACTGATTTAAAGAGTAGTTTTAGCGAAAACCGCAAATGAATCGACAAATTTTTCCGTTTTTTATGTTTATTTGAAATTTTGGACTCAAAATTTTAATGGCACCTATTTCCCTCGGAAAATGTTTGGGACCCTTAATTCCCTATTTAATATTGTTTGTCTTGATGTGTACTATCACCCCTTAAAGTTTTGCCCAAGAGTTTAGATACACCCTGTATATCATGATATACATCAAGGTATACACTGGGTTTCATAATGATATGACCACCTAATAATTTTGTGATATCCTGCCAAAAACTCATAAATAATTATCAGAAAGCTCCATTATCTAGATAAATGTGGTAATTTTATACGCTATATAGCTGTAAAAAAAAAAAAAAAAAAAAAAAAAAAAAAATCAAATTTTAAATTCATTGAAAATATGAATTATGTAAGAAAGTGGTGTTGATGAAGAAAATATGATATGAACATTGATTGAAATTATTAGTAAACGAGCATGAAAACTGTACAGGAATATTGAATACCACTCAGAGAAGAAGAAACCGAAATATGAAGTTTAGTTTAGAATGTAAGTATACTTAGCAGACTAGTAAACTTCCAAATCTGATCACAAAGTGAGTTCTAGAAGTATGGATCGTAAAAGCGCTTTAAGTGGTTTTGAGAAATGGAAAATTGTGGCATAGAAGGATGAAGGATTTTCGACGAAAGCTATTGAAAAAAAAATTGAAAAGATGTCTAGGTTTAATATTAAATTTTCTTCGATTAAAAGAGGACTATGGAACAAAGAAGTCTCCCGGACAGCCCTTAAAGCTGACCAAAACAGAAAAAAGAGCCGTTATAAAAAGAATGAGCAATGGGAAAACAACTTTAGGCGAACATTCAAGATATCCACTTATAGCAATGTCAAAAAGTACCTTTGTGAAAGAGTGTCCCTTTGTGATAAAGGCACTCTAGTATTTTTAGTGAGATCGTGACGTTAATGTTCTAACATGTGTGGTGCAGAAGCGACATCTATCCGTTATTCAACTTTAACTTTCTAGAGTATGTGTGGCGCCCTTGAGTCTACAGTTAGCTGCGGTTAGGAGTATTATGCAAATTTATAGCTGCGTCTTTAATTTGCAACGTATAAAAGCTATGAGTTGTAGTGTGTCGTGAGGTGTGGTGAAGCGGCAGGAGCCAGCCAAGTGAAATAGATTGTGTTCTGAAGCGAGATAGCTAGTGTTGTGAGCCGAGTTAACTTGTGTTGTGAGCTGAGTTACCTAAGAGGAAAGCCAGCGAGTAAGAGTTATTTAATACGTTGAATATTTTGAGAATAAAGATTGTTTGCAGCCACGGGCTGTTTTATTATAGATTTAAACTAGCATTTAGCCGCAGCCTGAAGGTAGAGCCGGTGTGAGTGCCCCGAACTGAGCTTAAGCCGTGGACGTGAGTATAGTTTACCATTTAATCTCTTAGTATTGTGTTTCATGACTAAAAAATCTCGAACTTAGCTGCACTTTTCATTGCCTAGAGGTCTAAATAAAGTGTTTGATTTTAAATTTTACTTAAGATTATGTCTTCATTTAACCAACATAACACCGGCGGCGTGCCCAGCCACGTCACACCTTGTCCAAAATAGTCAAGAGCTCTAAGATGAGGAGGTACAAGAAAAGAAAGATCCCACCACGTATGACTAAAATACATCAGCAGAATCGCCTGGAATGGAAAAAAGATCACATGACCTGGAAGTTAGAATATGAAAGAGTAACATTTTTTGATGAAAAAGAAATTTAATTCGGATGGTCCGGCCGTTATTATTGGCTCGATCTGCGCAAGAAACCAGAAATGTTTTTAGAACGGAAGCAGGGTAGATGTTCACTCATGGTTTGGATTGTGTTTAGATTTCATGGTAAAATCATCGTTTATTTCCCCTCCCCCCCTGCAGAATGAGTGCATTAACCTACTAAAATCTATTTGAAAAAAACTTGCTGTTACTTGCTGAGGAAATTGGCGGAGTTTTCTGAATGTTCCAATAAGAGCATATATCCATCCAAACGGCAAACAGCACTTGGGAATGGTTTTTTACTAATGGTATTCATGTAATCCCACGAACATCTGTTTCTCGTAATTTAAATCCAATTGAAAATATATGGAACCTACTGGTTACAGCTATTTACACAAATGGAAAACAATCTGAAAAAAATACAGAATTAAAAGCGTCTATCATCATCCACTGGACTGAAATCGATCAAAAAGTTTAAAGAGCTTCGTCCACTGCATGCTTGATCACGTTTTTACATTAATTAAAAGATCTGGTGCTTACACTGTCTATTAATCTATATTTCTGTCCAATGTTCGTATCATTATGAAACACCTCAAAATGGAAAAATGCAGCTTATTTTATGTATAAATCTCTGTTTCAATTACATTTTGTTATAAAATAAAACGATTTGTTCTATTTCTAACATTGATTAGACCAGTCTGTTTTGTAACATTTTCTTCTTTTTTATGCTTGGAAAGCTAGGTGTTCATATTATTTTGAAATCCAGTGTAACATCCTTTGATATATAGTACGCATAAAAACTATAAAGACAGCAAAAAATATTAATTTTTTTAAAATAAATTTCAAAACAAATGAAACTTTTTACCTTATAATATGTATCATGAACTTGTTAAAAAACATTCAACAATATTGAACTACGAGTGTTTTATTACGAAAATAAAGTAACTGTACAAAAAATAATTTTTTTTTGCCTGTGTAAAAACTTTAAGAACAGTAAAATAAAGTCTGTGCAGTAACCAAAAAAAAACAAATATCTAATATATTATGCACCCTCCTTATAAATTTAATGGATGCCAATATTTCCATCATTCATCGACATCATTGATTTTTGGCACATTTCGGAATTGTTTTTGTACTATCCATCTTCAGTTATAGATCTGAGTTCTGATACTAAGAAAAAATGTCTTCCATTTTTATAAACTTGTCTTGCTATATATCCCCCAAAGTTATCAAAAGGATTTAGATCAAGACTTTTGAACGGCCATTGCAAAACTTCAACATTTTTCCTATGGAACTACAGTTTCCTCACGACTTGTGTGAATAGGCGTATTATCCCGCTGTTATATTTGTTTCCTTTCTTCCTGCCAGATGTGTTGCAACAAATGAAAGATGGTCAGTAAGAATTTGTATATGTGCCTTTGAATTAAATTTTCCTGAAAGATATACAAGTGACACCACGTCGTTGAACGAAAAGCAGACCCATGTCGCAATGAATCCGCCATCTAACTGATGTTTTAATAAAATCTCTTTTTCTTTTCTTAAATCATTCCAATAATATTTCTAGCCACCATCACCATTTAAAATTCCTTTCTTTTCATCGGAGAAAATTACTAGCATAGTCATTTGTCGCACCAAGTCATAACTTGTGTTGCAAGTTGTGAACGCTGAGCTTTGTAGCTAGTCAGTAAAAAAGAAGGAGGTACACAATTTTGCCATGTATGAGAAAATACCACATCGATTAATTGTATTGCAGAATGTTTTCTTACATAATTTGAGTCCAATCTTTTTTAGAATTTCTTAACTCGATCATTTTCTAGTTGATGCTATATTTAAAACTCTCCTTCTATCAATGGATGATAAGGCTTTTGGCCTACCTCCAGCGGTTTTTTTTTCCTTACTCAACTTTTTCCATTAAAAAATTGTTGATGACGATATTAGATTTTCCTATCCTTTTTCAAACAGACCTACAACTCATTCCGGTACAATGCAAGAGATTCAACAGCACCTTTTTACACTGCTCAAAACAATTAAAGGATATTGCAGTTTTAGGTGGATTTTGTATCTGGAAAACTTTTCAGCTGATTGATACATGGTCGACAGACATAGTAGGTTATATGAGAATAAATTACACATGTTTGGCAGAAAAAAATGCATTTTATTGCGCATTTCTGTACAAAAGGAAAAAAACACAATTTGTGCATATGAGAAAAAAAGAATAAGAAAAGGTGTTTTCTTCAAAGAAAATCATTTTCAGTAGGGGGTGTGGTTTCCACGACGGACGGCCAGCAACGTTGAACACCTTTGAGGCATGGACTCAATGAGGCTATTAATGACGAGTTGGGGTATTCTGCCCCACTCTTCCAGAAGAGCTCTTTCCAGTTCTTGGAGAGTTTGTGGGGGTTGTTGGCGGCCAGAAACTCGTCTTCCTAGAGCGTCCCAAACGTGCTTGATTGGATTCATGTCTGGAGAACACACTGGCCATTCCATTCGAACGATTCCTTCCTCGAAAAGGAAATCCTCCACCAGGTTTGCACGATGTGGCCTGCAGTTATCGTCCATTAAAATGAAGTTATCTCCGATTGCTGCAGCGTAAGGGACTACAATAGATCTGAGGATCTCATCCCTATATCGGCGACCAGTCAGAGCTCCTTCTCGAATGATGTAGAGGTCAGTGCGCCCGTCATTGGAGATGCCACCATACACCAACACTCCTCCACCGCCAAATCTGACACTTTCGTGCACGAACGCAGGATTATTCCTACTGCCACGGTCCCTCCAGATGAAAATACGCCTATTATCCGGATGCACAGAAAAACGGGACTCGTCAGAAAACAGAATATTGCTCCATTCATTTCTCCTCCAGTTGACATGCTCGGTTGCCCATTCCCTGCGGTTGCGACGATGCCTTGTTATTAATCTAACACAATCGGTCGGCGAGCATACAGACCTACAGCATGGAGCCGGTTTCGGACAGTCTGATTTGAAATCGTGGTGCCTGTAGCCGAGCGAAGGTGTTGTTGGAGAAGAGTAGCGTTCATGTTTCGGTGTCTCCGAGCTGTTAACGCTAAATACCGATCTTCATTGGGCGTTGTTGCCAGTCTACGACCTTGCCCTGGTCTTCGGCCTGCACATCCACTCTCCAAAAAACGGTTCCAGATCCTGGAAATGACACTTTGTGACACTCCAATGGCTTGCGCTACTTCGGCTTGAGTTTGGCCCCCTTCTAACCTACCAACAATTCTCCAAGCTTCTGAATCTGTCAAATGACTTCACTGAGATATCGTACTCATCGAAACAAAGCAATCACTGAATGCCGATCATCCTTGTCTTCATTCTCTTTTATCCAGTTGAAAGTCAAATTTCATTCGCTGCCGCTGAAGCGACGTTTTTGACGTCGAACTCAAAATTTGCATACTCCATAGTTTGAAAACCAGAAAAATTTGCATTTGTGATTCTCTTCTTCTATTTTCGGCAAAAAAAATTTCGTTTATATCTTTATTTTATATAAAACTTCAAATATCCTTTAATTGTTTTGAGCAGTGTAATATTCAGTCAGTTTACTTGCTTTTGATAGTATTACAAAATTACCTAGCAACAATACCCAGTGTTTACAGTTTGTAACACAACCGATGACTTGGAATAATAAATCATTACATGTTATTTTATCCGATGCAAAAGAAATGAAGCTTAAATAATCCTGATGGCTGAAAATATTATTAGGACAATTTAAGATTTAAAAAAAAATATTTTTTTAAAAATCTCAGTTAGTTGGCGGATTTATTGCGACATGGGGCTGCTTTTTGTTCAATGACGTGGAGCCACTTGTATATCTTTCCGGAAAATTTAATTCAAAGACATATATACAATTTTTTTCTGACCAATTTTCATTTGTTGCAACACTTCTAGAAGGAAAAAAAATCGTGAAGCAAAACTGTAGTCCCATGAAAAAAATACTGAAGTTTTGCAACGGCTGCTAAGAAGTCCTTTTCGAAACCTTATCGATAACTTATGTGGATAAATGCGTTTATAAAAATAGAACACATTTTTCCTCATCGTTAGAATTAAGATCTATGATTGAATATGGTTAGTACAAAACCAGTCCCGAATAGTGCCAAAAATTATTGATCTCGAGGAACGATGCAATATTTGCAATAATTAAACTCATAGGTTGGGCGCATAATATATTAAATATTTGTTTCTTCGATTACTGTATTGTATTTATATTTCTGTCCTTAAAATTTTTATGCTGACAAAAATAGTGTTTTTTGTACAATTACTTAATTTTCATAATAAAATACTCACAGTTGAATTTTGCTGACTTTTTTTACTTTTCAGCTTGATGATATACATCATAATGAAAAAAGATTTCATTTGTTTTTAAATTTATCTTTTTTTTCTTTTTTGCTGTTTTTATAGTTTTTATACGCATTGTATATCTCCAAACCTGCTTGTAAACTTTATAAAATGAAATTAAAAAGAATTTTACGGCAGATAACAAAGGAACAACAGCCGATGCTGATGCATACTAAAGGAGTGAAATGGTAATATTGACGAGAAATAATGCATCAATAGAAGTGAGTTAGTCAATCTGTGGCTTTTCAACAATCTTCGAATACTGAACTTCAATATAGATACAACCACTAAAATAATTCCGTTTTAATCCTTCACAGCACGATGTTTTTCTATTTTTATGATAAAAGTTATTTGAAATCTACATACTGGTTTTCAGTTAAAATCTGGTATTTTATGGCGTGTATTCTATGAACAAAATTAGGGTTTTTAAATAATATTTCTAACTAAATTAGCTTGAATTAATTAGTTTTATATGCTTAACACTCTGCAACTTTTTTATGTTAATATTTTTAAATATCCAGTAAAAATTATGAGAGTAAATTTTGTCTTAATAGCTTGATCAATTTCTGTTTTTGTTTCAGAAAAACAAATTCTAATTACAGTCGAGTCTCTATATAACGAATTCCCGTAAAAAATTCGTTATATAGAGAAGTTCGATGTATAGAGAATGATGTTAAAAATCGTATTTAATGTGTAAAATTTGAACAAATATTATTTTTGATCTTTTGAATTAAGTATTTAAAATGTTTAAAAGTAAATATTAACCTAACATTTTATTTCTTAATTATTTAAGCTGTTTCAAAAAAGAGAACAGACATTTATTTGAAAGCTTAATGAAAATCAAATAAGGAAGATCTGCATTAATTTCAGACGAAGAAATCTGTAATTTTTTTTTTTTTTTTGATTTTAAAATTGTTACGCTCTCAAAAAAAAAAATAAATAAATAAATAAATAAATAAATGCTCACATTTTAGCAAGGAATAAAAAACATTAACATTTTCCTCCATTTGAAGGCCTCTCTTATGTGCCTCTCATTGATTCCTCTCTTACATGTGTAACAATCCAATTGACTCTGTTTTGAGAAGGATGTGGAAAGGTGTGTGGGAGGTGTGATGAATTCGTTGGATTTAAAGACCAAGGAGAGAAGTAATATATCTATATAAGACTCAGTACTCACAATAAATCAAAAATAAGTGATAGAAAATTGATTCCATATGATTTCGAAGCTTTTTTAAAGCTGAATAAATTAAGACCAATTTATGAAAATATTAGTTATATGGAGATAGATATTTCGCCATATAGAGACTGTTTTTAATGTAATCATGCAAAAGGGGGACCGTTCCTGGTAAAAATTCGTTATATAGAGAAATTCGATGTATGGAGTTTCGTTATAGAGAGACTCCACTGTATTTTAAGAAATGCAGCCTTCGGACGTGTACAAAATAGGTGTTATTCCATTCTTTAAACTATTTTTGATCAGGAATACGAATCATATTGGACAAATTCATGGTACATAACGAGAAGTATGTGGTAACACGGTGCAGTGAAGGATTAAAATAATTTTTTTTATAAACTAATTGTAAGAATTTCATGCAAATTCATATTTAGGATACTTAAAAGATGTAGAATTTATTTTCTATGGCGTCAAAATTATATATTGCTATAAAAAAAAAAAAAAAAAAAAAAAGAGAGTTTTGATTTATTTTGATATGTAGATGGTCCCCTAAGCAAATTTTATATACATCACTTAAAAGAAGATTTTATTTTCAATAGAGTGGTATCAATCACTTTATTGTACGATAATTTGTTGCAGAGTTTGTAGAAAATGTTTACTACCTTTTTTTTTTCGACGTAAACAACACGATTGTACAATTTTTACTTAAATTTATCTCCTGCACAGATGTTCCAAGTTCAGTTTTTTTCTTTATTTATTATTTGTTCTAATGAAAGCTTTAGATTAAATTAACATGTTTGAAACAGAACTTTTAAGTAATAAAATGCAAGTTAATTTCGAATGGTATTTATTTCATTTCATATATGTAGAAAATTTTCTGGTTGGACACAATTTTTTTATCCAAAGATTATAAGCTAAAAATAGTTATTTTGTTGGTACAAATGGTTTTAAACGTCTTAGGTCGGGATGCGGTTGCACAGTCAATCACCTCATCGAGTTCACAGCTGAAATTCCAGAATTAGTTATATCTCGATTCGAATATTAAAGAGCAATCGGTCTGCCAAGTCATGTCTTGGTAGAAAACACCTGAAAAACTGACTTTAAGTTAACTTGTAAGTTTACTATTGTGTTTACCTGCTCCCAGTCCTCAATATTTTCATACAGTTTGGATGTAGGAAAGCACAATTGAAAGCCAACGAGTCAACCGCTAAAATCGGATTTTCAGGTATTTTCCCCCAAGATATGGTTTGGTAAGATTTGGCAGATCGATTGCGTTTTACTATGCGTTTTAACTAATTCTGGAATTTCAGTCGTAAACTCGATGAGGTGATTGTCTGTGCTGCCGCTTCTCGGTCTATATGGTTTTGGTTTTTAAAATATTACTGCAATGTTGGAGTTGGAATGTATGGCCATTTCGGATTTGATTGAAATAAATGTGGACCTCTATTTATTTCCTCATAAAAACTAAACTTCTCGATTTTTGTACATTTTTACTTTTATATAGATAAATGTTTTTTGCTTTGGAATAAAACCAATGATAAAAATATTGCTTTTTTCTTAATAAAAGAATTAGGATTTTCATCCTAGTTTTCAAAATGCGTTCAAGATAGTGCGGCTAAAAATTAAGAAAAGTTTATTATTAAAAGCTTTATAATAAAATATATTGAGCATTTTTAAATCATTCATTTGTTTAAAGTCCTTTCATTTGTTATTGCATAAATTTAAGTTACTGATAATTAAATTGATATTTTAAGGGTGCTAGTAATTTCGTGAATAATAACGTCAGCCATAATAGAGCTTCCGTATGGTTCCCATCCCGATTTTATTGGACCATTGTCGCTAAGCTCGTTGAAGCTTAAAAATGAAATGTTCTATTGAATAGTGCTAAGTGATTAAATTCTGCTGAAAAATTGATGGGAAGGGTAAATGAGGGAAGCCTCGCATTGCTACTAATGGATTTTGTCCATATGACGTCAGCGGCGGGTATATAGGAGTTAAAATCAGCTGGAGTGAAGATTATTTTAATATTACTTATTAGGCACCTGGTGCATTTAATATCCGTTGTGGATGCTGCAAAGTCCTAAAAGTTACCCATGAATTATACTTTTGAAAGTGCCTTGCCACTTGCCCAAGGCTGAAATTTAAGATATTATCTTGAGCAGCAACATGTCGGTGCCAAACAAAATAAAAATGTTAAGTAACCGCCATAACAAAGTTTTCAAAACTAAACAGCAGGCATTGCCAATAGGATGAAGATCTAGGCTTGTAAAGTTTTTTTGCCAATACGCGGTGAGCCGCCCACCCGATACTAGGTATTAAACCCCTTTCAGTTAGAGCAAATAGATTGGTAAGTGCTTGATAGGGAATTAGTAAATAGGGGGCATGATCACCGGCTAAAAAGAAAGCAGAGTAGGTTTTTTTGAGTTGCATATACCCGTAAGTGCGTTCTTGTTGCCAATTGTGTGTAATGTCCATCAGAAACTGCTTCATGACAATAAACCAAGCCACACCTGCTTCTTATGCTAATATTCATCGTCTATTTCTACCTAAGTCTCGGTCGAATGCTCAAATGAAATTCCCGATAAGAATTGATTGAACATTATCAAGAGAATAAGAATTAAAGGTGAATACGGCTTGAGCGTTTGACCGAGATTTTCGATGTAACTCATGGTCGAAGTCGCTGGTGAATACGAGTGTTAATCAACGACTACAAGGTCCGGAAATGCATCGCAAGCCTTCTCCCAGCTCCCCTACAATGCGGATCGGCTCCAGCGGACTTTTTTTCGTGTGAAAACAGTTCTCGAATGACACCTCTATAGCACCATAGTAGAGGTCAAAGCTGTTGTTCGAAACCTTGAAGGACATTTCGATAAAGCATTTTCAGGGAGGCTTTCAAGCGCGGACAATTAGTTATCAGAAGTGTGTCTTCATCCAAGTGTCTTATATTTAAGAATTTTAATTGTTTGCAGCGATATCTTTAATAATTATTTTTCCCAAATTTGTTCTCATTACATTTATATTAAAAACCTTGTACTTAGTTTTTTTACGGGTTATTTCATTGCATAATTTGTCAAAATAATCCATCCCGATGTTCTAGAAATACACAATCTCAAAATTTCGAAAGCACCAGATATCCCAAAATATGAAGTCGACAGTTTCAAGTATTTTTTCTCATTCAACACGATACAAATGTAACGTGACCAGCGTTGGAGGGTGTGCACTCTAAACTCGCAATGTCACTGGATAAGAAAGAGTTGGAAATTATCTTTTCGAGCATTTAACGAGGCCAAGGGATAGCGAAAGCGCAAAAAATACCTCAAAAATAGGTTCGTTATCTGAGAAAACATTTTTAAAATATTGATAAATAAAATGAGAGCGCACACTTAAAGAATGAATATCAATAAACCGGAAAAATGAAAACAAACCCTATTTTAAACTAATTTTATGTATCTGATAACAAACACAAAGTTTAAGGGGGTTTTGTTTGTTATTTCTAAGAGACAATCAAAGAATGGGTGTTTCCTGCTTTTAAAAGAATGCTTCTGGAATATTTTTGTAAAATAAAACAGAAAAATGTCAGAAAATTTCCATATAATAATCGTTATCAACATAACTTGCCCAAGGCCATCACCAATGGATAAGATTCCTAATAAGTGTTACCAGGTGTCCAAAACCATTGAGCTGGACACTAAAAGTCCCGATTTTTCATGATGCATGAATTCCTCGTACCATGTTATTCGTTAGCATGCCTTGCCTGGAATTTAATATAGAAAACTCCGGAAATACAGAACTTGTCTACAACGGAATTTTTCTATAGTTTCTTCGAAATGATTAATTTACAGATCTGCATGCTTACATGGAAGTCCCTCTAAAACGAAATTTTTTGAGTTGCACAGCGTTTCTTCACGGATTTTACAGTAATTTGTTCAGCTGGTACTGCGATAATAGATTTGTTTATAGCGGAATTTCGTTTTAAAACCAAAAACTTCACTATCTTAGGGTGTCATATATTTTAATATATACGATTTATCTGTATACTTTTTTAAAAATTTATTTTCATCAAATAAAAAAATTCATAAAAAAGGCTTCAAAAACTAAAAGTGCTTGAATAAAGCTAGAAAGTATTTTTTTTATTTGGAGTTCAAGCTATTTTTGTATTAAATAAGAGAAATCAAAAGCCGCTGCTATTTTGAGATATGTTCTATACACAAAATATGTCACAAACACCTTTTCAACACTTTCGTTTTAAAAACGACACCAGCGTCTCATGATATTCCTCAAAGTTTCTTTTCTTCTTTAAAAAAAATATCGATTTAATAGGAAAATAGCCTCGCTTGATGAACACAAACAATATCGTCTCTGCAGTTTTCATTCCCAATCTTGTAAACCTTCAACCATCGCTCAGGATTCAGCGTTTCGAATGGCATACTTTTTGTCATCTGTCACATTTAATTTCCGCCCGCGTGGTTTTTATTCATCTGTCACTTTTATATCCTTATTGTTCGCAGGTAACTAGAGACTAGTGGTTATCTAATGTAGTGTGACATATCGTCTATTGAAGAAAGGTTTTTATGAATATAAAGCAAACGTTTGTGGAATTCAGTTTAAAGTTAGAAAAGAAACATGGATTTATTATCAGTGGCGTACGTACTGTAGTGGAATGAAAAGTAATACCCCCTACCACGGCTCGAACATCTACATGCCCGACAGGATACTTTAAAAAAAAATTAGGTTGGCACCACTTTTATTAAAGGACAAAAATCCACCTGATTAATATATCGTTATATAAAACTAATTTTACTGTTCCAAAAAATGGTGTCAATCTAAATTTTAAGAACTAGATCGTCTGGCAACATTAATGTCGGACTAATAGATTTTTCGAGCCGTGCCCCCTACTAGATCTGCTACAAATTATTCAAGAAGAAAGTTACTCTTACTGGAAATAAAGTCTATTTTTAACTAGTGTACATGAAAATTGCTTAGGGGGCAACTACATACCAAAACGATCCCAAATTTTTTTTTTTTTTTTTAGCAATATCCATATTTTACACCATAAATAAATTCTACAGCTTTCAATTAGCTTAATACCAATTTTTATGAAATTTGTGCGATTAACTTCAGACAAAGTAATTATTTTAAAATGAATCTATTTTAGGGGCTGTATCCAAATTGAAATTCTTTTAATGCGACAAAATGACTATGTCATTACTATAATTATTTCTTATCAATATTGTTACAGTTTTTTTTTTATTGATTACTGCTTTTCTTTAAAATTTTAATTATTCAAAATTCAAAACCCCTCTTTCCTTTTTTTTATATACACAGCCCCTTAATACTTTTACTAGTCCTTTTTCCTTTCCCACGATTTCGCAAGCGTTTGTGAATGTTAGAAAGAAAAACACACCCCCTCCCCTTAAAACTCGCATAAAATCCCTGCTCGGCAGAGAAATGCGATAATTGCTAAAAGCCCTTTTGTTAAGATTAAAGATGTGTGTGCTTCCCATGCTATGAATTTTACGGACAATAAATAGCGTACCTTATATAATTGGCCACACACACAGTTTTTGAAGCCCTGGGTAAATTGCTAAAAGTACACTCCTTTTTTTTATGACCCATAAAAAAAAAAAAATTGTATAGTGTCATTTCAGAGAGAGCAAGATACATTTTCGTCCATAAAAATATCCCCATGCCTGTTACTGCCATTATGTGCAATACTTGGAATCCCAGCTGTAGATTTCATGGGAACGGGAGTTGAAAAAAACACCTGCTTGTGCAGGACTTCATGTAAGTCACGTGATTGAGAGATAGAAACATCTCCTTATATGGACATTGGATATGGTATTTGCGCGCTGACCAACGGGAAGTCACCCTTTTGGTGGGGGAAGTGGGGGATGCGTCAGTGTTCCCAGAAAAAATACCCCCGTATGGTTAGAGGCTTACGTGCAATTGGTTTTTAGAAAAAAGTCAGTCCTGGTGTTAGAGTCGAACGGAGAGCATCTAGTTGAAGAAGCGTAAAAGTTCTGTCCCCCCCCCCTCCCCTGTTTTTAATCTGGGAGAGGGGAGGCCAAAAGAATTCTACGATATTCGAGAGAGTCTAAGAAGAAACACACTAGGAGTTGGTCGAAAAGTGTTGCCTGCCGTTTTATAACTGAGAGTTTGCTGAAGAAAAATGCTTCGCTCAAACTTTTTGACTAGATAAAAAAGGGTCGGAGCCCCTCGTTTCGGATTGCAATACACTGCATGCTGCGGCTGAGTGTGCGAGATTTTCGATTGAATTCCTAAGCTCCAGCAGTCCAGAAAGTTGTTTTGATGCCCGTTTAGAAGGAACTTGCCCCGAACGATGCATAGTAGATTGTCCTCGGCGATTAATGACTGTTAGCTGGCGTCGATGCTTATCCAAGATAGTTTTTTGCTTCAAATACTTCTTCGGGTAAAATGTGGAAACCCATAGGTGAAAAGTCTCAACTCCAGTATGGTGAAGTTTTTGTGACGTGTGTCGCTGAGGGACGCTAATTGATTATGTCGCAAACCTTCATGAGGCTATCGTAGCCCTGTTTGCAGTTTCAGATGAAAGGAAGTCAGCGGAGAGATTTTGTCCGAACAGAACTCCAAGTATAATTTGTGTAACAGATACGCCATAAAATAGTAAAAATGTGTTCTGGTGCAGGGAAGATTGTGATCCAAGCTAATCATATAAATGAAAATGTCTCTAAATGAGAGATTGATATAAGCTGTAGGTAAGAAACTTATTTTGTATTTGCTCTTAAACTATTTTTATCCTAGTAAATATTCTTGTTATGAATTGATATTTCCCTATGTTTGCAACAAAACTCATGTTAGTGGATTCTGATGTTTTTTTTATGTTGAATTAAATAAAAGAGAGTATATTTAATGGAATTCAAGAGTGATGATTTTAATTTGATATATCCTTTATTTTAATTATAAAAAAAAAAAAAAAAAAAAAAAAAAAAAAAGGGGAAGTTTAATCTATTGTGATGCAGAGTAAGCATTCAGTTTTAAATTAAAAAAAAAAAAAAGAGAAAGAAAAAAAAATGTATATTAAACAAAGATATACTCTAGTATAGTTTTTTTTTTTTTTTTTTTTTTTTTTTTTTTATCCTACCTTGATATAAGTTTATTTGAATTTTAATTTCAATAGTGTCAAAATAACTATACTAAAATTTATAATATCGTGAAAATAAAATAGTTTCTTTGAATATTTAGAAGTAAAAATAATTTCAACCTTTACCTTTTTTATTCAGAATTTAAAGTAATTTAACAGACTAGAAGTCATATATGCATTGATTAATTAACATACTTTTATCTTAATGTTGAGTAAAGATATTTAACAGTAGTAGAATTTTTAAAGCAAAACTGTTGAGAAGTTCACATGATTTAAAATAAATTAATTTATCTTATGAATAAAAATATGTAGAAATTAAGATAGAAGTACTAACACTATACCTTCTCTGGTCACAATGTCATTGTTGTATTGTGGGATGCTTGTATTTATGTAGTAGAATTCTTATTGCTCTTGAAAAATTTTTCTTTCTTTGCTCCCCACAAATAGATGGGAGATTCCAGGGTCTTTCTTCTATCTTTTGAAATTTTAGTAAAGGTCTTGAGCATTGAAGTCATCTATTCGAGTTGATATCCCATAAAACAACATTGGCAAAAATTGGGTTCACTGCTACAGATCCTTATATGCTACGTCTGAGATCTAGACAGATTGAGAATTTTGTTGTGTTATCATTACTACTTACTAGCAATCATTAATATTTATAGTAACTTAATAAATGTGTATTTTTTTTTATTCATTTTAATTTATCTTGATAATCTTTCTTATTTCTGCAATTTCTTAACTTGTGTTATCTCATAGTATTTATCCTTATGAAATCTCCTCTTGTTTTGATTATCTTAAATAACAGCAAGATTCACATAGAAGGCAATCTAGTCATGATCTCAGTTAACTCATTGGTAAGGTAGATGAAATATTTGAACTAATTAAGAAATAAAGTGCAGAAATGATTGTTTATATAGTAATGCTTATGTAAAAAAAACAATTTTATTGAATGGAATTATTTTTATTAATTAAATTACGATCTGTAGCAGCATAAAAAAAGGACCCAATAATATGACTATTTCATTCGCTTAATATATTTCGACTATTGTCAGGCTAAACGTTTCAATAAAATGAGTAATGCAATATTTGAAATAATGTTTTTCTACCATCATACACGGCCTTTAAACCATCATTTTGACATTTTTAATCATCATTCTAAAACTACTTAGAAAGAAAAATTGAAATTGAGAATTCGCATAAAGAAGAACATAATAAATATAGGCACAGATGTCATATCCGCACCACATTTGCATGAGTTTTTCCCCCGCCAATTTGGCATTGCAGATGTGCACCAAGGAGAAGATCCATTTAATAAGTTTATAACAATTGTTAGGGTTAGGGGTATAAAGCGGGAAAAGTTAAAGATTTCAGTGAAATGTGCTGATTAAATCATACAACTGCATGCATTCAATATGGCTATAAGTATTAATATTTACGATTTATTGTGAAAATTATATTTACTGTTTTGTTACTTATTAAGTTTATTATTTATAACAGCTTATTTATTGTTTCCCTTTTTATTAAATTCATGTTTATTTATTGTTACTTTTTATTTTAATTTTTTTAATTATTTTTATTATGTACTACATCAATAATTATTTATATCAAGCTATCATTTATTTATTTTTATAAAATTCTAGAATCTTTTTCATTTTTTCACGTTATTTTATTTTTATATTGCAATAAAAATTTACGTCCTGTTATTGCATGCAATGTGTAACTTATATTCAAAAGCAAAATTTTCGCCAAATAGGCGGAGGAAAAAAAGCACGTGCAAATGTGGTGCGTATATGACATCTGTGCCTAAATATAAATCTATCAAATAAAAATTGTAGAAACTTATTTATATATTTTTTAGAATAATAATTTAATATTTCATAATATATAATTCATATTTTTGGAACTACAAATTGAAAATAATTATGCTTGGGTTTTTTTTTTTAATATTATGACCATACAAAAAATTATCACATTAGAATTACAAATAAATAAAAAAAATATTATGTTAGGATTATACCCATACAAAAATTTACCGTATTATGATTATAATATCAGGAGATATTTATAAAAATATGAAAATCTAATTTAACATTAGAAACTCTAAATTTTTTATGCTTACAATCCAAAAATTTATCATTCAAATGACTTGAAATTTCCTATCTAAGTTTTATAGTTTAAACCGAAGATTTAAATGCCAAAATTGGGGTTGCCATTGAAAAATAAAATTTTGTATTATTTTGAATTATAGATAACCCTCTAGGCAAATTTTGTAAACATCATTAAAAAGTAGAAATTATTTCCAATCGCTTGGTGCCAGATATAGTAATTTTGGGTACCAGTAACTTTCTTTTAAGATAATTTGCTGCAGAATTAGAAAGAAATATTTACTTTGTTTTTTTCGTTACCATGGTAACTAAATTTCTGAATACAATTATCGAACAGATATGACGATGCCTGCTTATTACGAATATTTTTCTCCCTGTAGCTTCATTATAAGCGGTTTCTACTGTTATATCAAAAAGTGATATGAAAGAATCTATGTTATTTACTTACAGAATCCGAGGAAATGGTAAGAGAGAAAGCAAATAACTATTTTTTTTTACGGCAGAAAATAATGCTAACGAACTGTGAGAATTTAAATCCCTTACTTCTGGTCACTGAACAACATTTGTAAGGATTAGACTGAAAATAAAACACCCAAAACAGCTTTCATTTTAGTTGCCTTTTAAATTGAGGGTCGCTAACCTTTTATTGTAATGGACGCATATAAACATGCTAAACATTTTTGAGAATTCGTCCTCCCTCTCCTCTCCCTTACAGATATTACTTACCCATCATACGTTGTATAGGGTAAGTCTTGCAATCGTTTGAAAATCGAAAAATTTTTTTGACGGATTTACACGTTTTCGACACCGGAGATTTCGAAAAACATATTTATAAGAAAAAAAAATTTGCCGTCCGTCTGTCTGTCTGTCTGTAAACGCTCTATCTCCCGAACGAATTGAGATAGAGACTTGAAATTTTGTATATACTTAGTATGTAAGAATGGGACGAAGCCTATTTAATATCAGTAACCTCGATTATCCGGAACTATTTTTTTCGGACTCTGGAAAAATTCGTTCTGTTGAAAGGTATATAAAAATTTTCGAATTTTTTTATTTTAAGGAGTGATCGTAAAAGGCAATAAAATAACACAAATTTTGCATAAAGAACGAAGTTGATCGAATTATTAGTTGCCGAGATGTCTGTAATCCTGTTTTCCACATTCTTCAATTTTTCATGACCCTGTATTTCATTAGAATTTCAATTCAAAAATATATTTTAATTGGAAATGAGACGCTTAATCCGACGCAATAAACTGTTAGTTAATAAGATTATTATTTTTGGAGTTATAAGGATTTTTTTTTTTTTTTTGCAATCCGGTATTACTTGAGTATTTTGGCGTTTTATATAATTTGTCGAATTTGGCTCATCAGCAATTCATTAATAAAGCATGACTATGCATATTAAAACTATTTAAATTTGCGTTTAAATTTTATTTTGGAATTGCAGTGCATTTTATAAATATTTTACACATGTTTTATTTTCATATTTTATATTATGCATATCCATGATGGGTAAGTATTACGGTGGCCCCCAACGACTAGTTTATTTATGTATGCGTGTGTAGGGTTCATATTGCATAAACATACCATACCTCATATGTAGATGTCAGACAGGTAGAGGTATATGTTTATGAAAAATGTCACTCAGGGCCCTCGCTAAGAGGGTTAGAGCGACATCTCCTCCCCTTAAAAAAAAAAAGTTGGCAAATGGTGTTACACTTGGCAAATTTGTAAACTTAGTTGGCAAATTTGCTTAAAACTTTAACAAAAACTGTAAATACACTTTCTATTTGAGATAGACTCTGCATAAATTACAAATCTAATTGAGAATATAATTAAATTTTTTACAAACAAGAACGGTTTTGCATTTCCTAATTGTTAAAAAATGGCAAAATTAAAAAAAAAAAAAAAAACTAGTTGGCAAATATTGAAATTTTGCTTGGAAATTTAAGTTTCTTCTCTCACCCCCGCCCCCTTTCCAATAAAAAGTTTTAGCGATGACCCTGATGTCAGTTTCAAAAAGTTAAAAAAACTTTATTTTCTTCAGCACAGGGACAGCAAGCGAAAACATAGTCTTTGTCTCATGCGTGATTTTTCGTTCTTGTTTAAAACTGGAATTTAATAGCAAAGATAACTATTTTTTAGAAATTCAACGATTTTTTTCCTAAGAAAACTGATATTAGAAATTCAATGCCAAATTATAATAACTCAATAAATAACTCTTAATATCAAACTATAAAATTAAATCTGAATAAATTTTGATAAAATATAACAATTAAAACACACCGATAAAATTTCGTGCATCAATGAATTTCATAAACAATGATTTTATTTGAGACATCTTTACATGAAAATCTTGAAAACAAATGCTTCTTTTCAAAAACGCATGACTCATCCCATAGTAATTCACGAATTTTATCTCCGGAAATCAGAGATATGAATTGCAATCAAAATTGGATCTTCAGAGAGGGGAAATTAATATAAGAATTGAAAAATTTACATTATTTTTAATAGAATTTTCAATACGAATAATTTGAATTCCTTCAATGTAAATTGCGTATAAAGTAGCAAAACTGTAGCTCTTTTATGGGCTTACTAGATTTTAAAAAGTTATTTTATTAAAAATGTTATAAAAGTTCATTTGATCCATTATGCACTGACGGTACTTTTAAATACCATTGAAGAAAATTTTACATAAAATTTATATGAGGACCCCAGAAGCCAAGGGGTATAAGTGACAAAATTGAAAAAATTGAGTTAAGTGCACAGGGTATCTGGAAATATGCTTTTTTCATTTCAGGTAAAGAAATATAGGTCATTTTCTGATTATTTGGGGGAGTTATAGAGATAAACCACTTTTTTCGAAAGACGAACAATATTGATTAATTATACATTTAAAGAAAATTGTACTCTATTTTTTTAACAGTTATTGAAATGAGAGTTCAAAGATTAGAATGCAACAAGCAGATGTTTCCTATTTCAATTTAGTCAATTGTTATTGATGTTCCAATTTAACATCAATTATCTTTAAACCCAATTTACTCCAAATCGACATTTTGTACCTTGTACCCCTTGGCTTCTGGGCTCCTCATATACAGTCGACTCTTGTTAATTCGAACTCGCCGAGACCACAAGAAATGTTCGAATTATCCAGTGTTCGAATTATGGAAGTATGAGGAGAAAACATGCTTAAAGGCGTACTATTGCACAGGAATTAATGTTATAGTATTTTTCAAATTTATTTTGGCTATTATCATTAGAATATGACTTAATATTAAATTAAAAGATATAAATACATAAACTAATTAAGGGATTAGGAACGAGTTCAATGTAAGAAGGAGTGGAGGTGTTAATGATGGACTAAGAAAGCGAATATCAAATGCATAGGGTTATATGTACACTAGTTCAGCAGAATTCTGACAAAAATGATAGAATTTTTTTTTTTTTTTCAAGGATCTGTAGTCCGTGAGAAAGTAGGGGAAAATAAAAATCGGGATTCGCGTTAGTTCGAATTTAACGAAACCAAGAAAAAATGAGTTCTAATAAATAAAAAATTTTATCATTATTCTGCCATTGAAAATTTCAGGACTCCCTGTTTTGTTCGAATTAAGCGAGCTTTCGATTTATTCGATTTCGAATTAATGAGAGTTGACTGTTAATTAATAAAAGTTCTTTCTTTCCTTCCAAACAAAATACTCTGATCGATCGAATTTAGAAAGTATAGAAAAACAGTGGAAGTTAAACATTTTCAAAAAGTGGTAATTATCTTAACCCTTCATTACACAGTATGTCACATCTGACATATATTTAAAAACACTGTAATTCTCATGATATGCCATAAATTCGGCCGATATGTTCACTGTAACTGATCAAGAACAGTCAAACGAATGGAATAACAGTTATTTTGTACACGTTAGATGGCTGCATTTGACAAAAACTAAGAATTTTGTTCTTCGGAAGAAAAAAAAAAGCAGATCAAGCTATAAAGGCAAAATTTACTTTTAATATTTTTTACTGAATATTTAAAAACATTAATATAAAGAAAATTGCAGAACATTAAGCAGATAAAATTAATTAATTTAAGTCCATTTAATTGCAAAATATAGCAATGCAATATTTAAAATCCCTAAATTAAGTATATGGAATATACGCCATAAAATATCAAATTTTGGCTGAAAATTTGAAATTTAATTTTTTTTTACCATTTTTTTCATTATTAGACCAATATATAGATTTCAAATAATGTTTATTGCAAGTGAAATATTTTCTGCAAAAATTGTCGAGGAAATTTTAAAACATTGCTTTTTCAACAACAACTTGTTAAATAAACACTGGAATGAGATTCTTCACGGGTGAGAAATCTTAAATTTAAAATAGAAATCGAGGCCGCAGCTAGGAAATTCATGTACAAAATCTGTTCTGTCGAACAATCGCATACCACTAAATTTTTTCCACCATTCACATGCAAATAAATTTTGTACAATATGTTTATACTTATTCAAATTTTCTTAAAGCATGTACTTTTAATATAGAATGCTTAATAAATATGTTTTTTGAACTTCAGTTTCTCTTTTCCAATTAAAAAATTAGAACTTAACCCTCTTATATGTACGGAAAGATAGTCTCAATATTCTCAGATGTTTCCGGGAATCTAACCCTCGCGTATATTAAGGCCCCTGTCCTCGCTCGAGGAAACGCTCGCGAGCTAATGCTATTCCTATGAAGAAGCATTTTGCTAATAACTCTTTCTCATTTTGACATTTTTGAATAATTTTTTTTTACATTGGATAGCCGACAGCGCACCTTTTTTACTTTTTCGATTTTGGTTGCACATATATTATTTAAAAACACTTTCAGTTTCGAAACCGGTTTTGAAAATGAAACTAACTTTGAAAAAAATATCTGCAACCAAAATCGAAAAAGTAAAAAAGGCGCGCTGTCGGCATGCACCTCAGCTATCCAATGCAAAAAAAAAAAAAAAAAAAAAAAAAAAAGGTCAAAATGCGAAAGAGTTATTAGAAAAATGCTTCCCCATAGGAATAGCATTAGCTCGCGAGCGTTTCCTCGAGTGAGGACAGGGGCCTTAAGGGATTACTGTACATAATAACATTAACCCTTTAAGCGTCTTGCAAAATTTTCTATTCATATTTAACGATTCATAAAATGGTAACTATGAAAAGTATTGGCGTGATAATTTTTATTTTATATCTTTTTGACTTCAAAAAATTAGTTTTTGTGTTCAAAATACCGTTTTTGTGTTAAACCAGCCTTTGATTCTAAAAGTTACATGAGGAAAAACCCGGTTAGGACGCTTAAAGGATTAATAATAGTCGTAATAATACATTAATAATATTCGTAGTAAAATAATGCTTTTGAAGCAACGCCACTGATTCCATAACGTAGTTCAGCTCTTCACTCTTCAGTCATCACCTTATCACTGATTTTAATAGCACATATCATCGTTCACTTAAGTATGGATAATTTAAGTAGGAATAAACATTAATGGATTATGGACATTTTTAAACATTAAACAACACATAATAAAATGACCTCTTATAGAGTATTTTTGTTTTTAAATCACTGTTATTTATTTAAAGTTTCATTTCTTGAACTCAGAAAGACAAACACATTGGTAATCTCTTGTCCCTAACCCTTTGATTACGGGTCGAGACATTTACATCCAAGTGGACTATTTTTTAACAAGTTGGAAATTGCACGTAAAGCGTAGCAAATGAGGTGCGTTCGTACGATAACGAAGTTTTAAAAATATTCAGAGCTTGCTGTTATAATAGACAGTACTTCGGATAAAGTGTAGTGGTCGAAATCTTTTTTGTGTTCCTGTAAATATACAGGAATAGTAACTCTTATTACATCTCAGCAGCGTATATCATATTCTTAAAATGTGACATAGTTTAATATAATTAAAACGCGCATCAAACAATGTTCTACATATACCATTTTGTAATGGAATACTTTTGTGTGGCCTTGTAAATTAATAACAAATGTTCTTTGCACCACAGTTTGTGCAAAATGTATAATATATACTTCATAGATTCATATCCATTTTATTATGTTCGAATGAGTGTAACACCATTAAAATGCATTTGAAACTTTTATTTCCCCATTGACCGTAATGTAACCGAATCCTTTTGATTGTCCCTGTAATTGATCTATGCATCCGATTTTGTGGTATGCGGTATTCTCACATAATTTTGACTTTTAAGTCCCTGAATAGTATTTTTTTCTTTAGTACATAGTCCTTTTTTTTCCCTTCTTCTTATGTTGGAAAACATGCCATTTCATGACTGTATAAAAATATTAACGAGATAAATAAGTTTTGGATGATGTTGCGGGTCCAAATACACCATGAAATTCTCTACCATCCCCTGATACTGATTTTGAAATTCAGAGCTGTCTGTATAAAGTTGTCTCCATAAAAAAAATTCGATGTAACTTTTTTATACGAAACTGGGACTATTGTTTTATATAAATATGTTTTATATAAATATGCAAAAAAATTAACTTGCACACATTTTTTTTCGATTGTTATTGTTTTTAAAACTCTGTCTTTGGATTTTAGATTTCTGATCATCGCTCTTGCAGGAGATTAAGAGATTATACAAAAAATCACTTCAGATCAAGACACATAACTTTTTTCAACTTTCTTTTCATGCAGGAGTACGTAGAGAGAAAATGGCTAAAATTCTTTGACAGAAAATTTACTGTAGAATTTAAAACAACATTTAAATATCAATTTCAAACTATGGGGCTTTATTGGTAATCTTACCGTCTCCAAGGTTTATTCCTGCACTTTTCGAGATAAATTAAATTAAATTAAAAATACTACATTGTTATTATTTTAAGTGCTATGAGTACTATGCAAATTCATTATAAGTAAAAATTTGAAAGAAAATAAAAAGAAGTGAAATGTCAAAGGGACGTTAAGGCAAATTAAACACACTAGTTTAAATTTAACCTCAGTTAAATAAAATAAAAAAAAATTCGGCGTTTTTGACTATTTTTTCTTTATCTTGAATCATTAAGACATTCGTCCGTAAGTTTAAAATGTTATTTTACATTGTTAAAAAATTTATTAACTGTCAGTAATAAATAACTGGTGAAATAAACTTAATAAAATAACATTTTAAAATACACATTAAAAAATCATATTTTGTGCTCAAAATTTGGTATATATTAACAAATTTGAGAAGAATTGCAAACCTTTTGCTTCATAGCACAGCTAAGGGGTCTGCTAACACATTGTTGAAAAGAAAAGGTGAAACATAAATGAATAGATGTCGTTACAGAAGATTTGGCATAAACCCATTTCTTTACTAAAATTATTTGACTAAATATTGCCTAATTTTGAAAAGGTTATTAAAATTCCATTTAAAATTTGTATCAATTCATAGTTATAATCCCTGTTTTTTTTTTTTTTTTTTTTTTTTTTTTTTTTAACGTTGAAGGTAAGCACATACACTTGGCACAGAAAAAGACCCGGATGAAAATCTAAAGTCTATGAGAGCGTTCTTTTCAAATATCTCACTCAAATTTTAATATTTTTACATAATTTTTTTTACATAGGATAGCTGAAGCCAATCTACAACCGGCCTAGTTTTTACTTTTTCGATTTTGCTTATAATTTATTTATATTACGCTAGTTTCAATTTCAGAACTCGTTTAAACCGGTTTTGACAGTTAAAGCAATTAAAAAAAATATTAAACCAAAATTGAAAAAGTAAAAACTAGGCCGGTTGTGGATCGTCTTTAGCTATCCTATGTAAAAAAAATTATGTAAAAATATTAAAATTTGGGCAAAATATTTGAAAATAACGCCCCTATAGACTTTACATTATCATCCGGGTCTTTTTCTGTGCCTAGTGTTGCACCTTGAGATATTTTTAATATTACTTAGGATATTTTCCATTACTAGAATACTTTCAAAAGAAATCTATCTCTAAGAAAAAAAGTATATTGTGGTACAGTTGGAATATAAGCAGTCGTCAGCCCTGCTCCGTCATCAAAAGATTAACCATCATCGAATCGGAATAATTCGATATAATTTTTCTGGATATTTAACAATTTTGGAAAATGAGAATTTTGGGGTCTAAAAAACAATCTACAGATTTATAATAAAAATAAAGAAGGTAATTCGAATATATAGTAAAATATATGAAAACTGAACCTTATACAGTAACAGAACTCCATAACGGACACTCCCGAATAACGGACACCTCTATTTAACGGACAATTTTCTAATCCCCACTCCCAAAACTTAAAATTTTCTATATTTAACCTCTGAATAACGGACATTCCGAATAACGGACATTCCGAATAGCGGACACTATTTTCGACGATAAAGAATGAAAAAGTATCTTTTAACGAGAAAAAAAAAATGAAAAAAAAAAAAAAAAGTTAAAAGCGTCTAAATTTATAGGAGAAAAATATCACAAATTTTGTGATCACAGGATGAGCTGGGGAAATGCCCCCTCCCCCACGTCCAATGTTGAATTCAGGAAGTTGCCCGGGAGGAACATCTCCCACGGGAGCATTCGAAACGTTCCCCCGGATGATTTTGCGATTTTATGTTTTTAATGCACAAAAAGTGCAACCCCCTCCTCTTTCCGTCCCGGAATTCTATAATGTCCAATAACGTCACATTAAAAAACAAATTACATGTAATCGCAAGCAAAAGTAAACTTTTGTAACAGTTTTTTTCACAAGAGTGTACTAGACAGTGGATGAAGGTGTACACAATTTTATTTCAGTTTTATTGCTTAAAAAATAATTTTAATTTTTGATTAATCATGTAATAGAAGTTTTAGGACATATAAAAGCCAATTAATGAAACATTAAGTATTTCTTAGCGATTATTGAATCTTTGAGGTTTTCCCAATAGCGGACACCTCCGAATAGCGGACAATTTCTGTGTTCCTGAAGTGTCCGTTATTTAGAGGTTTTACTGTACATTGAAATCTTGCTTAAGATGGAAAACACTTATTCTCCCGAAGAAAAAAGTACCACATGCCTTGAAGTCAACCGGTTCCTTGTGATTTTGCCTAAACAAGTTTTAATATTTTTATTTTTTGGCACATTAATTCCAACAAGAAAAAAAAATTATAATTATAATTTTTGTATTAAAATCCAATTTTTAAATCGTGATAACTTACGAGCCCGGCTAAATTAAACTATAGTAGAATTTTGATTATCAGAGTTAAAATAGACGAAGTTCAACTTGGATAAGCTAAAAACCCGTTTAACTGGATTTACAGGAATCGTTAGTAACTAAGGAGATCAAATATAAATGTATATGCAGTATATTGTTTACCCTTTCGTTAAAAAAAAAAAAAAAAAAAAAAAAAAAAAAAAAAACGAAGAATTCTTTGACAGATTCTTATTTGTTGAACGAAAAAGTTTCTTTACTGAAGTTGCTAAACTGAATTTGTGTTGAGTCTATCTCTATAAATAGAGCTATCTAAATGGGATTAAATGAACATTAAAGTGATATCAATCGTTTAGTAAAGTAATTAACAATCTCCCCTGTGTATTGGTACCTCACCCTCACACACAAACACACAAAAAGAATAGAAATTCAACACTCGTTAATTTGGTGAATTTGATCTTTGGTGATTTGATTTGGTGATTTTGAATCCGTGTCTGAACCCTACTGTGCTTCAAATTCCCTGCAAATGGTATCATTTTCACTTGTTTTTCTTAATTGCATATACCTATTGCAGTATCCTATTATTATATGTAATTAAGTTCTGGAGCAGAAATATATCACAAAAGAAGCATTCTTGGAAATCTGACTGCATATTCATAAATCAGTATTATTTTTTAACTGATTCATATACCATTATTGAAATAAGCTTTTGAACGGGAAAATAAAATCCCATTTGAATCATGGATGATGGATGATGGAGTTATTAATTATACAATGGAAATTTTCAAATAACACAATTACACAATGATTGAAAGCTGAAAGAATTAAAATTTATCTTATTATTTCTTGTCAATCTTAACAAAACTGAAAATTTTAAAATTCTTTGAAACTGACATAACGTTGTCTTAAGGGGGGGGGGGGGTAAATATAACTGAATATTTACTTTAAATAGCAACTTAAGATTTATAGATTTTGTAACAATGAACTTTAGTTTAACCTTTTTAACTGATAAAGGACTTAAAGCGAGCTATAAAGGCATTGATCGCAGGAAAATTGTTTCTTTAATGTTCCTTTAACTGATGCTAAAATGCTATTGAAATAATTCTTTATTGTAAATGTGATTGGAAGCAATAGATATTCAAATTAGGATAAAATTTTATTCGCCATATAATTCGTAAAAAAATATCATATATAATCAGAAATTGGGACCCCCTCCCCCCCCCACAAAAGAAGAAAAAAATATTCTGAATAAGTTAAAAATAAACGTAATGCAGTGTATTTGCACGGAATTTTGTCTGAAGGCAGAAGTTATATTTTTCCTCCGCCAGATGGCGTATTCGAGCGCTTCAATCTCCAAATGTTTAAATGCAAAAAGGGGTTATTGAACAGATGAGTTCGCGCCGGAATCATTACACTGCGTTTTATTATATTTAGATATAATTACTGCTTAAAATATAGTACTAGAAATTAAATAGCTCTTGTTAAGTCAGATATACCAAAATTCCTTAATAAAGTTATTAATGTTGTAAGAAAATATTGTTACAATGAAGTATGTGTATCATGAATGATTTTCTTGCTTACCTCAATTTCATTACTTGAGTACTTGCCACTTTGATCTGAACTGTAGAAACAAACACACATTAATGTTTGTTTGTTTATAAACAAAAACCATATGAATCATCCTCATGAAATGATACATTTTACGGTTCCGAAGACATAAATGATAGGAAATGTGCAAAAATTCATACTATTTTAATTCATATGTATCAAATAAATTTTAAGAAAACTATTTAATACATTTTTAACAAAATAATTGAGGATGATCTCAGAAGCCAAGGGGTACAAGTGAAAAAATTTAGATTTAGAGTAAATTGAGTTCAAAGTTGAATCTCAATAGCAATTCACTGAATGAAAATATGAAACTGTTGCTTCAATCATAACGCATTTGAACTGTTATTTCAATCAGTAGCGCCAACTTTTGTAATATATTGGCTGGGCTCAAAAAAGTTTGAATTAAAAAAAAATGTAGATTTTTTTTTCTCATTTCGTGTGTGCAGAGAAAGAGGCGAGAAAGCAGCGAATGATTAAAGATGATAATTCGAAGTCAAATTATGATCTTTGTAAGTGAAATATGAAATTATTATAATTTAATTATATATATATTTTTTTGTATATTCTTACAAGTTTTTCGTTATAAACACTTTTTTATGTTTATTATACAAATAATATAAACATTATTAACCATTAAAAATGAAAAAAAATTTTAATTAAAACTAATTGTTATTTTATTCATTTTCATTGATCCATTAAGACATTCAGATTGGTGGCAAAATATACAGGAAATTTGTGTTTTTGAGAAACATGGTGATAGCCAGTATTGGCTGCGGACACCTACCGAGATTGTTTTACATCCACAGAAGAGGCTTTCAGTGCTCCTGAGTGAACTTTAATTGATGTCATTACTATATTTCAAATAAAGTGTTTTTGAGAATAAAAAAAAAACTCAATTAGAAGTTTCAGTGAATTTTTAGTTCATAAGTTCAGTAGATGTCATTACTATATTTCAAATAATGTGTTTTTGATGATAAAAAAAATATTTCAGTTATAAGTTTCAGTGTATTTTCAGTCTATAAGTTAGATTAATGTCATTACTATATTTCAAATAAAGTGTTTTTGAAAATTTAAAAATAAAAATTATTTTAGTGATAAAATAAATAAGAAACAAAATAAATCAATGAAAATTGGGAGAAATCCAATTTTTGGGTGGGCTCGCAAACCCGTGTCCTATATCAGTTGGCACTCCTTATTTCAATATCTGTCAAAGTAAAGTGGAATACATTTTTTTTTTTTTTAATTTAAGTATAGAGATTAAAGAGGTTAACTAGTTTAATAGTTTAACCCTGTTTAGGCGTAAGCCTTAAATAAAGAAACAAATTTATTGATAGTAATGTATTTGACCTTGACAGGTTAATTACTGTCAAATAATAATTCTTGATTAATGGATTTGACCTTGAGAAAACCCAATTACTGTCAAAATAAAAGTCTTGATTAATATTTATGACTAAAATAATGATTTAAAAATTCTTAATATTGATTTATTATTAAATTAATGTTTATTTCTTGACAAGTTGACAGCTTAATTTAATTTAAATTCATTTAAAGAGATTTATTGGTCTTATAATTATTTTATGTCAAAATTAATGTTTTATTTATTGATAAGTTGTCAACTTGAGTACTTTTTAAATCATTATTAGAGATTTATTGAGTTCTTAATTATTTTATGTCAAGTTAATGATATATTTTTAAATTTATGATCATTTTAATTTTATCTCTATGCTTTTTGTTATATTTCCCCAAAGGGGGTTTTTTAGTCTTGGATCTGCAACCAAGCAGATAAAACATGTAGGTCCTGGCTCTGCAATCAGGCAGAGTACACATGTAAATTGACTCTGTATTCAATTTAAGATTGTGAAATTTCATGGCCTTGTACAAAAGGAATATATTGATTTAGCTCTGCATATTAGACAACATTCTGTATTCTGGCTACTTATTTTAATAATCCAGTGTGGTGATTATATTAAACTAATTAATAAACTATATATTAATCATAATTGCTCTCCCTTTTGATTTTAATGAACATTTGATTTGATACACCCATTTTCTTTTGGTGCGCCTCAACCCGGCAGTGTTAAATAGTGAATAGTGTTGAATAGTGTTAAATAGTTCTAAATTGTGTGACTATTGTGACTTTTGTGCATGAACACAGTTTTCTCCTTATAATTGGATTAATACGAATGAACATTTGACTTGGATTACCTAAGCTTAAAGCAAAGCGTTCTGTTGAACGAACAAGTTTTACAAAGTTATTAACAAAATTAGACACGTTTTTAGCAGATGATATTGATAATACAAAAACTGATGAATTATTAGAGCTTCACGAAACATTGTCTTTAAAAGAATCTGCATTTCAAAAATTAAATCATGAAATTGAAGCTCAAATATCAGACTTAAAAGAATATGAAAAGGATATTGCTAGCAGTGAAAAGTATAATGGTCAGTTGATAAGTGCTAAATTTAAAATTAAAAATAGATTAAGTAAATGCAATAAAGGCAATATTTCTACCATGATATCAGGTAGTTCTGTGAATGCATTGAATAGTTCTGTCAGTGGAACAGAAGCAAGTTCTTATTCGGCCATGAAATTACCCAAACTAAATGTTCCAAAATTTTCTGGTGAAATCGAAGAATGGGTAGAATTTTTTAATTGTTTTGAAACGTCGATACACCAGAATAAATCACTGTCAAAGATAGAGAAATTTGCATATTTAAAATCTTTGTTATGTAATCGTGCATACAATGTGGTAGAAGGATTTCCATTGACAGAACAAAATTATGATACCTGTATTGATTTATTAAAGGACCGATTTGGTAAAGTTGATGTAATTATAAATAAACATATGTCTAATTTGTTAAACATGGAACCCGTGAAAAATTGCTCAAATTTAAATGCGTTAAGAAGATTGCATGACGTTTGTGAAATAAACATAAGAAGTTTAAGAAATTTAGGAGTAACATCTAATTCCTATGGGCATTTATTAAATCCTGTTTTGATTAAGTTATTACCCCATGAACTTGTAATTGAATATCACAGAAGACGTGATACTAGTAAAGACCTTGATGTAACAGATCTAATTGCCTTTTTTAAATCAGAAATTGAATGCAGAGAAAAAGCTTTGCTTATGACTAGTTCTAAAACTGATACAACTTCTTCGTTTGTATATAAAAATAAAACTGAATATCGTGAAAGAAAACAATCAAATAAATATCAACATGCTAATACTCTAAATGCTAATATTAAAGTTTTTTGTGTTTTCTGTAAAAGTAATGAACATTTATCGTCTGAGTGTAAAAATTTAGCTGATGAAAAGAAAAGATTAATGTTAAAAAAAGAAGGTAGATGCTATCGGTGTTTTTTCAAATCCCATTTATCTTCGCAGTGCCGTGTAAAATTGCAGCCATGTATAAATTGTAAAAGCACTGAACATAACAAATTATTTTGTTTTAAGAAAAAATTGAAACCAGAAATATCCGAAAATCAAACAATTGTATCTAATTCTCATTGTAATTTAAAAAATTCTAATCATGCTGTTTTATTGCAAACATGTTGTGTAACTGCTCAAGGTAACTCGAAATCAAAATTAGTTCGTTTATTGCTTGATTCTGCAAGCGAGAAAAGCTTCATAACAAAAACATTAGCTCGTGAATTAAATTTGCCTGTTTTACGAAAGGAACATTTAACTGTATTTGCCTTTGGTATTGATCAAGGTCGGGAAGAAGAATATGATGTTTTCAAAATTAAATTAAGAAGTAAACTGAATTATCGCCGTTTCATAAATGTTGAGGTATTAGCTACGGATTTAATAAGCGCAACAACTTTGAAGGTTCCAAATTCTGATCCTTTAATTACGAAATATGTTGAGAGTAAGGGATGGAAGTTAGCAGATCCTACCCCCCAGGAATCAGCAGTGCAAATCCTTCTTGGAGCTGATTATTTTTGGAATGTGCAGAAAGGCATCGTAGAAGAAATTAATGAGCATTTATATGTAGCTAATACACTTTTTGGTTACACAATAGTGGGAAAAATTAACTCTGAAAGCAACAAAACAATTAACGCTCATCATGTATCGGTGAATGAAAGGGAAAATTTTGATTTGCAAAGATTTTGGGATCTAGAATCATTGGGTATTTCTGATAGTAAAAGTGAACTATTTTCACAAAAGGATTTAGATGCAATGGATTTATTTAAAGATAATTTAAATTTTGTTAATGGAAGATATGAAACGAAACTTTTGTGGAAGGTAAACAAAAATGAATTGGAATCCAATTTTGATGTAGCTAAACAGAGACTTTGGGGATTAAAATCGAAATTATGCAAAAATGAATGGTTATTAAATGAATATAAGAAAATATTAAATGAGCAGTCTGATTTGGGGATAATTGAAGAATGTAAATTTGATAAAAACGAAGTGAACACATATTATATGCCTCACAGACCAGTAATAAGGGAAAACAAATTGACAACGAAAGTAAGAATAGTATATGACGCGTCATCTAAAGATAAAGGAGCAAAATCCTTAAATGATTGCCTATTTTCTGGTCCCAATTTAAATCCCAATATTTTGGATATTATTTTAAGATTCCGTCTTCACAAGATTGCCTTCTCAGCAGACATAGAGAAGGCATTTTTACAAATTCAGATAGAAGATGAAGATAGAAATTTTTTGAGGTTCTTGTGGTTTGATAATATCACTAGTAATAATCCCATCTTGAAGGTCTTCCGCATGACTCGTGTAACTTTTGGTGTAACAACCTCACCATTTCTCCTTTCTGCAACCATCAAACATCACATTGAGGGATATAAAGATCTTTTTAAGAAAATAGTTAATATGTTAAATACTTCATTGTATGTTGATGACTTGTTCCATGGCGCAGATTCAGTAAATGAAGCTTTTGTTTTATCGAAAGGTGCAGAGAAGATATTGAGTGAGGCCAATATGAAATTAAGAAGATTCAAAACCAACTCAATGGAATTAAAAAATTTATGGAAAGAACATGGGATAAATTTTGAGGAAGACACCCTTGAACAAAATCTTTCAAAGATATTGGGAATCAAATGGATGACAGAAAGTGACACATTAAAATTAGATTTACAACCACTTTTGGTAGAATTTGATAGTCAAATTATCACTAAGCGTCTTGTTTTACAAACCATGGCGAAAATTTATGACCCTCTTGGACTCATTTCTCCCTTTGTAATAAGAATGAAGTTTTTGATGCAAGAAATCTGGGAACATGGAATGGACTGGGATTCTATGTTGCCAGATCCTTTAAGTGAAAATTTCAGAAAATGGGTTTATGAGGTTAAGGAGTTAGTAAATTTTGAAATGCATAGAAAATATTTTGTAAATAATGTAAAACTAAATCCTGAAACTGCTCAGCTTTTTATTTTTTCTGATGCTAGTATAAAGGGATATGGGTCAGTAGCCTATATTCGTGATCCCCTTTCTTGTGAAACTTCATTTGTTATTGCAAAATCTAGAGTGGCACCTCTAAAAAAGGTTACGTTACCTCGCCTTGAGCTTCTTGGAGCCCTTACAGCTGCAAGATTAGCAAATTATTTAAGGGGGATACTTGAAATTGATAATGAAAATATATTTTGTCTTTGCGACTCACAAATTGTTTTGCACTGGATAAAAGGCAGTGCCAGTAAATGGAAACCCTTTGTCGCAAATCGCGTACGTGAAATTCAAGAACTTGTTGCTCCTGTGCAATGGAAATTTTGTAAGGGAAAAGAAAATCCTGCAGATGTTCTCTCTCGTGGTTGTTCTGCATCTGAATTGATTAATAACTCTGTGTAGTTAAATGGTCCCTGCTGGTTGAAGGAAAATTCTTTACAAATATTTACGCATGAAATTCCAATAAATCTGTCTGACGAAGAGGCCCTGCAGGAAAAACGTAAAATGCTTGTTTGCTCCGTATCCCAAAATATTCCTGAATTCGTTTAAGCATTATATTTGCCTTTACATTTGTTTTGCAACAAAGGCTATCCATCTTGAAATTGTCTCAGATCTTACCACTGAAACATTTTTAGCCTCGCTGAAAAGGTTTGTAGCTCGACGTGGAAAGCCTCAAGAAATATATTCAGACAGAGGTACAAATTTTGTAGGAGCTGACCGAGAAATGAAGAAAATGATGGCTCGAATTGTTTCTGATGAAAAATTTCACAAATATCTGACTGACGAAATGATAATATGGAAATTTAATCCACCTTCTGCCACCCACTTTGGAGGCCTTTGGGAAGCGGGAATAAAACAAATGAAAAATCATTTAAAAAGATCAATTGGTGAACAAATTTTGACTTATGAAGAGTTCTTAACATTGATTGCACAAATTGAATCTTGTTTAAATTCGAGACCGCTCGTGGCTGAATCTTCTGACCCCAATGACTTCACTGCTTTGACACCAGGACACTTCATTATAGGAGCACCAATGACATCCTTGCCTGAACCTGACATCTCCTCTACATATGTTACTCCCTTGGAACGGTGGAAATTGCTGCAAAAGATTTTCCAGAGCTTTTGGAAAAGATGGTCTTCAGACTACCTCTCACAATTGCAACAACGAACAAAGTGGTTGAAGAGTAACCCGAACTTAAAAATCAATGACTTAGTACTAATAAAGGAAGAAACCCCCATTAAGGTGGAAATTGGGCCGAATAATTGAACTTTTTCCTGGTGAAGATAGTCATGTTCGGGTTGTTAAACTGAAAACTTTGCACGGGGAACTGAAACGCCCCATTCAAAAACTCTCTCTTTTACCAATAGAAAATAACTGTACTTGATTTATTATTTTCTTTTGTATGTTTAATTTTTGTGATTTATTGAATTATAATGTATATTAATTTTTCTTTCTCTATTTTTAGTTATACAACTTTTAACTCCTGAGGACAGTTAGAATTGTTAGAATTCATATTGAAGTTGTTTTATTTTATTTAAATACTAAAAAAAAAAAAAAACTTTACAGGTAAAATCTTTTCATTTTATTGTTTTAATATTTGATTAAAAAAACTGGTAAGATTAATTATTTTAAATTTGATGAACTCTGTTCATGGAGGCGGAGGATGTTTAGGCGTAAGCCTTAAATAAAGAAACAAATTTATTGATAGTAATGTATTTGACCTTGACAGGTTAATTACTGTCAAATAATAATTCTTGATTAATGGATTTGACCTTGAGAAAACCCAATTACTGTCAAAATAAAAGTCTTGATTAATATTTATGACTAAAATAATGATTTAAAAATTCTTAATATTGATTTATTATTAAATTAATGTTTATTTCTTGACAAGTTGACAGCTTAATTTAATTTAAATTCATTTAAAGAGATTTATTGGTCTTATAATTATTTTATGTCAAAATTAATGTTTTATTTATTGATAAGTTGTCAACTTGAGTACTTTTTAAATCATTATTAGAGATTTATTGAGTTCTTAATTATTTTATGACAAGTTAATGATATATTTTTAAATTTATGATCATTTTAATTTTATCTCTATGCTTTCTTGTTATATTTCCCCAAAGGGGGTTTTTTTAGTCTTGGATCTGCAACCAAGCAGATAAAACATGTAGGTCCTGGCTCTGCAATCAGGCAGAGTACACATGTAAATTGACTCTGTATTCAATTTAAGATTGTGAAATTTCATGGCCTTGTACAAAAGGAATATATTGATTTAGCTCTGCATATTAGACAACATTCTGTATTCTGGCTACTTATTTTAATAATCCAGTGTGGTGATTATATTAAACTAATTAATAAACTATATATTAATCATAATTGCTCTCCCGTTGGATTTTAATGAACATTTGATTTGATACACCCAAACCCTTTATCTACCGAATTATTTTTCAAGAAATTGATCCACCTCAATAATTATCTTCTTTAATATCTGAAGATATACTGGAATTTTTAGATAATACTATTGTGAAATTTAGATATTTTTTTTTTCATTAAAACTGATTAAATATATCGGTAGCTATTTATTTTTTTGTGAAATATTTACCCAAAAATAATAAGATTAAATAACCAAAATTATTCTTTTGAAAATATCACAATTCTTAGAAAATCAATGAGTTTAAATGTATCATGATCCTCTCTATAAATGAAAACGCTTTTGCACTTAAATATGTTTCATCTAATTTTATTTAAAGAAAGAAAATAAATACCAACAAAAATGGATAATGAAGCTAACACTTTTTGAAAATATTTAGCTTCGACTGTTTCTCTATTCTATCTAAATAGAAAAAATGTTTTGTGGGGAAAGAATAAATTTTTTTTATTATTGGCAGAATAAATAAGTTTCATATAAAGTTTTCTTCAATGGTACTTTAAAGTTCCGTCAGTGCATAAAAAGTTTAAGTAGTTGACCTCTAGAACGCAATACATAATTAGAAAAACACGCATATATCTTTACTTCCAATCAAATAGAAATATTTCTAGATAACCTGCGCACTTAGCTCAGATTTTTTCAATTTTATGACTTATACCCCTTGGCTTCTAGGGTCCTCAATTGAACTTTAATTTTTTAAAGAATGGAGAAAGCCCTCACTGTAGGCTTTCATTTCACTTTCATTTCACTAACGCTTAAACAATTTATTTTTTTATATATTTTCTCAAAAAATATTAATTAAAAATGCTAACTTATTAAGCTCTAACTTAATATTTTTAAATGGTTTTATTGTACTAAGGAATTAATTTATAAACTCTGTCCCTAGCCAAAATAGTCTCCTTACGTGGACACTGAAAATAAATGTTTTAAAAAAATTATAAGTGACATGCCAAAAATGACAGACAGTACATGTCAAATCATTATTAGAGAGTTTGTGAGAAATAAAACGTTTTAGTTTTTTGATATAACATTTTCTTTTGTTGCGAAATTATTGGATTTTTTCCAATTTATTACCTTTACTTGAAGTTCGGAAATTTTCTTCCTGTATGCACCCTGGTCATCATAAATAAGATAAGAAAAAGCTAATTTATAGTTTTTACACAAATTTTAGACAGCTTTAACACTATATTTAAGAAAAAGAAGTGTACTATTTTAGCATTTTTTTAAAAAATTGAAGTAATTAAAAAATCAAAACTTAATTTTCCTCTTTTCCGTGGACAACACAAATCCATTTTGATTATCGGTTATTTATCAAATATAGTGTGCAGTATTAGGGGACCTCAAATACAAAGAGACTATACTTTTACTTTTTTTAACTAGATTTTTTTTTTTTTTTTTTTTTTTTTTTTTTAACCATTAAAACGTTATGAAATTAACTTCATTTTCGTCTTTTCCGTGAACAACACAAATCCATTTTGATTATCGGTTATTTATCAAATATAGTGTGCAGTATTAGGGGACCTCAAATACAAAGAGACTATACTTTTACTTTTTTTAACTAGATTTTTTTTTTTTTTTTTTTTTTTTTTTTTTTACCATTAAAACGTTATGAAATTAACTTCCTTTTCGTCTTTTCCGTGGACAAGGCAAATTCATTTTGATGTCGGCCACTTATCAAATATTGTGTGCAGTAAAAGGGGGTCTCAAATACAAAAAAACTATTCTTTTACTTTTTTTTAGTACACATTTTTTATATTAGCAATTTTTTTTTCTTTTAACTGCTGAAAAGTAATGAAATCAGGATTTACGCTGTTTTTCAGAAAATTACATTGCATAAATTGGAAATTTAAAGAACAATTTTTTTAGTCAATTTTGTTTTCTCTGCTTGAATGGCCCTTAATAGTTCAATTATAAAAAATAATTATGTACCAATTACGATTGCGTCTATTACAATCTAAGTACCCAGTTGCGTCATCTTTTAATTTTTGAAATGTAAATGTCCCTTTCTATGGTCTCCATAGCCCCATGTCAGAATTTAACACTTCACCGCGCGATTCTTTCTATTTTTATGTAAAAATTATTTGTTATCTATATTTTGATCTAATAATGGGAAAAAGTAGTAAAAAAAATGAAATTTGAAAATTTCAGCTAAAATTTGATATCCTATGTACCCTTACACAATTATTCTTTTCAAATATTGTATTGCTGTATTTTGCAATTAATTTAGCTTAAATTAATTACTTTTAACTATTTAATACTCCGCAATTTTCTTTATATTAATATTTTTAAATATTCAATAAAAATAATAAAAGTCGAAATTTTTTTTTAGTTTCCGAAGAATAAATTCTAATTTTTTGGCAAATACAGCCATCTGACCTGAACAAAATAAGTGTTATTCGATTGTTTAGACCAGCGGTTCCCAAACTTTATTGGTACGCCACCCACCTTTAAGTAAAAAAAATTTTCGTGACCGACCTAATATAAGAGTGTATGTCAGTATAGCAATTATTGTATGACCTCTATAAGCTATCGACATACCCTACCTTACGATAAAGGCAAATTTTCGTACGAAGGATGATGCACTACCAACGAAAACAACAATTCGTAATTCCAATATGGTGCGAGTGGAATAATAATTATCACTATACACAAACTAGAAAGATAATTAAAAATACATTTAATTACTATCGAAACATAACTTTATAATCAGTGAGTTTTCTCGCACTGGCGTTTACCGATAAAAGATCTATATCAGGATTAAAACTTGTTAATTTCAATCTTAATTCACTTTCAACGCAACGTTTTTTTTTCTGTACTTGTTTTTCAAAAACAGCCAAGTAAAAAAAAGCATGTTCACACGATTATGTTGTGTTGAACTCTATCAAGCAATTCAAAGCTCATTTAGATGTTTCTGGATATTCTGCTCGTATATTTCTTCATATGAAAATTAAGGAATTTCCCTTAATATATTATTTGTCATTGAAATTGTCATTATTTTTTTTTTGACATCTGGAGTAAAAAATATATTTTTGTGACAAACTTCGATTGTTTTCGCGGCCCACTAAAATAGCCACCGCGATCCATAGTTTGGGAACCGCTGGTTTAAGGTCCACGCACATAGCACTAACTTCTTGCGGTCAGATGTCGCTATTTTTTATCTTTCGTGTCGGCACTTTGATGTATAAAGTGCTTTTTCAGTGAACTTTTTTGAACTTCAAGAGAGAAATTAAACTCGAAATCAGTTGACAGCTTTACGACTGAAGATTGGGTAGATAAAAGTTCCCCTTCCTTTGTCAATTTGGTAGGGTCAGTCCCTCAAAAATCATTTAAAGAGGTTTTACCTTTGTTCCCTTCTTAAACAAAGATTGATTGCTCTTTTAGTGTAATAAAAACTAGTGCTGTTCGCTCGCAGCCTTAGACTGTTCTTCACCAATTAAATCAATCATATTGGCCATATTCATGGCACATAATGAGAATTATAGTGTTTTTAGGTATTGCCAGATGTGGCACACGCTGCAGTAAAGGGTTAAAAACTTCAAAAACATGTGAAAAATAAAATAGAAAGCTTATGCATTAATATTAGTACTTGTCAAGCCTAAATGAAATAGTCCATGGTTTTTTTTTTCAAGCTTTTTTTCCCCTTATTTTATAAAAAATACTTTTTCCCTTCGTGAGAATGAGACCTTATTTCAAATGCTTATTTAAAGTTGTAAATATCAGTCTTTTTGAAACAGTTTTTAAACGAGGCTACTGTTTACAAAACACAAATTTTTGCACTAGAAAAGTTTACAAGAAAAGTTTTTCCAGTAAACATACTTTAGTCCTCGTTTTCATTCTTCTAAGAATAAGCATTTTTTTTTGCTGGAGATACACTTGTTCTCTTTCTGCCTTCTTACTTTATTTTACTATTATTTTTAGGAGGCGTAGATGACGAAATATGTTGATTGCAGAGGCCTTACCCTAACGCCTCTTTACATTCTTTGACCCTGATGAAGTAAGGTTTTACTAATCTAGTGTCGCTGAGTTATTCACCGTTATTTTTTTTCGCTGAATAGCAACAGCGTTGGGGAGAACCTCAAAATAACTCCATCTTGGAAAGCTTTATAATTTTAACACGTGGTGGAAGAGTGGCAAGGAAGCTATTTGGAAAAAATCCAGGTGTCAAGGCATTGGCTGAGATAGGTAGCGAAGCAGATGAATGATATACTTCGTTTTTATTTTCTTCAGAATGTTTATCAACTTGTTTGAAAGGACAGGTTGGGAAAAAATAGTAAGTCATCAAGAAAACATGAGTCGGATCTTTCTGGCTGCACTTCTTTCACGGACAATTTAATCAAATCATAAGTTATATTCAGAAGCAAAGTTCCATTTTGAAAGTTCGGAGTTCATGGGCGCAAGCGAACGAAATCCAGGGAGGGAGAAAATTTTAGAACAGATATGTAACTAGGTTTCTGCTAACTAAGAATAACTACTAATAGCTATGATGAAATTAAGAAATCGTCTTATGAGGACCCCAGAAGCTAAGAGGTACAAGTGACAAAATTGAAAAAATTGAACTAAGTGCACAGGCGACCTACAAATATGCTTTTCCGGTTATGAAATATAAGGAATTTTCTAATTATGAGCTGCGTTCTAGATAACAATCAAATTTGAAGAATAATGATCAAAATTGATTAATTATAAACTTAAAGAAAACTGTTTTCTACCTTTTTTTTCACAGTTATTGAAATAAGAGTTCAAAGACCACAATGAATTATTCGGTAGTTTCTTCTTTCGATTCAGCCAATTATTATTGATATTTAAATTTAACGTCAATTATCTCTGAACTCAATTTACTCCAAATCGAATTTTTGTCAATTGTATCACTTGGCTTCTGGTGCCCTCATATATCATTAATTATCCTTCAATTAAATGCTAAATTATTCTTTTATAAATATATTTAATCGAAACGACCTTCTCTTTTAAAATATATTATTCTATTCATCTCTTTTGCAGATAGGTTTATTTGCTTTTTAACACTTTCCAGCATAGTTAAAAAGTGTTTATAAATTCTGTTTTTCTCTCCGTGCTCTATCTCTCATAAATATAGTCATATTTCTTTGAAATGGATACATGTTATTGGGGTTTACTGTAGCATGTTAGGTATCGAAAATAAAGTGTGTAGCATTTTCTCTTCATTTACAAAGTCACTGAAAAGAATTCCGTTACATTACAGTAAATGGAAAAAAAAAATCGTTTGCCGTGTATTTTAATGATATCACTGCTAAATATTAAAATCTATTGAAATTGATATACATCATTGAGGTCTACTACAAAGTTCTAACTATAGAATAAGGTGTGCATAGAACCTTCGTTTATTTACAGGGACACACGAAAGAATATGGCTGTTGAAGAAAAAGAGAAATAATTGAACTATTGAAGCCTACGAGCAATAATTGCTGGAAGTTTGTTTGAATTGCGTTTGAAGAATTGCGTTTTCAGTTGTGGTATGCATTTTTAAATTTAACTATTTTTTAGCTCACAGGCTATCAAAGCCTGAGAGCTTATGTGCCCGCCCGTTCTGTATGTATGTGCGTACGTGCGTATGTAAGTATGTAACTTGATAACTCATGATAAAAAAAATCGGATTCACTTGAAATTTTGGAAATAGATATATTCTGATAAGTCGCTTTCCTGATTAGTTTTGGGAGTTCATTCGATAAATATAAGAGGGGGAACGGGAGCTAATGCCCCTCCCCTTAATTTATTTAAATGGGGTTTTCATGCAGAATTATCAGTTTTCGTTCAAAATTTAGTTATGGGGTCATTCTGATGAGGCGCTTCCGTGATTAGTATTGAATGTTCATTGGATAAATAAGGGGGAACAGGGGTTTAATGCCCCACCTCTTATTTTTTTTAAATGAGTTTTCATGCAGAATTTATCAGATTTTATTAAAATTTTAGACATAGGATCATTCTGATGAGGACACCTCCATGATTAGTTTAGGGAGTTCATTGGATAAGTATAAAGAGGGGGAAAGGTCTAATCCCCCACATTCGATTTCGATAAATGGGTTTTTCATGCAGATTTATCAGATTTTATTAAATTTTTAGACATAGGATCAGTCTGATGAGGGCACTTCCATGATTAGTTTTGCGAGTCGTCGAATAAGTTAAAAAGGGGGGGGGGGATTTGGAGGTAATAACCCCTCATTAATTTAAGTTAAAGGGTTTTTTATGCAGAATTTACCGATTTGCTTCAAATTTTAGATATAGGTTCATTCTGATAAAGCGTTTGCCTGATTGTTTTTGGGAATTCTCTGGATATGTATAAATGGGGGATCGGTGGGACTACCTCTCTTAATTTAGGTAAATGTTTTTTCTTGCAGAATTAACCGATATGTTTAAATTTTTGGATACAGGTTCATAGTGATAAGATGCTTCCCTAATTAGCTGTAGGGGTTCTTAAGTATAAAGGGGGTACGGGTGATTACACCCTCCTTCAATTTGATAATGGGTTTTTATGCAGAATTATTCGATTTCCTTTAAATTTTGGATGTAGGTTCTTTCTGATAAGGCGAATCTCTGAATAGTTTTGGAAGATTAATGGTTATGTATAAAGGAGGGAGATAATTCCTCTTAAATTATATAAATGGGTTTTTATTAGGAATTATACGATTTGCTCTAAATTTTGGATAAAAAATTTTTATATGATAAAACATATCTTTGATTAGTTTAGGATATTCAATGATTTTTTATAAAATGTGGAAAAGGGAGGAGCCCTTATTTGTTTTTCGAACGGCATTAATCCTTGAAAATGAAAATATAAGGCTGTAATATACAATTAGTACGCGTAGCCTGTGAGCTCAATGTCATCAATTTAACTGTGCAATATTCTTTTTTATTAATTATTACTTTGTGTGTTTAAATTCTATAGCTGAAATATAAGGGCTCAAAAAAGTTCTCAACAACATCCGTTTATTTATGGAAATTACTAAGGGGAAATTTCCTACTGTGTTATGCGTTTAACTAAACTCTTTTTAACGTATTATTACGTATATACATATCTGTAAATCATTTACAGGGACTGCAAAAAACCGTGTATTTCAACAACTACTTACGTTAAAAGCAGAAATCGGGTTTTCGAATGGATTATGGGTTTTAAAAATTGTTCATTCAGACGTCATCTTTTACCTCAGTACACTTTTAAGTTTTGTTACGATATTTGTTACATAAATGTTTTGGAAAGTGTTTTATAATCTATGCTGTACACGTGATTTTTCATCCTTGTTTTATTTATATATTTATTTTGTTAACTGCCAAATATCTGAAAAGTGTTAAAGAATAATATTATGTTTTTTTCTTTTTTCAGTGTTGAGGGATATTACTCAATAGGTATGATGTCAAATACCGTAACATTGTTGCTCATCAAATGCCATAATAAAGTAGATGTAAAAGAGAAAGCAGAGTGCCAAATTCTTATACAACATGGCTGGAGGTTCCGCCAATCATCACACTTTTTGAATCATGGAAGAATGTGTCTCATTGTCGTGTCATCATCTATTAAACTTGTGTCATCAGACATTGCGTCTCTTGTTTTCGATGCAGTAAACTAATTTTCCGTTAATGCATACGAATTGGACTGGATACGGCGTGTTCTAAAAATATCAAAGCGCGCTTTAATTTGCATCAATTTTCAACTCCAACATACTTGAAAAATACTTAAGAATTCGATTTGTCTGTCCATCTTGGCCATCTGTCTGTCTGAATCTTAACTCGAGTAAATATAGTTGAATTTCTGTGTAATTGATATACGCTATTGGGACATCCTGTAGAAAATTCTAATTAAATGTTAAAGATAATTAATTAAAAAATAAGATTATATAAATGAAATGAGTCCTGATTTTATTTAATTTTTATATGATCCATCTAGACAAGATTGTTCAACATTAAAAATTCCTTTTGTTGTAACAAGATCATACCAAACTAGTCGAATATGCCTATCCAAAACTTTCTTCTATGCCATACATGTTAATTCTTCAAAAATCACCATCACAGTGCCAAATGGCAATCTATGCTCATATGAAGATTCTCAAGACATAAATTTGCTGAATCGTGTGCATTTAAAAAAGACCATCCCAACTTTCAGTCAAAGAATAGAATTTCGATACCCACACTCTGATATGTCTGCAACCAAAATTCCTAATGCAAAAAAACATAAAAATGGCACCTATTGGGAAGAATACACATATAGTTCAGTCTAATAAGGCTTTACTTATGTGAATGTGTAAAGTAATAATGAAATCTGATTAAAATCCTTGCATTATTTTGTGAGATACGCAAAAATCATGACCGTTTGGGCAATTTTCTCCAACTGAATCTTTAGTAAGTTTTATTAAATTCTATGTATTAGTTAGAGCACTCACAAAATTTTTATCGCATATTTTTTGTCACAGACAGAAACACTCACAGAAAGACATTTTATAAAACAGTCAAATCATGTCGAAAACCTTCTAAAACGTATAAATCCATCGAAAACCGGAGGTGAAAATTTTTCACGAATCCAATACTTTTTTCTTGTAAAGATAAAAAAAATAAAGAAAATAAAAATAAAGAAATAAGAACAATCATCAAAATTTCATCAGGTTTTTGTTTTTCAATTATACTGATATTTTTTTAGGGAAGGGGTCATATTCCTGTTTTTTTTCGACAATAATAATAATAACAATAGAAACATAAAAATGTTGAAATATTGTTTCAAAAAGAAATTTTGATGTCCATGACATACATCGGAATTCATCCAACCAACTCAAATTTTAAATGATTGAATGAATTTAAACTTGAATTAATATTAAAACTTGAAGGATAGCACAGGATTTTCATTTTTAACTCTCTTGTGAAATATGGTATTCAGAAAATGTGGCATCTTTTAATTATTGTTTTATTGTTTTTATGTATAGTTTTATTTCATTTCCTTTTGTTCTTTATATTTTTTTTTCTTTCTATCGATCAGGTTGACTTTCTTTTTCAACATGCTCAATCAAGGTTCTTCAACATCTGTAAAAAGAGTCAAACTGGAAATTCGAAATGTGCGGAAATTTTCTGGAGCCTCAACCTGAAAAATCGTTTCTTTCATGAAAAATTGAGCAAAAAAAGAAAAAAGTCAAAGATCTGTTGCATTTAATTATTTTTTTTTCTTTTAAACTAGTATAACTATAGTGAAAGAAATATATCTACTCATACATTGGCTGAAATGTTATTATTTCTTTAATATATCAGTGCAGTATTATAGATCAGTTGCCTCATAAATTTTCATTTAAAAAAAGCTCGAAAAATTGGGCCAATTGGCATATCAGAGTGCCATTGGCACATCAAGTCATGTGCAAAGAATAAGTTATATTTAGAAATATTTGGACAATTAACAAAGAAGAAAAAAAAAACAGAGATTTTATTTAACCCTTGGGGACGAGCGACATGTATACGTGCCGCAAAAAGGCTCTCACCAGTAAAATTTTACTGCAAAATTTACCTTATTTAATCGGAGTATTTCCTCGATTTTATAAGGTACAAATTTCTGTTTTTAAAAACCGTTAACATAACATTAAAAATTAAACACGAAATAACAAAACATTAAAAATTTTGCAAAAGGCTCCCGGCGCGAAGGGGTTATTAGGAACAATACACAATAAAAAAAATTAAAAAAAAATAACATTCTTATGAAATATTTTAACAAAAGGAATGCATTCTTATGTCCCAATATCAGCGAGGGGTATTTGAAATTTGATTGGCCAATCACATTAATGTTGCCCCTCTTTAACAAAATGTATGCGCCAACATTTGCTCACTATGAAGATCCCGATTTATGTACTTTTTATAAACATTACCCACTGGGATACCCTGTATATTGGCTAACTCATTACAAAAATTATAATATATATACCCGCAAGCTTCATCCACTAGACCTGACGCTTTTTCCAAACAAACTTTGAATCAACTGAAACATATAAGTGAATTTGACAGTGTTTTCTTACAGTAATCTGAACCTTTATCTTGAATATCCTTCAACATTGCGGAAAACGAAGCGAACGGTATTGCACTATTACATATTCTAAGTTGTTATACAAAATTTGGACTTTTGAGATCAAACTCTTTTAGTTAAACACTTATAATAGAATTCAATAAGGAACAATAGAATGATGTGCAATAAACTAAAACCATTTTTAAAAAAATATCTAACTAATAGTTCAAGTTTCTTCAAAATCCATCCAGGAGAAATTTTTTTAAGCTAATCTTTTATAAGCGGGTTCAGCTGATTATAGATTTTTACCTCTATGATTCTATAATCATATAAAGTTGAACGGTGTAATATATGTTAAAACATTTACCGAAAAATTATCTAACTAATAACGTAAGTCTCGCCAAAACTCATTCAGAAAAAACTTAAGTAATAAGCAGCCGAGGCGAAATTCACACTAACATTTAATATTTATTATCTGGCGTGTATGTAAATAATCTTAAAGCTGTTCTAAATATTTACACCGAAAAAAAGATAGGCCGTTTTCTGAAAGAAAATGATTAAAACGTATATAAAACTCTTGAGTTATTCACAGGTTACATGAAGTCGGCAAGGTGTCTTTCATATTTCAGTCACTTTTACATCCTTTCTCGATATATTTTCACTTCAGAGACCTGATTTATTCCTCTGCACACAAGAATGTTACGGAGCCCCCCCCCCCCCTACCCTACCCTACCCTGCCCTACTCCGTGCGAGGAATATGGAAAGAAGAATAAATAACTGACAAGAAATAACTGTTGCCGTGGGGTTCTTTGAGAGGGGTCAAATGGGTATGCCAAAAGCGTTATGTTATCCCTATCCGTGTTCTGAAAATATACCCGAAAAGAAAAATGGAAGGAAGAAAAAAACTTGTCTATCGAGCGAGGCAAGAGATGTTTCCCACCTGTAGGTGAGCAGAAAAAAGTATATTGTTGGTCGAGGTTGAGATTTAGAAATATTGGCCGATGCTTACATAAAGTAGAGTTTAAGAAAAAATATCTCGATATTATACGGCATAAAGGGATGTAAAAGGTGGAATGCATTTTCTACATATTTTTAACCGTCTCAATGACAAATTATTCTTTGAAAATCATAAAATTATTCTTTAAAACGGTCTGTCATATCAAAGAAGAGCTAATTATTGTTTTAAATGCATAAATAATTACTTTAAATTTTTATTTGGCATGAATATTACATTAATTAATGAAGTGTTAATTAAGCTATTCACTTTATTTCTAGAACATGTTTTTGCTTCATTTTTTTCGATAGTTGTCTCTCATGTTACAGTCAAAGATTTTTTTGTTTGTTTATGTGTTTTTATATTCCAAGGCTATCTTAAAAAAAAAAAAATATATATATATATATTAACTCCTTAATATATGTGGTTTGCCCTTCGGTTTTCCCGAACGCCGTTCGGGCAAGACGAATTTGCTTATTTCATCATTTAAAGATTTTTGACACCACTATTATTTTTAGTAAAATTTTCATGCTATTGAAAGGCGGAAATGTTTAGACTAAATTTTACGAATATTTTATTTAAATAATAGTGGTGTGAGACCACTATTTTCAATTTATTGTACGGAAAAGAATTAACCAGTTAAGGGGTTAATAATCATCTCAAAATTTTCCTCTTCTATAGAATAAATTAATGGTCTAGCTGTTAAAGTGTTAAACGTTATATACAATTTATAGATTTGAAATTGAGGTTGTTGTCGAGATTGTAGTGGTATACGCCATATACCTTGTGATTTTTATATAAACTTTCATATATTCTCTGTTTTTAAGAAAAGCTATATTGTATATCCTCTGTTTCTTAAGTAAACTATAGCATTTATGTAGCATTTCTCAGGTAAATCCACAGCATAAACACGGTGTTTCTCGAGTAAAGCTATAAGCATATATTCACTGTTTCTCAAGAACAGCTATAATACAGGGTGGTCAGAAAAAAAAACTTTGCCGGTATATGGAGCTCTAGCGGCGAGTCCGTTCAACCGATCGAGGTGAAATTTCAGATATTATTAGATTCTATTCATTGGTATGAGGCTCGAGATTTTGTGAACGACAACAAAATGGCGCCCATGGTTACGGTTATAGTTACAGAAACTCGAAATTTCCAATGGCAGAAAGCATTTTTTTTTCATCGCAAAATGCTCAGCGCATGCGAAAACTCTAAAGAGTGTTGGAACGACCGTACGTGTATAGCAAGAAACGGAGACGTTATGCACAATAAACTGTTCTCGAATACACCCCCCCCCCCAATAAAAAACACGATTGGGGAGCAAGGAGTAAATTTGCATATGACACAGAGACAGTACACTAATCTCTGATTACAACACGAATCGGAGAAAAGAAAAATTTTATTTTGATTACACATTTTCTACATGGGTGCCATCACAGGCAATTTCACATTGCATGGTGGCGACTGCGGACAATACAGCCGAACGTTACATCGCATGAGGGTTGTTTGCAATCTCACGTTTGATAGAATCTTTCAAATTCGGCAAAGTTTGCGGATTGCACATGTAAACTCTAGATTTTAGATATCTCCAGAAACTAAAATCCATAGGAGTGAGCTCGGGGAATCGCGGAGGCCACTGACGTTACCAGTTAAGGTAAAACGTGCCTCGTCCGTTCATAATATACGAAGAGGCCGATCGTTATCTCCATTATATTGTATAAGAAATTCATTAACAAAGTCTATATGTTGTTGATCGTCTCTCACTTGCAACATCTGGGCGAGTTGCTGTCGGTAAGGAAAGATGCGGATTACAGAGCGCAGTAACATTAAGATCTTTGTATTTTAGTATATAAAATACACGAGATGCACTTTTTGTAGTTTGCATGCGTCCTCTGGTTACTATGTGATGCACTTCCATAACAGTATCCTCAGGAACAGTTGGTCGTCCGAATCGTGGACTATCACAGGTGCAGTCAGTTTCTTCGATATTCATTGGTAAATCATGAAGAGCTTGTGAAATGCATTAGACCACGTATTTGGCGATGGTTTCGACGGTAAACGTCCCAGGTTTTCGGAGCATTCATCTCATTTTGATAATAGTTTTACCAACTCACCACAAACGAAGTCATTTTGTTGGCATCTGGCGAGATTCGGCTGAAGAACTAACATTTCCAACCTTCTTTTTATCCGTTTTCTACGCTGACTATCTGGCAAACGTCGTTCCGTGATTGGTATTTTGTCTCTGTCATATTCAAATTTTGTTAGTGCACCTTGGTCATATTTTTTGGGGGCCGTTCGTAGAACTGATTTTGTGCGAGCATAACGTGTCCGTTTATTGCAATAACCATACCGTCCCAACGCTCTTTAGGGTTTTCGCATGCGCTGAAAAAAAATGGGTGTTGCCATTGGGAAATTTCGAGTTTCTGTAACTATAACCGTAACCGTGAGTGCCATTTTGTTGCCTTTCACAGAATCTCGAGCTCATACCTCTGAATAGCTATATCTGAAATTTCACCTCGATCGGTTGAACGGACTGGCCGCTAGAGCTCCATATATCGGCAAAGTTTTTTTATGACTACCCTGTATATACCATCTATATCTCAAGTAAAGCTATTCTCAATTCGCTGATTTTCAAGTAAATCTGTAGCATATATTTTATATATTAGCACTCTGTTTTTCGAGTAAAGCTATAGCATGTACCCTTTGTTTATCAAGTAAAGCTGTAGTATATAACAGCTGTTTCTCAACTAAAGCTATAGGTATATCCCTGTTTCTCAGTTAAAGCCGCATCGTGTATCCCTTGTTTCTTAAGTAGACTGTAGTATAGCATATACCATCTGTTTCTTATGTAAATCTACAGCATATACCTTCTGCCACGGTGATCAGAAAAATTACTTTATTTTTATAGCGAACTACAACTACTTTATCGAAAACGTGCAACCGAAATGTACAACTTCTGTAAAAGTAACGACTACAAACTATTTTCAGATGTAGATGCTACATGACTATATTAAGATTTTGCCAGATATAATCATTTGAATGTTCGTGTAAATGAACTATAAATGCTTCATGCTTCATTTTCAATACCGAACATACCATGGTAAATTTCGATAATCTGAGTAATATTTCAGATAACTTAGAGCTTGGCCAGATGTACAAACTGAATTCATAAACTCTTTTCAGTTATGTTCAACTATGTTGGAAAGAGTTAAAAGGAAGAAACAGAAACAAATCGTATCCTTGGAAAGTAATTACAATAGACTCCCTCGAATCCGCCTAGCTTGGGACCAGAAATTGTGTGGATTGTAAAATTTTGCGGATTTTTGGTCATTGTTTTGTTTACATTTTTTAAACCTCAATTTGAATGTAATTAATAAAGCAATCAAGACTGTTATGAATGCGTATAATATAATAAAATATAAAAATAAGTAATAAACTAAAATAATAAAAATTTAGATAATTATTAAAATGATTAAAATATTAAAAGCAAAAATCAAATTAATAATCAATAATGTATGATTAAATTTTCATTATAAAGATTAAATGTACTTTTCCTAAATTAGTCAATGAAACTTATCTCATAAGCATACATTACTAAATCATATCAAAATCATAAAATAAGGAAGTTTTATTTCAGGTTTAGACAGACTTAATAACCAAAAAAGCTTGATTGATACATAAATGTATTTGGTAAAAAGATTGTGATTACCAGTGATATCAGAAATATCTTGAATTTTTTGAAAAATAAATTTATTGTTCCTTCATATAAAACATGAATACAGTAATATTAAACAAAAATTACAAATCAAAATACATATGGAATTGATATAAAACTAAAAATGCCTAATTTTGTCCCTATATCTGATCTGAATGTTTCATTGTTTACAGCCGTCAATTGTGTGCGTATTTTAGAAAATTGCGAATTTGAGGGAGTCTACTGTATAAATCATAAGTATCATAAGTTGAAAAGAGCGCGGATTTTAATTTTAACTTTTTATTGCTCTTTAAAAAGTCATAAGCGCTACAGACGCAACGTTAAAACGCCAGAGAGTTTTAATTTAAGTATTTTCAGCATTACACACTATAAGGTTAGCTGGGGCAACTATAGACCCACGAGGTAACTGAGCCATAGACTATTTTATAAAAAAATAGTTGATGCCTTTTAAGTTTTAGCTTTTGTGAACAATGCTTTCTAATCTTTACTTCTTAAAACAACGTGTGTCAAATCAATCGTAACTCTGCCTTTGCTGTGATAGGTTATCGAAAATTTCGGTTTCTTTTTTTAAAAACAACTTTAATTTCGTTAAACTTCATCGGCTTTTTATTAAAATACTGTAAGTACTCTTACTAAACAATCATTTTTTTTTTTAACATTAGACCTATAACTGCATTAATATTATTGTATGTATATATTCAATAGCGCCAACTTTTCAAAAATATTGGGGGGCTTAAAACATTCTGAATGAAATAATTCGCACATTTTCCCCCGTACTGTGTATGTGTGTGGAAAGAGAGAGTGATTAAAAATAATAATTCTAAAATTTGATTATGTTTTTCCAGAGCAAATTTTTAAATTATCATAATTTAATTATAATTTTATGAATAATTTTATTACATCATGTTCTTATAAGTTCGTCCTTATAAATACATTAATATTTATTTTAAATCACATTGGAATTGCTAACTTTTCAAAGTGCAACAAATTAAATATCAAGAAAAGCATACATTTTCTTCACCCAAATGCTTTAGCAATTCAAGCCATCAAAATAGATGGCAAAATATGCAGAAATTTTTTTTTTTTCGTGAGAAAATTGACTATATACATCCGCTGGAGGGGTTTTCCATGTCTTATGTAAGTGGTAAAATCTAATTCACACCCTTATTATTTTTCGAACAAAACTATTTTCAGAAAGTTAATAAAACCAAATTTCATTTCAGCAATTAAATAAATAAATAAATAAATTTTGAACTAAAACAATTGAAATTGGGAGGGCGGAGATGTCAAGTTATTGGGTGGGCTCGTACCCCATGGGCCCATATCAGTTAGCGCCACTGTATATATATATATATACAGGGTGTCCCTAAACGCATGGTACATACGCTAGGGGGTAATAGAACACATCAAGACGAGTAATAGTAAACAGGAAACCAAGGGTCCTAAACGTTTTCCAAAGGAGATATCCGCCATTAAAGTTTGGGGCCCAAAATTTCAAATAAACATTACAACGGAAAAATTGGTCGATTGGTTTGCGGTTTTCACTAAAACTATTCTTTATGACGGTATTTTCTTGAAAATAAATTATAAAGATAAATTTCGAAAAATGCCGATAGAGGGCGCTTTAAAATTTGGATTAACGAACAACTATTTTTTGCCGTTATTTTCTGCATCTTATTAAATGGTTTGGTAAGCTTAGACTTAAACTTAAATTTTGAGCTTTAAATATGAATAGTTAGGAATGGTTAAGTAGCACAAATTGAACTGCGTTCAGAGGGTTCAAATTTCAAATGGTTATAAAAAATGGAAAAATTGGTCGATTGATTTGCGGTTTTCACTAAAACTAGTCTTTATGTCGGTATTTTATTGAAAATAAATTACAAAGATAAATTTCAAAAAATGCCGATAGAGAGCGCTTTAGACTTTAAATTAACGAACAACTATTTTTTGCCTTTTTTTTTGCATCTCATTAAATGGTTTCGTAGGCTTAGATTTAAAATTAAATTTTGAGCTCAAAATCTGAATAGTTGGGAGTGGTTAAGTAGCACAAACTGAACTGTGTTCAGAGGGTTTAAATTTCAAACGATTGTAAAAAACGGAAAAATTAGTCGATTCGTTTGCGGTTTTTGCTAAAACTACTCTTTAAATCAGTGTTTTCTTAAAAATAAATTTTAAAGATAAATTTCACAAAATGCGGATAGAGGACGCCTTAGACATTGGAGTAGCGTACAACTATTTTTAACCGTTATTTTTTTTTTTTTTTTAATCTCATTAAATGCTTTCAAATGCTTAGATTTAAATTTTGAGATCAAATTCTGAATCGTTGCGAGTGTTTAAGTAGCGCAAAAGTGAACTGTGTTCGAGGGGGGAGGGTTAAATTTCAACTCCTTAACACACTTCAGTTTGCGTGTCTTAACCCCTCCCAACGATTCAGAATTTGAGTTCAAAATTTAAGTTTAAATCTAAGATTTCGAAAACATTTAATAAGTTTTGGAAAGCATTTAATTAGATACAAAAAATAACGGTTAAAATTAGTTGTTGGTTACTCTGAAGTTTAAGGCGCCCTCTAACGGAATTTTTTGAAATTTATCTTTAAAATTTATTTTTAAGAAGATACTTACTTAAAGAATAGTTTTATTTTAAACCGTAAACGAATCGACCCATTTTTCCGTTTTTTATGACCATTTGAAATTTGAACCCTCTGAACACAGTTCAGTTTGTGCTACTTAACGACTCCCAACTATTCAGATTTTGAGCTCAAAATTTAAGTTTAAGTCTAAGTTTACGAAAACATTTAATCAGATGCAAAAAAGCACGGCAAAAAATAGTTTTTCATTACTTCTAAGCCTAAAGCGCCCTCTATCGGCATTTTTCGAAATTTATCTTTATAATTTATTTTCAAGAAAATACCAACATAAAGAATAGTTTTAGTGAAAACCGCAAACCAATCGACCAATTTTTCTGTTTTTTATGTGTATTTGAAATTTTGCACCCTAAACTTTAATGGCGGCTATCTCTTTTGGAAAACGTTTGGGACCCTTGTTTTCCTATTTACTATTACTCGTCTTGATGTATTCTATCACCCCCTAGCGTATATACCATGAGTTTAGGGACACCCTGTATATACAAATTTATTTCATGTTTCAAATGTAAGGCCAGTGTCCCAGTTATACCATCAATTTTTCAAAAATGGGGAACTGGGACATGTATCAGGGGTAATTTTACCATATTGGATTCAGTTACCTTAATAGTTGCAAATAGTTTTTTCGAGTTTCTCTTACTATGGGAAATTAACTTCTCTGTTTTTTTTTTCTTACGATAAAGAAAATTACATAATATCTTATTAAAATTACATTATAAATTTTTTAAAAAGCATATTGTGGGTATCAAACCAAATTTTTTAAGTGAGATAGCCAAGCTTTGAAAATTTTTGATTCAAATAAAGAGTTTTACATAAGACAAAGAAGCTTTATTAGAAATTTATCGAAACCAATAAAAAATAGTTCTGTTTGATATAAAAATGGTTACATTCTCCACAGGTTTATTGGGAGTAAATAAAAAAGAAGATGAAGTACTTGCGTACTTATGTAGCCGTCTGTTCGTAGATTTATCTTGTTATTTTTCCCTCTAAAATATCCATGTAATTTTAATATTTTTAATATACTTATTACAAATAGTAAAGTACACGTAAAATATCTATGTAACTTTAGTACTTTACTTATTACAAAAAGTAAAGTACACAAGTACTCAATTAATTTCTATACCTTTGGTGTAAATAAATCTGATAATTTCACATTTAGTGTATTTTTTATAGTACACTTAGACAGCAAAGCCTTGCTTTATAATGCTCTTCAGTTCGTGTATAATTTAAATGATCTGCCTGATTTTTTTAAGTTGTTTATAGTTATTTAAAGAGGACCTGATACATCATATTAAAAACACAAACATGTATGGATAATAGATTCTCCTGGTACAGTTGCCCATTTTTATCCTCCTCAGTCCTGATGTCGCCTGGAGGCGACACTAAAAAACACCCTTTCAATTAATTTTAATGCTTTTAGATTTGTTAAAATTATAGCTAGACCTTTTAAATAAATGTGTGCAGTGCATATTAGAAGAATCAATATATAGAATGATGTATCTTTAGAATTTTCTATAATAATTTTAAATGGATTTTTGTAGTGCCATGTAAAATTTCTCTCGGGACTGAAGAGGTTAAGGGGCAACTCGACCCCACGGAATAGTTAAATACACTTTTTTTTAAGGCATTAAAATTTAATTTTTAAAATTTTTGTCTGATAAAGTGAAATTAACTGAACAGATTTACAGAGGTCTAAATTTTTATTCAAATGAACATTAGCTTTTGAATGCTGACTATCCAGAATCTCCATAGCTGCATTGTAAAATCATGATCCAATCGCCCCACGTAACCTTAATCTAACTTACGATCTATAAATTGAAAAAAGATTTATCATCTGATGAAAAATGCAAGCAGTATATCTCTTAACATATTTATTTAATTGCTAAAGCTACTATACTAATTCTATCCAATCAACTATCATAAAATCAAGACATAATTATTATTTATATAACATCAATACATAATGCGTAATGCATGAAGTTTTTATTCTAACCTAAGCCTGAAATACTAGTAGCCAATCAAAATGCTTGTAAATTTATCTTTATATATTTTTCCTGCTCAAGTTCCTTCGATATAAATGATAAATTTAGGCAATTTTTTCTGTTAACTCTTTGATCTCTAGGCTTAATTTCGCCAATAAGGGGATATATAACAGGATATACGGTGTTAAATGTTTGTGTCATCAAACTTACCTTCGACCAGTGAGTGCCTTGTTATATCACTTGCATATCACAAATCAACACAGTTAAAATATGCCACCATTAACGTGTAGTAAACAACGTACGAGGTGTACGTCAGGGTCGTTGATTACTGAAGTGAAAGGACATACGCAGCGATACGCCATGCAGGTCAAAGGACATTAATGTGCTTCTTGGTGGCTCATTATCATGAAAGAAGTGCGCCAAAATGCTAGATAATAATAATAATAATAATAAACGATTCATTTTTGCCAAGAAAATTTTTAATTTAAAAGAGTGAGTGAAAGCGGTATTTTTTCACTTTTTTTCAAATCTCAAAGAGAAACTGGTTGAAAGACAGTTCATAGAGAAAGCCACTATTATTATACCCAACGATTTATAAAATAAATAAATAAATATCTCGAGGAATCATAAGCATAGGTTTTCTTTCAGTTTTTCTCTTTTTCATAGTCTGAAGGCTATTTCAATCTTCTCTAACAATCACAGGCCTTATGCCGTCGCATCTAGCCAATTTAAGGCACACATTCTCTTTGAATTGAATCGCCGACAAGTGCTTATTTTTAGTTCTCTAGGTAAACGACCGACTGCGAAGAAAAGTGTCGTGCTCCGATACTTGACTTCTTTTAACGAGATTTTTGTTATAAACATATGAAAAAGCAAAGCCATTATATTTCTTGATTCATCTTTTTTGTTTTTTATCCAAATCTCGTTAAAAATTTCTTTAACAATATTAAGGTTCCTTATGCTGAGACATGGCCAAAGATAAAATTTTCATTAGAGGAGAACTGGACCTGACTAAAACAGGTGCAATAAGGACCATGAGCCTTGGACACTCAAATTTTACATGTAATTTTCTTAAAGCTGATATTGCGTACTGATTATTGTTAATATTTTGTACTTTTTGAGTAAGATAATGTTAAAAACACTATTTTATTTAAATACTTTTTTATATATTCATATATGCATTATAATATCTAGAAAATGCTTAATTTTTAGGGAGACACAGCATGCAGAGGAACCCGAATGAATACCAGTACTTGATATTTCTTTGTTTTGATCGAAATCTGGAGTAAAAAAAAAATACATTTTTGTTTTTTGACTAAATGCAAATAGGTAGTTGTTGATTATTTTAAAATGCAACTTGACTTCACTGGCCATCAATATACCGTCTATAGCAATATTCTACCGGATTAGCTAAAATTCAGAATAGGTTTAACAGATAGAAAAATTCATGCGTTTCATAACAGATTATGAAACACTCTCCACCAAATTTAAAAAACTGTAAAAAAAAAAAAAAAAAAAAAAAAAAAAAGTTTTTTAAGGTGAAAAATGATGTCCGGATAAACGATTGGTGAAACGCATAACACATTTGAAAACCCAATGTCTGCAATTTCCATGTTTCCATTGGAATCCTATTTTCTTTTTGTGATCTATATATTTTTATGTATACTATATAGTATGTTAAAAGTTTGTTCAACTAAACACATAACAAAATTATAAATTCCCCTTTGGAAATTTTCTCCAGTAAACGGAAATGTACTGAGATATTTTATACATCCCTGTACAGGGCCTACAAAATTTATACATGAGGTGTTCAGAAGTCAATCCCACTAACTCCATTCTTTTAAAAATTCAGGTAATGACATGATTGGGTACAAAATTTTCCATATATCTATACAGTGCTTATGAATTACCCTTGATTATAAAACATTTGATTAGTATCATCAAATTATGATAATAATTATGAAATGAATAAGATTTTTTTATAGATAAATAACTTTAAATGTTTAACATAAGCCTTTTTGTTTGAAGTAGTTAATCGAATTCACTTCTTAAAGCCTCACATATCAATATGCAAAAATAAAAGAGTTACATTTTAAAATGTGCACTTTAACTAAAGACGCACTTCCAGCAATTATTGTTCATAGGCAGTATAGTAGCCAAATACTTTGTGTGTCCCTGTAAATTAAAGATAAATAATATACACACCATATTCTACAGTTAGTGCCATTACATACATCACAATCGATTTTTCCCCGTTGATCTTAATGTATTGTAATTTTTTTTTAGCGTCCTTGTCAACGGGTCGTAAATGCTTCACATTTCATTTTCAATTCAAAATATACTATAGTAAACATCAATAACATATATAAATTTTATGACAATCTGACTATATTCACGTTAGAGCACGGACAGATGCTTAATAGACAGACGTGGTAAAAATTCCAGTTACAGTTTCTGGTTTGCAGCGAACAAATGAAAAAGAAGCTGAATGTTTTTATGATGAAACAAAAAACAAATGTTTCAAAGGTTTTTTTTATTAATATTTATTTATTATTATTAACTGGTGGATTACAGTTCACAAGCCGTTTATAGGTTAAAAGTATAAGCTTACAACTGCTAAACCTGCTGTGTCTCATTCAGCAGCACAGTTGTCAGAAAAGGTGTAACACCGTTCACAGCATTTAGCAACATTTCTTTCAATGTTAGCAATGATAGATGTCTCAAGCATTTCTTTTGCTTAGTGCATTTGTATTTATTCAAGTATTCTTTTTTTTTTAAATTTCATTTTAAAAAAGAATGTGGTTCTTTTTCCCCCGTTTCGTTCAAACCGCATCTTTTTATGTTTACTTGTTTTCGAATTATCAATTTTTGAAGTTGTTCTTGACTTTTAAATCATATAGCAATATGGGTATTATTTCTTACAAACCCGACAAATTTACTGTGTGTAGCAAACCCTTTTTTTTCATTAATATCTATTTATTATTATTAACTGGTGGCTTACAGTTCACAAGCCGTTTACAAGTTAAAAGTATAAGCTTACAACTGCTAAATCTTCTGTGTCTCATTCAGCAGCACAGTTGTCAGAAAAGGTGTAACACCGTTCACAGCATTTAGCAACATTTCTTTCATTAACCCGTTCTTTCTTAAACCCGTATATAGCAACAAGTTCTGGGAAATTTTTAATGTAATAGTTAGCAGAATTTGTATCATGTATAGAAGTACTAGTGGTATATCTATAGGAGTTCAGGAATATCGGTCCACACTTGGCTTCATCCGATAGGCCTCTTTCGATCAATGCTACACTGTCGCGTCGATTTGAATCCGTTAATAAAGTTGAAGAAGCATGTCAAAAATTTTTAGATTCCAAGGAGCGGCCATGGTACAGATATTTTTGCAAATATTTGGTTGAAGATATTTTTTTAGAATGACTCTTTCATTTTAGGGATCGGTTCCGAAAGTGAAGATAACTTTATAGAAAAAACCTGCAACCAAAAACGGAAAAGTAAAAAAGAAGTGATTTAGAGATAGAGCTCAGTTATCCAAAGCAAAAAATAAATAAATAAAAATGAAAATAAAAATTTCTATTTGCAAATAAGATATCACTATAAACTCCCCATAGGTTTAGCGTTTGCTAGGGACAGAAGCATTAAGCTAAGCATTCTTGCCTAACATTTAGGGTCCTAGTTAGGCATTTTTTTTTAAATAGATGGATCATATTTGTGAGCAAACCTTGTGATAGTGATCCTGCCACTTCATATTACTTAACAAATAAATGAAATGTAGATAGTCGTGTGCTAAATTCAAGAAGTGGATGTGAAAATGACACGAAAATGTTAAGTGAGATATGCGTAATGCAAGTATATCTTTACTCCAGCGGTTGATACAAAATATTGAGAAGAAAAAAAGACTAAGACTATTATGTTCCACCTCTCTGAGGAGGACATTTATGGATTCGTAACTCCTTCTTCCTCCTTTTGTCTCTCCAGACTGATTCAAAACCAGGTGATGTGATCGTTATTTGAAATAAATTGCAAAATAAAGTAAAAGACAGGAAGCAGTATGCTTACTCAATCAAACTCGATTAGAATACGGCACTCTCTCATTGTTTCTCTCAATCTGAAAAATCGACAAAATGAGGAAGCAAACAATCAGAAAATGTCTCCAGCAATATCCCCTTTCATTCGGTTTGTTTCGATATGAAGGTCGCCAAATCGGACTGTTCTCTCGTGTCTCGTTCGGGACAATGCTGATGATAGTCAGATTGCAGAATGACGATGACTCTAATCTGCCTTATTTAAATTTTCAAGTTTAAGGAATCATAAAAAGAAAAAAAAACGGTGAATGGGCTTATTAAAATGGAGAGTAGCAAAGCCTCTTCAACCAAGTTGCAAAAGCTTCCTTTTGGTTGGGTAGGGACGAACAATATGAGCAAGATAACAAAAACTGCGAAATTCGAAACTGTATTTGAATCAATTATCAGATCCATATATCACGCTCTTGACTTCGTGGTCTTAAATTCGCTATTTGAAGATCTTCTTTCAGAAGGAAAAAAAAAAGTTATTCGAGTAGATATCTACAGCTATGTGTGGTGTACCGATTTTAGAAAATGACCATTCTGACCCTATTTTCTTTTGTGAAATACGTTTAAGGGGAGGTCCTATTTTTTTGGATCAGAATTTTCATTTATTTTCTTTTAATTTGTATTGTTATCCCTTAAGTGCGTAGATTGTTGTCCTAATATTTATCGGTCCCATGTCATTTCCCACGTGGCATCGGTACTTTGTCATATCGATCGTAAGACACGTATGAGATGACAAAATCAATCTGTTCGGGAGCCAGCATGTCTTACATGAATTTTATTCGACTGGTATCACTTTTTTTCTTAACCTGTTCGGAATAATGGATACATATACCCACTTTCTAAAAGAGCATACGGATCTTGTTTTTCGCACCAGTACAAAAGAAAAGCAACATTTCTTTTCTTTTTTTTTTTTTTATTAGAGCATTTTCATGATTGTTTAGCACGTTGAGGGCACGTCAATCATCGGTGACAGACAGTGAATTTTCCGTTTAGGTCGCATCAATTACTTGCCATATTTTGCATTGTCAGTCATTGTTTATGACGCGGCCTAAACGGAAAATTCAGTATCAGTCGCCGAGGCACTCAACGTGTTAAGTAAAGATATCTTCTTTTAAGAAAATGGTGCCAAGCAAATTAAATTTGTGTAAAAAGTGGCGATCCTGAAGCAATTAAAATTATTTTTTCATGTTGTAGATAATTCCAAAAGATTTTATACACATTTGAAAACTTGTAAGTAATAATTTAAAAGGCATTAGATTTGCAATGAAGCTTGAAAAAATAAACATAAAATATGCTATATGAACTTCAAAAAGCTGACTGTTTTACTTACAAGATGACTAAAATAATAAAGCAATATTACAAGTTAAAAATGCATTTTATTAAAAAAATTCTTGGCACTTTCGAGCTGCATTTCCCAAACCCATCATCAGATGATATTTTAATGACTAATGGCTGTTTATTTTTACAAATATACGTCACTTCGCTTTGAAAATGAGAGAGGCAATAATTATTCGAGTTGAAAACTGAAGAAGCAATTTCTTAGATTGAACTTAATTGAACTATAGGGAAAAGTGCCCAAATATAAACTGCTTTTTCTGGATGTAATTTTTAAATTGTTTTCAAATGCTCCTTTTTGACCAAAAAATTACCAGTTTTAGATTCATTTCCTCCCTATAAGATTCTGGGGTCAAGTTTGTTCAAAATTAATTTAACTTGAGAAAAAAAAATCCGTGGTATGTCATTAGCAGATGTCAGCGAGAGGGGTTCTTAATATCGTATACACTGCGTTCCTAATATGGCAATCAGTGCCATATTTGGCACCCACACCAAAACTGTCAAAGAAAATCAATATTTCGGGGTATTAATAAAAATTGACACTTCTATCATGTAAAATAAATTTATTAGTCTAGAATATTTAATCACAAAGGAAGTATTTTTCTCAAATATAAAATAATGCTGATGCAAAGAATCACATAAAAAATTTCCTATCTTAAGATAGCCTAAAATAGGTAATCAAATATATTCAAATGAGTAGTTATTAAGAAAAAAAGTAAACAGACGAAAAAAATTGACATAAAAGTGAAAAAATACGAAAAAATATCGATAAAAAAAAGTTCAAAAGATGGGGTGCATTGAAATAAGTTAGTTTTCCTCTCTCCACAGTCCTCGTGAGACCACCTAATAACACTTGATTCATCTGGCCCACTTTTTTTCCATGCAATCATCCGAGAATTTTGGTGCACAAAGGAAACACACAACGTCTTCTTCTGTTTCACTGAACGATTCCAGGTTCATGTCAGTGTCTAATGTTCCAGAACATTCCACGATTTTCTAATGCTAGAATTTCTGGAATCCCCTTTAAAAAAACATAATACAACATTTAATGCATCTCTATACCTATAAAAAGGGTTACCATAGAGCCAGCTCTGTCACCAAATTTCTCTCTGTCATCAAAAAATCCCTCATTGAGCGAATAGACTGTAAGCAAACTCGCAGAAATTGCAGAAATTTGGAGTTGTTCTAAGGCAAAACACAAACAACATTGTTACCGTTATGGAATTTAATTTTCATTGATAGGTTAAGTAAGAAACACAGAAAAAGTTATTTACTATTTTAACTATTCAAGTGTAGTTATTTTTTAAAAAATAAGATATTATCTATAATCTACAACTTATTTCATATAAAAATTCTTACAATTTAAAAATTGTGTTAATTTACTAAATTATGTTTACATCTTTGGCCATTTTGAATTTATATTGAAAATTTTTATTTTTTAAATAAATTTTTCTGAATATTATTAATTTTTTTTTAAAAGTCGCTTTATTTACATTTATTTATATATTTTTATTCTTATTTTAACTTTTAACTTCATTCGGGTCTGTGATTTTCAATCCTTTCGGAGATGCATCTCTTACACAAATTTTATTCGATCGGCAACGCTTTTTTTAAACAAATACCAAACTACGTTTACGCTATTTTGCTGCAGTCTTGTTATAAACTTTCAGTCTTGTTTTGCTGAAAATACTGCAAATTTGAAGCAAGACTGCTGCAAATTTGCTGCAAACTAAAATTGTTATGTGGGGCTTTTTATTGATTCGCTTGCAGTGCATATTCGAAAATGGAGACTCCTTAGTTTTAAGCGTTTTGTGTTCTGCAATTTGTTAAGAGTGAATCTGTAATTTTAGTTCAACGTGTGTTTCGTTTAAAGTTTAATTGTGGTCCCCCATGTGGCAAAAACATACAGAATTATAGAAGCTATTGCTTCCATTACTGCGGATTTGTTAACCAAAGTTTGGGAGGAATTGGACTTCAAGTTGGTGCGCCGCCGCACAGTGGGGCAAAAAGCCTTCAAAACTGGCAAAAAATCGAAAAAAATGAAATTTTATTTTGAACTACCGACATACGTTACTTTAATAGAGCAGATGTCAGTACACATCTTCCTAGTATTAAAATTTGCGCAAAGTTATTTTGATCGTCACTAGAGAAAGAAGTTAAACTGCATATTGTGCTTTGATAATAAGTGAAAAAAAAATCAATAATTTTGTTTCAACATTCGTTTGTTAATTTCGTTATAATAATTAAAAAATAATTTTTTTGACTATGGAACCTTTAACTACAAGTATGTAACAATAATTCATTAACTTTCAATTTGTTTTAATACGATTTTTATAGATATACAGACGCTTAGAATATATAGTGGTGAAATTTATAAAAAAAATTAACACTGTCTACAAACATTGTAGGTTTTAGTTATGTGTTAAGGCGAGTTAAGTGTTAATTATAATTTTTTCTACTAAGTATGAGTTTTAAAAGGACAAATATGCCAGAAAATCTTGCTCCTTTTTGCCACATTTTTAATTGTATGGTCATTTTTATAGCTAATCATCCTTAAATTTTTGTTAGTGTACGGGTGTGCCAAACATGATTATAAATATTTTCTTTGTTAAATACGAATTTTAATGCATTGTTTATCACAAAACAATGTATTTAAATAAAACTGACTATCATGGAACGTTTTAACTAAAAACTTTTGAAAAGTAATGTGATTTTATGGTATAAGAGCTCCATAATCGGAGAAACTACGAATAAGTAGTTTAAATGAAAAGAAGATTAAATGTTTTAAAGTTTAATATAAATTCCGATGAGCAAAAGCCTGGCGAAACAAGAGAAATGCTTTAGAATTAACAAAGAGTGGCTTGGCAAATCGCTTTCATTTCCTCGATTTGAAAAACAAACAGAAGCGTCAATGAAAAGCAAACGTGCCCGTCTTCATATTCCGTCTGAATTTGTTCTGAACGATCAAAAATATCAAGAGTAAAACGGTTATACAATTCTAGTTCTACATATTCGTTAGTGTACGTGACATGTATGAGTTTAAGATCTGAAAAACAGGAAAACTAAAAGTGTGTGTTAGCACTAAAACAACAGAAACAGTTTTTCTTCTGCTGTCTTTATAGTAATACGTACATTTTGCCTGAGAAAGGTTGATCCAATCCTTCAAAACGAGTCGCTAATAATCATTATAAGGTTTGCTTGAGAATAATTAAAATTACTAATTATGTTTACATTTTTTGATGCGAAATTATGGATGATTTATAAATATCTAATTAGTATAAAACTATCTTAAATTCTTGTTTTTAACTCAATTTTCTACAAAAAATATTGAAAAAGGTTTGTAAATTAATTAATAAATTACTATTTAGCTTATGTAAAAGTTTTAAATTTTACTACTTTTCTTCTACAAAAGAATCCGTGATGTGCTTTTTTTGCTCAAAGTAAATTTTATTTTTTGCCAACTTTGGAGGCTTCCTGCCCCACTGTGGCCGTATAGTTAAAAGTGCACCTATTGGATATTTGTAAAACGCAAATAGCATGCACATTAATTACAAGTTTGATTTTTTTTCTAATGTTATCTTGTCGTGACAAATTCGCAGCGAATCTCCCGCGAGTTAGACCATCACTCATTTGCATGAGTAGTTTGTTATGAAATTGATGCAAGACTGTCTTTAACTCACGAAATTGACGAAACAAAATATCCCTTGTTAAGAGACTAGACAACTTTCGTTACTGCATCCCTTACATAAATTTTATTCAGTTAACACCGCATTTTAAATGTTTTACTTATCAAATACCAAAGATGATTCTATTCTAAAAGCACAAATATACCATTATTTGTTAATGGTGATGAAAACGGTGTATGTACTTTCTGATGGTGCGAATGCATTCAGTACGCGTACATCAAAACATCTGAAGGGATAAACTTATAGTATGACAGTTGTAAACAGATAGTGTAGCATGACAACGTTTCTACTTTGCAATGATTTTGCAAGACTTTTGACAAGACAAAACTAAAATATCTATTAGCTTGCAAAGAATTTGCAGTACTTTAGTCATGACAGAATTTAATTTTCTACTTATTTGCCATTAATTTGCAATAAATTTCATATAGCAAAAGATTTACTTGCATGACAAGTTCAAAGCTTGGTGACTTCGACCTTTGCGTTATCTTGCTGCAGTCTTGTTATGCCGAATTTGCTGCAACTTTGCACATTTGGAAAGCAAGTCTGCTGGTAATTTTCAGCAAACTAAAATTGCTGCATGGGGAAAAACTAAGATAGTTTACCTTCGATTTGATGTATGATTTGTTGTAAACAATCTAAATTAAACTATTATAATATACTATTTAAAGTGTGACATTATTTTATGAGCCCACTGTATTATGCAATTAAAACAATATACATGGTATTTTTTTTTTCATTTTTCGAATAGGTTATCCCCTTAAGTTAAATGGTTTTGAAGATTCGTATTTAAAGACTTTTATCCAAAAAGAAATCCATTGTTGCATTGATGTATATCCGAATAGCGCGCATGTAACCTCTGTTAACTTTTAACTTGAACTGATCCGAAGCTGCATTTTTGTGACTGCTTACAAGTATTCCATTTCGACTGAATATTCATACGCTCAATTGCTTGAATAACGCTGAAACCTATCGCAGTGTTATTTCAGAATGGAGCATCACAGATACATCTTCTTCAAAGGTAAGGATAGTGACCTCAAGAAAGAATTCGGATTCAAGACATTGGTGATTTATTTATTCAGCATGGTGAGAGAACATTTGTCTAACAGATTCTTTAATTCAAAGATTTTTCACTCTTACTTATCGACTCATCAGAGCATGAAGGTGCTCCTCTAACAATGCCTTAGCAGATTGGGTTTAAGGAAACATTTTATTTAGTGATAAATAAATATTAGTAAGTAACAGGAAACCAAGTGGGTGATTAGTCAAATAAAGTTCAAATGTATAAGCTTTCTCATCACCTGAACATTAAGCAAAAAATCATTCAATAGTACATTTTTTTTGTGTTGCTTAACTGAATATTTCAAGTTATTTTCAATGGTGCTAAAATTACACAAATTAACTCTAAGATCGGTAATTTATTATTTTTTTTATCTTTTTTTAAATTACTTAAATTAAATTAATTATTTATTTTAAATTAAATTTTTTAAATATAAATATAAAATACTTCAAGTAATTAAGCCGTAATAATTCTCTCAAAATAAAATGTCTTACTTTTTCTTATTTGATTACTATATCGATGAAAGAAAGAACTAATACATTTAAAAACATTCTAAATTTATTTGGTGCTTATTGAATCACAAACTATTTTATAAAAAAACAGTAGTTTTACAAATAACATAGGGTCAAATAAAAATGCAATAAACTAGAAATTGCATTTAAAGCAAAAAAAGTGTCATGAGTTAACATTTCTGGTCGGAGAGGATTCTTTCGGTTTATCCTTTTAAAAATCACATATTTTTGGGGTAATTTTTTTTTATTAAATTAAATTTGATGACATATTTTCTCACATGTATGTATGTAGATACAGTGGATGTCCAAATTATTATGTTACACTACAATCTTTCTTATTAGCAATTATGGTTTAAAATGTTTGTGCTGAGAATGCTGATAACTGACATTTGGCAGTTATCGTCAACTGGTAACCCATAAAGCATGGTGACGTCACTGCAACGTCATTGTGACTTTGTGACCATCGATTGTCGATGTGACGTCACGTGACGTCGATGTGAAGTTACAGTGACTGAAATGTGAAATCGTTATGGCCGTTTTAGAGCTCTTTTGTGAGTTTCACAAAGTGGTCACAATGTGACACATTTGTGAAAAATGTGTCATTTGTGACTAATTTGACATAAATATTGTGACGAAACTGTGACAAAAGCGACGATATTTAAATTGCCAAAAATATGTTTTTTAAAGTAAATAACATATTTTGAAGGGATATTTATAAATTTCTAAAGATTTTTAAGAAAGTCACATCTCAGTCACAATGTGACGTCACTGAGAGGTGGCATTTTGGTTACAGATGTGATGTGACCAAAGTGACTCACAGTGACGTCACTGTGACCATGCATGCTATTAGGGAAGGGACAAAGGTGACCGGTAAGTGCTTAAAATGAGTCAGGGATGTTATGGGAAAACTTGATGGTTTAAATATGGTTTCAATTGTTTATAATAAATTCTATTCTCTACGAAGTGTGTCGAAAGAGAACACCACAAACCAAAGAAATTTTATAGAAGTCTTGATTATGGTCTGACATTGTAATGAGTAATTAAAAGGAAAGCGTAAAAAAAATTTATGCGTAGTACGGCAAGAGGAGTACAATCCATAAAGGGAGGTTTGACGAAATATTGAGGAATTTGTCTTTGAACAATTGTGTTGAGATTAGTCGCAGTAAATTTCTACTTTATGAGTCAAAGTTTGTTTTTATTTTTAAACTCACAAGTATTCAATCCATGTATACCGAAAGTAGTTCAACCAAACACCGGTAAACAACAACAACAAAACAAAGCTTTATATTCTTTGCAATGGAAAGAATAGGCGTGTAACTATTAATTTGGCCACCTATTGTATGCAGGTAGTGTAGATATATATTTTTTTAAATCATGAAAGGCTTAAATATTACTTTATATATTTTTATTTTAAAATAATTATTGAAACCCTATAAATATACATTTTTAAGTTTTGCTAGAAATAATTTAATAGATCTCGTTGTCAGGCAAAACATACTTTCTGTATACGAGCAAAACAAACATTCTTAAAGCTAAGCTCACATTTAAAAGCAAAATTCCTTGATTTACGTCCTGATTTTATATGATCCATTTTATTATTTGCTTGAGAAGGGAAACTATAAAATTATAGCTCGCGAAACTAGCCAAAATATGTTTAATAATTTGATGGTTTTCTTTATCTTACAAAATATATGTGCGATCTTGAAAAAGTACAAAATTTAAACACAAAAGTAGTTTTATGTAAAAATTTTATGTCAACCGATAGCCATGTGTTAATAATTTGATTCAATTTCAAAAATATATTTTGTAACACTTTTCTTAAGTAATATAAATCGTTTAGTAATGTGTTTATTTATATTGATCGAATTAATTTTGAAAATTATTTAGAAATATATGAAATGTGGTTTATTAGAGCAGAAGGATAAAAACAAATTACTATATTAGTATGACTTTCAGGATATTTAAGTATAGATGAAAGAAACGTATAGTTCATAATAAGTACAAAGGCTATAGTCCTACCAAGATTATATCAAGGAAAAAAACCACTCAGAAAAATTTCAATAAGCGAATGATAATTTTTATCTCCAACTTATACTATCCAACCATTGCAACAGAAACAAAAGCGATTGTAACACGCTAAAAGTCTACGTTTAACGACACAGCAGCATTATTTAACTTATAAAAAGTATGGCTCAAGCTACTCAATGGTTACGAAAACAAAAATAAACATCCGAGTAAAATAAATACTAACGAAAAAAAAATAATAACGAAAATAATATTAAAATGAATGTGAAAAAATACTAAATGGTGTTTCGCAGGCCGTGCAATTTTATAATATTTTTATTTGTTTGTTTTGAAAATGATTAAGGTAGGGTCGAAACATGCTACCAGTCGAATAAACCTACACTGTTGAAAACTACCAGTGAAATTACAGAGAGTCAACGGGTAGTCCGTTATCTTACGTTGTGTAAAATTACAGAACGTAGAAAAACCGAGATTCTGTTAAATTAACATCGTTAAAAATACACAAGACTCTTTTAATGATAATAATTTAAATTAGTTTTTAAAATTAATGAAGCACTTAATCTTCAATGAGCCTCGAAGAAGTTGAATTTTCCCAATAAATTTGTATCACTGCTGTATCACTGTAATTTTTACACAATTTGTTTCTAACCGGCTTGGTGTTTGAAAACGAGACCTCTTGACAGTAGAAAAACACCTTACTGACTGAGCTACAGGAGTTAACCCTTGGCATTCCGTTGTCTCCTTTGCGGAGACATCATATTTCCTTCCAAAATTTGTTTTTGGCACCAGTAACAAAGGAAAATAAAATTTTCCTTATATAACCAGAGAATTTTTGAAACTGTCTACTTCAAGGAAAGTTCTTTTAAATAAAAAGAATATTGCCCAGTTAAACTGATGGCATTGAGCTCACAGGCTACGCATACTAATTGTACATTACAGCCTTATATTTTCAAGGGTTAATTCCGTTCGAAAAACAAATTAAGAAGGGGAAACAACTCTCCCCTTTCCCCGTTTTTATACTTAATCATTGAACCTCCTAAACTATCAAGGACATGCTTTATCATAAAAAAAAATCTATATCCGAAATTCAGAACAAATCGGATAATTCTTAATAAAAACCCATTTAGCATTTATATAATTTAAGAGGAGTAATCCCCCTCTTTTATACTTAACCATTAAACTTCTAAAACTATTCAGAGATTATAACGAAATCTGACAATTCTGCTTGAAAACCCATTTATATAAATTAAGGCGTTGGACAATAAAGCCCCCGTTCCCCCTGTTTATACTTATTCAATGAACACATAATAACAGTCACGAAATCGCCTCACCAGAATGATCCTATATCTAAATTTTGAACGAAAACTTAATTCTGCATGAAAAACCCACTTATATCAATTAAGGGGAGGGGCATGAGCCCCCCCCCATTCCCCCTCTTATACTTATCGAATGAACTCAAAAAACTAATCATGGAAGCGCCTTGTCAGGATATACCTATATACAAAATTTCAAGTGGATCGGATATTTTTATCATGAGTTATCGCGTTACACACGAACGAACATACATACAGAACGGGCGGGCACATAAGCTCTCAGGCTATGATAGCCTGTGAGCTAAAAAGTAGTGCTAATCGAATAAAATTTGTGTAAGAGGCACCGGAGTCCAAAGGATTAATACTATTGAGTGCAAAGTAAGTCTTTTATGATTCAGCGAGGAAAAAAATTCCCACTAAATCTGATGAGATGATTTTTCCCTTTCTAAATTATTCTAAGTTTTAAAAAACAATCTCTAACACGTTCGCTGCCAAATTTGAGATAGCGCATCTGTTCACAGTTGCCAAAGTCATATATCCGATATTCTTTTATATTGTAGCATTGAAAAATCAGCACTTTGCGTAGAGAATTGCTTTAAAACTTATCATACATAATTTTGCTTTAATGTACCAATTAAAATTTCACCATAATGTAAAACAAATAACTTTTATTCATAGTATTCTCCAAAACATTTCCTGAAAATATACGTTTTTCTGTTGTAAACTGTTAGTTGTTGTATCTAGGTTTTGAGAAATAAATGATCCATTTCAGACGCCAAATGTACAGTCACCGCAAAAAAAATCTTGCGACTTGCAATTTTAGACATTTTGTTAAATATCTAAAAATATACATGAGGAAAAACTCCGAAACTCCAGATACATGAACAAAATAGTAAAAGTCATATATTTTCGTGAAGATTTTTTTTCTGAAATCCCATAGGGGACCGTTAACAAATTGAAAAAGAACTAAGATCTTTTGACTAACCCTGTCAAAACTAATGTAGCAAAAGCGTTCAAATTGCAGATTTTGATTAAGTGGCTTATGGTAATAAATTGTGTTCATCTTTATGCGGATAGCATGCATACTCATAGAGAAACTAAGGTTTTTATAAAAATGGTCCCAAATTTTGCCAAGTTTTTTGCTTATAATTTGCAGAGTTCTTAATAAAAAACAATGTTCTTTTCAGAAAATATGAGAAACTACAATGTACATAAACCCTGTAATCAAAATTAAAAATTATTAATAATTGTATGAAAAACGAGCAGGTTTTTTAAATAAATTTTCAGTGCGCATGCGTCAAAATCTATAAAAATTTCATTTGCATATTGTGTTAGCTAAATGTATAGAGCAACTTTTCTTAAAGTTTCAAAATTACAGCTTGAAAACTCTGAAAATTATCGTCGGAAGAATAAGATCAAAATTCGATATTCCCAAAATGAAGCAAAAAGATGAGGGGATGTATCCAAATATTAGTAGTACGTGCAATATTGTGTAGACGCTAATCAATGGATACAACCCCTCAATTTTTTTGTTTCATTTTGGGAATATCGGATTTTGATCTTATTTTTTCGACGATAATTTTCAGAATTTTCAAGCTATGATTTTGAAACTTTAACAAAAGTTGCTCTATACATTTAGCTAACACAATATGCAAATGAAATGTTTATAAATTTGATGCATGCGCAGTGAAAATTTATTTAGTAAACCTGCTCATTTTTCATACAATTATTAATATTTTTAAATTTTGATTACAGGGTATTATGTACAATGTTGTTTCTCATATTTTCTGAAAATAACATCGCCTTTTAATAAGCACTCTGGAAATTATAAACAAAAAACTTGGCAAAATTTGGGACCGTTTTTATAAAAACCTTAATTTCTCTACGAGTATGCATACTATCCGCATAAAAAGGAACACAGTTTATTGCCATAAGCCACTTAATCAAAATCCGCAGTTTGAAAACTTTTGGTACATTAATTTTGACAGGGCTAATCAAAAGATCTTCGTTCTTTTTCAATTTGTTGACGGCCGCCTATGGGATTTCAGATAAAAAAGCTTCGCAAAAATATATGACTTGTTCTATTTTGTTTATGTATCTGGAGTTTCGGACTTATTCCTCATGTACATTTTTAGATACTTATCAAAACGTCTAAAATCGCAAGTGTCAAGATTTTTTTTTTTTTTTTTTCGGTGACTGTATTATTGAGTCTCTGTGTGCCAAACACCTAAACAATGCATATGTTTTCTGCTGCAATTCTCGTAATTGGTGATTTAAATAAGGATATCAATAACGAGTTATCTCATATCTGACAAGGAAACTCAGTTTACCAGTTACCCAGTAATTACGAGCATTCTCGTAGTTGGTTTTCAAACTAAACTTACTTCTTTAATATTTCTAATGAAATTACAAAAGAATTTTAAAAGTGTGTATTTTCAATTACAAAATTTAACAAAGATAAAAATATCTTTAAATAAAGCCATGGAAATCCCTACAGGGACTTATATATAAGATAAAGGAAATGTTTGTAAAATAATGACCGGAATACTCTATCGAATACTTTTAATCGAGAACTAATGTAAATGTAATATAGAGAGTTTCGCTTATTTTTTTCTGTGTTTTTACAGAAATTTTTAACAATACTTTTACTATTTTTAAAGTTTTAATTTACACTTTTTAGCAATGATTATTATTTATTATTTAGCATAATTAGTATACTTTAATACTATTAACCCATTTTATTAAGAAAAATACTATAGATCGCGAAAATTAGTGAAAGCTATTCGCAAACCATCGTATTTTTCGCGGTCTAGTTTTATAACGGTAGCTTAAATTACCCCAGTTTCTTTCACTTCCGTTGCTCCGATCTAAGCACACCTTTATAGTATATTCAATAGTTATTTGTCTTCAATGACTGTTACTCTATAGTGCAGAAGAAATTTCACCAAATATAATATAAAAGTATCAGATCATTTAAAAATTTAAAGAAAGAATATTTTTTTTATATCCGACATTCAATATAGAGTCAGCTGGTCAAAAAATTTTAACTATTTTTCAGTAGAAACCAAAGCCATAAATTTTGAACATATATGCGAAACTTGTTTCAGCATAAGTGTTTCAGAAGGAAATTTGACCTTGAAATAGAATATTACAGAAATCATGGATAAACGTTTCACAGTATTGGACAGCCTTCGCTGTTTTTAGTAAATTCTAGTCGAGTCGGTATTATCTGGTTTCTTTGTTAGGGTTTTTAGATACAAGAAATATATGTTTGTGAGATCTTCTAACATTTTTCTAAACTTTAGATTAACTTAATACTGTAAAGCGTCTTGAATGTTTTTTTGGATAATACAGTCGCATTCGTTTTCAGTGAGGTTGTATTTAACAAAAACCCCGGTTTAATGAAAAAAAAAAAACTGGTTTAACATTAAATTTATTGTATCAGAAAACTTGTTAATAACGAAGAAACTCGGAAATAGCCAGCAAATTATTATTATTATTATTATTATTATTATTTTCATTTTAATAACCAAATTGTGTTAATGGGTCATTCTCAGATAAAAGGAAATTTTGGTTTTGAAAAAATGATAAAATTCTAATATTTCATTTCCTGACGTTTTGTTTAAATTTCACCAAATATTAAAATTATGAGGATTTTTGCTAAGGAATAGCAATGATTTCTTTAAAATGTCTGAAATAGTTATTGCTATGTTTCTGAAATCATAAATATAATGCGCCTTGATAATGACCATAGTAATGACATTTTGAACGTTAAGCTTATTTTAAAACTATAACAATTGTAAGTTTATAGGGTGTTTACTCTGAAAATAGTCCTAAACCTTCTTTATAATTGATTTTGAAAATTTCAATTATTGAATATGCATTTTAGCAATAAGGAACTTGGCAATGACGCATATTAAAAACACTGACTGTAATTTTGGAACAAAAAGTACATATTGCAGTAGTTCTTGAATAGATAATGAAAAACAGACATTACTTCTCAAATATGGGAAACTATATAGTTTAAGAATTTTTCCGTGTTAAAACGATATCTAATTTAGAAAACAATGAAACTTTTGAATGAGACTGCACAGAGAGTGGGGCATGGGGTAAGGACAACTAGGGACAAATGTTAAATAAGTGTAATTCACGGAAATGGTTTCTGTTTTGTCTAAAATGTCAAATGTACAAGAGAGATACAGACATTAAATTTACCCATATAATCACTTCAAAATCTTTACAAATCTTAAGAATAATGATTTTAATTAAAAATACATTAATTAAAATGGGTGAATACGTTAAAAAATGCAAAAATTTTTTTTATGATATTTACTATTCTGAAATAATATGTGTAAGTTATTTTTCTTCCCTTCCCTCTGTTTCAATTTAACTGTTATCTCCCAATTTAATTTCATAGCATCTCAGGAAGAGAAAATTAACTAAAATCAGACTAATTTTACAAAAATTTTATTACAAAAAATTATTACGGTACATTTCATACAAATATTAAATACAAAAATTTTTATTTTAAATTTTATAAATTAGATTTTGTTAATCTTTGCAAATTCCTACACGCTTAGAAATACAAAGTAAACAATACAAATAATACAGATAAGTACGATAACATTAAAATAATAAAACTTAGTAAAAAATTTACCATAAATTAATAATAGAAGTTAACACGTGTCCAAGCAGCTGATGACAAGCTGTTAATATTTTTAGCTCGAAATTCGTCCTATGTATTGTTTTTATTTTTTGTTGATTTTTATACAAAGTTTTATTATTTTAATTGTTACATACCTCCAGTTTTCAGTGCTTTTTCGCTATACAAAAACGTTATTAATTTGGGATTTTATTATATTTTATATTGTAAGAAATAGGATGAAAATTGAAATGTCTTGATAAATCGACGTTGATGCCCATAAGCTAAAGATTTACTAGTAAGTACAGTCGAGTCTCTCTATAACGAAACTCCATACATCGAATTTCTCTATATAACGAATTTTTAGTAGGAACGGTCCCCTTTTCGCATGATTACATTACAAACAATCTCTATATAGCGAAATATCTATCTCCATATAACGAATTTTTTCATAAATTGGTCTTAATTTATTCAGCTTTGAAAAAGCTTCGAAATAATATGGAATCCATTTTCCATCACTTATTTTTGATTTATCGTTCAGTGCTGAGTTTTTTTTAATATTACTTCTCTCCTTCTTCTTTAAGTCCAACGAGTTCACCCCACCTCCCACACACCTTTTAACATCCTTCTCAAAACAGAGTCAATTGGATTGTTACACATATAATAGAGGCACATAAGAGAGGCCTTCAAATGGAGGAAAATGTTAACTACAATTTTTCATTCCTTGCTAAAATTTGAGCATTTTTTTTTTCTTGAGAGCGTAACAATTTTAAAATCAAAACAACAAAAAATTACAGATTTCTTCGTTTTAAATTAATGTAAGTCTTCCTCATTTGATTTTCATTAAGCTTTCAAATAAATGTATGTTCTCTTTTTTTAAACTGCTTAAATAATTAAGAAATAGAATATTAGGTTAATATTTATAGAGAAACATTTCAAATTCTTAATTAAAAAGATCAAAAATAGTATTTGTTCAAAATTTACACATTAAATACGATTTTTAACATCATTCTCTATACATCGAATTTCTCTATATAACGAATTTTTTACTGGAACGATGGATTTCGTTATATAGAGACTCGACTGTATATGTTAAATACGAATTCTTTATCACTTCTTCATAAAAATATTTCATATCTTTAAATTCTTAATCGAAAAAAAAAGAAAAAAAAAACATAAAGCTAATTTTAAATCTTTCATGTCTGGTGTACTATTAATATTACATCTCTTTCAATAGAGTATTATTTTGTTTTATGAGATATTTTTGCTATTATTTACATGTAGTAACGTTATTATGTCTATGTATTTACTATATGGCTTCATTTATATTACGGCATTTAGTAATAAGGAGGTGGAACCCATCGAAATTCGATGAAAAAAAAATCTTGAAGAAAGAACTGTTTCATTGATTAATAATAAATCTACAAAATTAGTTACAGTAAAAAATACATCTTATATTGGTCAGTCTAACTCTCAAACAAATATTATTTTAAGCTAAAATTAACGAAATACTATAAAACTCAATTATTCAAATCATTAAACGAAATAAAACCGAAATTCACCGGATTTTATAACAGACGATAATTAAAAAAAAATTATAAACGTTTTGATTACTATTATTTTTTATTTTTTTTTCAATTTTAAGAGAAAATGGAGTGATTCTGTTGCCACAATTACAAAATTGCTGCTAAACTATAAAAAATTAATATGTCAAAAACAAATTAAGATACCGATTTCAAAAAATTGCAATTAAAAGTACATTTTTTTCTTTACACGACGGTATAAAAATTTAAAATGTACGATGTTTAGAAGGGTGAAATTTACAATACCAAAAATTGCAAAACCGAAATTGCATGGGAAAATGTTGCGCATTTTAATTTCTGTTTTGTTTTAAATTTTGAGAGAAAATGAAGTGATTCTGTTGCGACAATTACAAAATTGGTACTAAAAAATATAAGAAAATTTATGTCTCAAGAATAAATTGAGATACAGCTTTCAAACAAATTGCATTTAAAAGTAAATTTTTTTCTCTATACGACGGTATAAAATTAAAAATGTGCGATGTTTAGAAGTGTAAAATTTGCAGTTGCAAAAATTGCAAAACCGAAAATGCAGGGGAAAATGTTGCCATTCGCAAAATGACGTATGAGTTACGCACAGGTACGTTTGACCTTTATAATATAGATAATAATAATTATTTGTTTAATTTTCTTTGCGACGTTTGTGATTATTTTCTTTTTATTAATCCTTTCTTTTTATATTTCATTCTTTAAATTTAAAATAAAAGTTACTTTTCTGAAAGAATCATGTGTCATAAAGCGAAAAAAGTATTTAAATGTTGTAATACAAGTTAAATATTTTTAATACAATATTTTAAACATCTCCAAAAAGCCTATTGTCATATGAATATGAACTGAACAGTACACAAAACAACAATGTTATGTTTCAGACAAAGAAATATTCGTTAAACTCTAATTAATCTATTTAGATATTTAGTGTTAATATTATTAACGTAATTTTTTTTTCTAAAAATTGAAAAAAAATTCTGAACAAATCACCCGAAAGTTAGTTCCATATGTCCATATGATAGTCTCCAAGAATATGTCTCCATACGATAGGCTTCACCCGAAAGGATTAAGCAGACATTTATAATTCCCATAACATAAGTTGAGGATTCAAGCTACTTTTAGTCCATTATAGGAAACCCAGAATATGCCCAAATTGTTCAACTGTTCTATTTTTATTTATTTATTTATTTATTTATTAAGGGAGTTGGTGACTTGGCTTTCGAATTTCTTTTCCGAATGTAAAGTCTATGGGCATTTGATGCATTTGTATATTTAAAATATCTCTTGGAGAAATTAATATTTTAACTTCTACTTTTTGTATAGACTTCTTAAAAGATGTTTCTGTTTTTCTTAGTTTTCAAAATTTTTCTAAAGTATATACTTATTTTTATTTATTTATTTATTTATTTTTTTAAGCAGCGTTAAACTTTTACTCACAGTTCGTCAATTTTTAACGCATAAAATATTAAATTAAGCATAGATTTTAGAAATATTTTGAGAATTAAGAAAAAGGGAAACATCCTTTAAGAAGAGTACACAGAAAAACTAGTCGTTGGGGGCCACCGTAATACTTACCCATCATGGATATGTATATGAAAATAAAATATGTGAAACTATTTATACAATGCATTGCAATTCATAAACAAAATTTAAATATTGTTAATATACATATTAATGCTATATTAAAGAACTGCTGATGTACCAATTTCGACAAATTATATGAAACGCCAAACAGTTCAAGTAGTACCGGATTGCGTAAAAGAAACATCCTTATAACTCCAAAAATAATAATTATATTAACTAACAATTAACTGCGTCGGATTAAGCGTCTCCTTTCCAATTAAAATATACTTCTGAATTGAAATTTGAATGAAATACAGGGTCATGAAAAATCGAAGAATGTGGAAAACAAGATTACAAATATCTCGGCAACTAATAATCCGATCGACTTCGTTCTATATGCGAAATGTGTGTTATTTTATTGCCTTTTACGTCCATTCCTTAGAACAAAAAAATTCGAAAATTTTTATATACCTTTCATCAGAACGAATTTTTCGAGAGTCCGAAAAAAATAGTTCCGGATAATCGAGGTTGCTGATATTAAATAGGGTTCGTCCCATTTTTACATACTAACTACATACAAAATTTTAAGTCTCTATCTCGATTTGTTCGGGAGATAGAGCGTTTACAGACAGACAGACTGACAGACAGACAGACAGACAGACAGACAGACGGACGGCAAATTTTTTTTCTAAAATATGTTTTTCGGAATCTCCACTATCTAAAACGTGTATATCCGTCAAAAAAAAATTTTCGATTTTCAAAACGATTGCAAGACTTACCCTATACTACGTATGATGGGTAAGTAAAAAGAAGTTAAAAATATTAATTTCTCCAAGAGATATCTTAAATATAACAATGCATCAAACATCCATAGACTTAACATTACGGAGGGGAATTCCGAAGCTCCGTGACCAGCTTCCTAAACCAAAATTACAGAAGTAAAAACATACCACTCCCTTCAGCAGATATATTGAAGCTTATGAAGAAAAAAAAAAAATGTCAGATACGCTTAAATGCATATCTTAACTTTTACGAGAGAAACTAGGACAATATAGTACTTTATTTTTTATTAAAAAGAAAATGAGTTTTCCTGAAAAAATGCATAATAAGTTTCCAAAGCCCTGTGAGGGGGCTTGAAAATTGTCGTTGTTTCCTCTCTTGTTCCACTATCCATTCAGACAATGGAATTGCCGAAATCGAAAACTGAAATTGCTGGAAATTCTCCGCGTCTCGGATTTCCGTAACAGGCTTTATCTTCCGCATTTGGAAACGGTACTATTTATCACGATTCTGGAATGATTAGTTGCGAATAACGAAAACAAAATGTTCACATAATGAACTCAGTATAATTTTCTGGGGCAATAATATATCTTTCTCCGGAATATTTGAGATTTTGTGCTTCTAATGGACATAAAGTGCGATTTCCCCCCCTCGAAACTCTATAATATACACTGTTAAAAAAATTCTGAAATTCACGAAATTTTTTTTCCTGAATTTCACAGAAAAGCTCCCTTTTAACAACTAAAGGGTATTTTCCTTTACAAATAACAAAGTTCCATCATATTTCCTGAAAAAAAAACGAAACGGATGGAAATAAAAACAAAAAACGGAGACACTCCGTTGTGTGGGAAGCTCCATGGCCGAGTGGTCAAGGCACCATACCGCTAATCGCCTGCGCGCGCAGATTGTGGGTTCGAGTCCCATTGGCGCCATGGAATAATGAAACACAAAAATTCCTTTTATATGACATTTTTCTGTTTTTTTTTTCTTATTTTAAATCTTTTAATTTATTAGCCGAAAAATAAATAAATTAAGAAATAAATAGTGTACGAAAAAAAATTGTTAACAAAAAAAATTTTTATTAAAAAAAAAAAAAACAGTGGTTTCAAACAGTGATTTTTTTTTATTTAAACTATTTAAAAAATTAAAAATGATTTTAAAAAATAATAAGTTTTATGCATCAGTCTAAAATAATCCGTTTACAAACATTCTAAGGAATATATTTGAAAGGAAATCTTTAAAAAGCACAACAGATTTTCCCACTAACTCATAAAAGACATATTTTGTACAGTTTAGCATCAGCAACTTTGGCTCAGTTCGTAAGAATATGTTCCGCAATCTGAAGGTCCCGAGTTCGGTCCAGAGGACGGCGTGAACTAAATTATCCAAAATAGCAATTAAGTAAAATAACATAGCAGCTTAAAATCACTCGATGATTTCGAATTCTTTGATGATTAATCGGTAAATCATTTTAAAAAAATATATTAAATTATTATATTATAAATCAAACTTTGTAACGGAAAGTTACTGATTCTTACACCGGAGTTTTCCCTTCTTGTATTTCCCACAACGGAAAATGTACTAACGGAACGGTAAAAGTTCGGCTACATTGCTGCCGGTAGTTTCACCTGGAATTCACAGATTTATTTTTAACAGTGTAATGTCCATCCCTTACCCTCTGATCCTTAGAAATTCCTCCCATCCCAAAGAAAAGTATCTGAATTCAACAGTGTTCATAGTTACTACACAGTTCATTCAATGCATTACCTAAGAATTCTGATACCTTTTAAAGTGTTTTAAAAAACATTTAATAGCTTATAATAAAATTTGAATCTTTAGGAAAAATTTTGAAGAAATTCCTGCAAAAATCCGCTAAGATGGGAAGCTATGTCTAAAGCAATTTAACTTATTTTTATGCTATCAAGGGTAACTTTATCTCTCAAATTTATTTTCTCAAAACAGCAATTTTCGCACGTATTATTTATAATGGCTCGTTAGAATTTCTTAAAATTTTGACCGATAGTATAAAACTTACAGATGCACAAAATGGCGTACATTTATGTTCATTAAGCGAAAAATTTAAAAATTATGAATGATTAATAATAATAATAATAATAATAAAAGATTTTTTTGAGAATTTAATATTATATTTTTTAAATGTAGGTCATTTTAAACAAATAATATGTCTTTACCGCAACCCAATAAAAAATTATAATCGGATGTGACAATCCCAAAACTTTCTTCTATCTCATTTATAGTAGTACTTCAAAATTCGCTATCATAGTGCCAAAATTAAATAACGATCTATGTCCATTACGAAGATTTAAAAAATATAGATTCATAGAATTGTGCGCATTTAAAAAAGACATTTAGGCATCGCATTTTTCAAACAAGTTATTGAATTTCGGCATCTAACACTCTTATATGTTTGAAATCGAAATTCCCATCCCAGGGATTATAAAAGCGACACATGTTCGAAGTATACAACCCAGCATTGAAAGGATTTATTAGTGTATAAGTGTAACAGAATATGAATTTTATTAAATTCCGTACATTATTTTTTGATACACATCTATCGTGAAGATCGCGAAAAAAGAGATGGCATACGATTTATATGAACACCTAATCAACACCAACATACATCAAGGTCTAACAGAATATGAAGTTTGAAGAAATTCCGTACATTAGCTCTTGAGATATGACTATTGCTAAAATCTTATAATTCAGCATCAGTGCAATAACTCTAAGAAGTAATAAAACACGCTTTAAAAATAAAAGAAAATGAAAATTGAAAAATTGTATGAGAAAACTGGTTTGCAATCAGATTTTCGTTCACAACTTTAAGGGGGGCCCCGGGACACATTTTAAAATAATTTTTATTTATTGAGTTACAATTTTGCATTTTTTGTGATGAATAATCATATGATTTGTAAACAAAATCACATCATTTTCTCATACTTTTTTAATGGATTTTAAATTTAAAATTTATTTTTAAAAAAGTGGTAGAATTTAAAATTGTTATAACTCAAAATATTATTTTTAGAATTTCAATTTTTTTACATTTAAATAAACAGAAATATCTAAATATTAATTTTGATTCAGCATTTAAAAAATAATTAATTAAAAAATATATTTAAAGTAAAAATTTTAAATAAATGATGTAACTTTTATTTAAAAAATCATACTTTCAAAAGCAAATATTTTCTTCAAATTTGCTAAATCAAAATTAAAGTTAAAAAAAAACATTTTTCATGTTTGAAGCACGTATTATTAAGGATTCTTGAGTTATAATAATTTAAATCCAAGAAATTGTGAAAAAAAAAAAAGCATTTTCAGAAGAATTCATGAAAGCTAGATTTTGAAAACTTGCCAAAACGAAAAAAATAATAATTCCTATTCTAATTAAGATAGAAACATGATTGAAACGACATTTAAAACATAAAAATTTTTGATGCAATATTTTGTTTTAGAAAATTCGAAGATTTTTGTGTCTTGGACCCTCTTAACTATAGAAAATATTTTAATATTGTATACAACAGGCTTACTTTGCTTTCTATAAAATTCCACAAATTTTCAAAGATTTGCTGGAAATGGCCCATGTCTGAGTCCAAACAACACCGAGTTAAAATTATTATTATTATTATTTCTATATTTTAGACACTCATTATTCTGAATATAGCACCAGCAGTAAATTCAGTGTTTAAAAAAAAATTCAGTTTTTTTTTTTTTTTTTTTTTTTTTTTTTTTTTTTTTTTTTTTTTTTAAGATTTTGTGTGTGTGTGTGGGGGGGGGGTGTATTCTGTAATAGAAATGTTCTGTTCATATCTTAATTTTTCCACATCTCCAAACTAATGGGACATTTTTTATTCCCAACAATCCAAATACATTAGCACTTTTCAACTATATTGAGAAGTGTTAAAAAAAGTTGGGAAACACTTGCTAAAATCATTGAAAAAAATATAGCTGAAAATTTTAATTCTTTTAAAATTTATTGTCTATTAAAATATCGTCTTACAGCGAATATTTGTGAATATTTAATTTTCTTTATATATTTAGGAATATAACATGTATATCTTTAAATGAAAAAGACGAGAGGGGGGGGGGGAGCAGAATTCATATTGAAACAATTTCATTAAGGTATCTGAACACCTTAAAACGTAATTTTCGATCAAAACATCGATTTTACATGTTTGCAATAACATTAAAATTGAATCTTTTATCTAAAGTATGCTTAAATTTTGTCTGTATCTAAAATAGAACCCGAATTACAACCGTTTAAAATCACATCCATTACAACTATAGTTATGTTTTAAAGCTATTCGTAGCTTTTTCTCAAAATGAAGTTTTCCAGATTTTTAGGTGCGTTCGTAATTATGTAAATACGTAGCACCTATTGTTGTCGTTCAGTCCGTCCGCATATAACAACGCAAAAACTACCCAACTGAATCGTTTAAAATTTAAAATACATAATTATTACATAATTTTGTAGAGTCATTTCAGATTTTATGAAAATCGCATGCATAGATCAATTATAGGGACAATCAAAAGGATTCCGTTACATTACAGTCAATGGGGAAAAAAGTTTCAAATGCATTTGAATCGTTTGAAATTTTAAATACATAATTATTACATAATTTTGTCGAGTTATTTCAAATTTTATCAAAATCGGATGCATAGTTCAATTACAGGGACAATCAAAAGTATTCCGTTACATTATGGTTAATGGAGAAAAATGTTTCAAACGCATTTTAATGGTCTTACACTCATTCAAACGTAATAAAATTGATATGCATCTATAAAGTACATATTATAATATACATTTTGCATAATCTGTGGTGCAAAGAATATTTGTTATTGATTTACAAGGTCACACAAAAGTATTTCATTTCATAAAGGTATAGGGAGAACATTGTTTGGTGCGCATTTTAATTGTAATTATTTACAATTTTATGAGATTGATATATGAGAGTGATATTTTTAAAACTTCGTTATCGTACGAACGCACCTCATTTGCTACGCTTCACGTGCAATTTCCAACTTGTTACTACACGCAAAACATCCTAAAACAAAAAATTATGAATGAAATGCAACGAAATTTTCTATATTTCTTTTTAAAATATCTTTTTTAGAAAATAGACTACACTCATGATAATATACTAAATGGTTTTATATTTACACTGATATAAATGCCAAATTTTGTGAATTTTTCATTACATTAGTACTTTAACTGCCATATCATCTGAAATAGAGGTGCGATTATAATGTGTGTATTCTAAGTTCTAGAGAAAGTAATTCTATTTATTATGCAATTTACAAAATGTCGATACATTGGTTTACTTTTTGAGTTACCACGTTTCGCTGAAATGTCAATTTTTGACATAATTTTGACTATTTTTTTTTAAAAAAAATATTTATGGGTAACTGCTAAAACTTTTTTTTTTCAAAGTTTTAAAATAAATATCATTATAAAAAATGGATAACAAGAGAAAATTTTAAATATTTCGAGAAATCCCCCTCCTCCCGAAGGTATGCGGATACCTTAATCGTTTCAATTTTATTTAATTAAAAAGTCTTTTTTTTTAACTTTATTTATTTATTTTTGTGGAATGCATTTATCTCCTTCCTTCTCCACCATATTATCCATATTCGCGAAAATACTTTTTTTTAACCTTTTTACCAAGCACACTGTTTGCGCATGCGCTTCTTTGTTTACTCCGAGACCTCGCTCGAATTTTTCATCTCTATTTTAATTATGATTGACACATTTCAGCCAATTAAAAAAAAGGTTTGTCTTTACTCAGCCAATTAGCTTTTCATTAAGGAAGAATACATTTTTCAAGACAATTTAATTTCCAGTTTTAAATTACTTGCTCTTCTGGATACTATATAGTGTGTTCCGGTAAGTACCTCTTCCTACTTTAAGTTTTTGTCTGAAAATAATATATTTTCAAAATGGTAAAACTTGAATTCGAAAATGTAGTAGCACTTCGAAATATGAGAATATATATGTTTGTTTATTTTTTTAACTAAGTTTTAGAAAATGAAAGAGGCCTTCAAATTTATTTTACTTCTCTTTATTTTATTCATATATGAAAAAGAAGATGGCTTATTATTCACGACATTTTTATTACTTTTTCACTTAGTTTTATTTTATTTTTTGAAGGAAATTTATACTTTTATACAGAATCTGGTCTAGAAATTTGTTGATTGTGTTGATAATGTCAAAATTAAAGGAAACGGGTTAATTTGTAGGGTTTTGAAATCGATAAAGAAAATTTTACTTCTTAAAACTTTTATGCAAAAAAAGAATACTATTATTTTTTATATTAAATTACTTGCTATTCACTTTTGTTCAATAATAACCAAAAAGATATCGTTAAAAAAAGCAAACCAAGGTTTCTAAAATTTCTGACTCATTTTAAAGTAATATAGAATATAAAGACCGTATTTATTCGCGCATTTTTCGTATTGTAGTGGCAATTTATTCAATGCAAATTTTTAAAATAACGAAAGGATAAGCAAGTATTTTCAAGAAGACTGATTGATATTCATTATAATTTAAAATAATTAAAGAAATGCCAATCTGTTTTTAAAGTTATTTCATGAATTTACGAACACAGTTAAAAGAAATGTATTCGAATGTAAAACAATTTTTATATGTCATTTTTAACATTAGGAAAAAATTTATTTAGTCAAAAGCAATATAGAACAAAAACAACAATCATAGAACAATTTAAATAATATTTTTTTTAATTGTAGAATTTTAAGTAGATTAGAATATAGCAAAAATTTTAACGTGTGCATAATTTAGATTTCATTTTCTGTCTTCAAATCATTTGCTGTTTGTTTTCGCCCAAAGCATGCTAATTTAAATTTAAAATCTACAAAAAAGAAAAAAAATCTTTAGATATTTTGCAGCAAAGTAAGTATTCAGAATTGAATATACCTGTAGTAATATTTTTCGGTTACAATTAAAACTGATTAATTTTTATTTTATTCACTTAACTAAATTCAAAGTTGCTTTTAAAGAAAATTTACACACTATAATATTAATACACTATAATATTAATATCAACTTATCTTATGAACCCAAATACACTATATTCTTGATGGAAAAATGCCGGAAATTTTTGCTTGTCTGAAAATTACTTTAAAAAAGTGGGGGACGGGTAAGGTGTATCAAATTAGGGAGTAAAAGTGATATATACTACTTTTATCAACAGACAAAAAACATTATTAAGAACATTAAAAAAAGTAATTTTATCAATATATAAAAATATGATTGTTTATAATTTTGTAGTATTGACAAAAAAAAATCATATATATTAATATTTGGAAGCATGTTAAAGTATTAGATATGTTTAATTTATCAGAAAAATAAACTAAATTTTCAAGGGAAATTTTAAAACTATTTCAAAAAGAATTTTAGATAAGTTTTTAATCGCTTTATAAAAAGAAAAACCTATAACTTAAAATTTAACAAAAGAAAAATAGTAAAAATCTATTTTGTAACATTTTTATAGAAACACACTATTTTTTCAATATCTACAAATTTTAACAAACTTTTAAAAAATTACAATGTTTTTATGACGACTACGTTACGATGTCTTTATTACGAGCTGTTATCATTTTAAAAGGCAAGCACATTTTGTGCAGAAATCAACAAGAAAGAAAAATACTCATTTAATAAGTAATTTGTTTTTACAATGCTATAAATTTTGAATATCTAATCCTGATATAATATTTCGACTAACTATATAGCACAAAAGGCCCAAGCGAGACTAAAGAGGTAAAAATAAATAAATAAAACAGAACGAAACGAAACATTACAATAGATTTCTAACGTTTTCTAATACATAAAAAATTTAGATAATTTCCCCATGTAATTTTAAATTATGCTCAAAAATCTATCAACGGACGTTGATAGATTTTTGAGCTTGCTGTAAATTATGTTATTGAAAAAATAATGAATTTTATAAAAACTGTTAATAATTGAAAGAGAAGTCATAATTACTTGATGGAATAATTTAATGATTTACTCAATTTTTAATACTAACGATTTTTTTAAAACAATATTATTAAAATTGTTCTTAAATCTGAACTTTACAGTAATCCTTTATGAGATTAATCCTAATTTTTTAATTTAATCCAGTAATTTTTGATAAAAAACAACCCCGAAATTATCCGTAGCAATTTCGTAAAAATTTGCATTTAGGTTAATTTAAAAGAGTAGATTTTTTTCCCGGCATCAAAATTAGGTTAATTAATTATTAATGGTTAATTAATGGTTAATAAATGGCTAATTAATTAATTAAATTAGGACTTTAAATGTTTAAAGTTCGTTCTTATTCTAAAATACAAACTCCTAAATTTATTTTTTAAATGGGAATAAAGTGAAAAATTCAGAAATAAATGGCTTCTTTTCTTTTCCTCTGCGATATTTTGATAACTAAATAATATGGAATTCACCATTTTCTCTTTGACAAACTGTTTGTCTCTTCAGCCAACTAAATTTAACCCTTTCGGGTCTAATGTACTTAATAGCACACGTATTTCCATCGAGTATTATTTTGTTTTAACTATTAGTTACTTTCGACATATATAGTGTTGAATTCAGACACTTTTCTCCGAGAGGGATTTCTGTGGCTCCGGGGACATTATAGAGTTCCGGGGGGGGGGGGGGATTGCACTTTTTGATAATTCAAAACCCAAAATCTAAAATTTTCGAGGGGGGGCATCTCATTGCTCCGGGGGGAATCCCCCCCCCCCCGAATTCAACGCTGGACATATAGAAATGATAGTACACGACTATGCCTTTCTTATTATGACTTCATTTATGTTTTGACATTTGGTAATAATAATAATAATAATAATAATAATAATAATAATAATAATAATAATAATAAATGAATAATTCTCTTTGCACCATTGGGGATTCTTTTATTTTATACACATGTTTCACTCTTTAATTGTAAAACATAATATACTAATTTAATTTTCTGAATCAATAATGCATTATAATACGCAAAATACATTAGAAAGTTCTAACATCCTCTCAAATCCTGTTGTAATGCTTCATTTTCTAAAAGTCTTCAAAAGCTCTTCCTTAGAGAGATTATTAGCATATAAATATAAATTGAAAAGTACACAAAATAAGTACATTCGTTACATTTCAGACAATGAAATAATATTTAAACTTCAGTAAATCTTTTTAGAATGCTACGATTAAAGTTATTTTTAAAAAATCTAGTTTTGTTCTCAAAATTGGAAAAAAAAAAAAAAAAAAAAAAAAAAAAAATCAGACTTGCGAAGAGGTTAACTTTCAATCAGCGCAAGGAATCTGCCGGTTATAAGTCTTCAGTTTTTCATAAAATACTGCAAAACTTGTTACTGAAAACTCTCGTCGAGATACTAAAAAAAGATAACAAAAAAAAAAAAAAAAAAAAAAAAAAAACCAAAAAACAAAAAATTCATAATTTTGCTAAAAAGTATATCATTTACTACAAGTGAATTATAAAATTTAGTTGATTTTCTTGATATGTCACACAGCTTACCTTGATCTAATACTTTAAGATACCTCCAAACCTCGATTTTTTAAAAATTTCATAATAAAAAAATAAAAAAATTATCATAAAATTATTTTGTTATCTGTTCTTAGTTATCTATCTTGATAAAAGTGCTGTATACCACTTTTATTCCCTAATTTGCGATTCACAACCCACCTTTGTAAATTTCAGATAAAATTCACGGTATCTTCGCATCAAGAATATGGTGTATTTTAAGTAAAATGCATTATAAGTCGTACTATATAATTATATATGTAACTAGTAGATTTTTTTCTCAAATAATTTATTTCAAAGAAACTTTAAGTTTAGTTAAGTGGATAAAATTAGAAATTAATCAGCTTTAATTGCACCCTAATAATATTACTAAATGTATATTCAAAATATTCACCTTGCTCCAAAATGTCTATAATATTATTTTTTAAATAACATGATTTATTTATTATTATTTATTTTATTAAGGTAAATGTGACGTTTCAATTTGATATGGAGTTTCTATACATTATTATTATTATTATTATTATTATTATTATTATTATTATTATTATTATTATTACTTTTTTTAATATTTTAAATTTAAATTAGCATTTTTGGACGGAAAAAATGACAATTGATTACTCAAAAAAAAAAAAAAAAAAAAAAAATTATTATTCTACGATATCTTATATCCCAAGATAAATCGGTTTAATACAAGAGAATTATTTATTTTATCACAGATACATCATATATCATATGAGAAAAGTATTAATAACCAAAGAAATAAAGAAGTAATTTATAAATTTTCTTCCAAATACCAAGAAGAAAAGTAGATGACGAAAGCTAAGCTCGGCAGATAAAAAATTAAAATAATAATAATAATAATAATTCATAGACTTACATTTTTTTTTTTTTAATCAAACTTATTTACACCATATTTTTTTCATTGCACAAAATCTTTTATCAACTTTGTGTTAATGCTTAAATTGCTCTCAAATTCAAAGAAGATACTTTTTGACACATTCAGTAATCCTTTTTTTTTTTTTTTTTTTTTTTTTTTTTTTTCGGAAACGCATTAAATTGATAGGTGTCGTTATCTAGAAGTTATCCAGAAGCTATAATCAAAAGACTTTTTCCATTTTTTGGTAAATTCAAAAGATCTTTCGGAAAATACTGTCAATTTGATAGTGTTTTCTTAAATAAAATATTTAAAGATTTTTCATATATTATGTGATCATTCACATTTTATATGATGCTCTGAGGCATTGTGGGTGGTAATCTTTTTCTCTCTTTTGATCATACTTTCATGGGCACAATTGTGTTTATCGATTCGCGGTTCACGACTTTAACTCCATAGAGCATTATTTTAGGGAAAAAAGCTCAGCAATGGTGGTGTACAGATGGTATATAATGGGACATTACAATTAAATCATCTTGTAATTCTCACGTGAATGTCATTTGAAGACTCAATTTTACAGTCTTTGAGCATTGCGTTGTGATGAGGCACCAAATAATATCACAAGGGAGTCGCACAAATGACCTAGACTCTTTTGTAAAGTCATTTGGTATCTCGTCACAAAGCAGCCATCTTGATGACTTTACAATGAAGTTTCCAAATGACTGTGACCTTAGAATCACGAGGTGACTTTATAATAAAGTCACCTGGTGAATCGTCACAAAGTGGTTGTGGAGTGACAAAACGGGAATAAGAATGAGACGAATGAAAGATATCACTTTTCAGTTCATAATAGTTACTCTTGTGATCATTTGTGATATCAAAAAGACATTTAATTGATTGGACGTGCTGTTAGAGTACTTCATTTATTGTATATTCAATTTCCTACGGAGTACTAACGTGTTCTTAAATTTGCATTTTGTGTTTGTGCTTAACTTTTGCATAGATTAGGTGGGATCTTAAATGAAATTGCATCGTAATATTACTTTTTTAAAGTAATAGGTCATTTAGTCTCACTGAGGACTCTGTAAGTAAAAGTGTTTCTCCTCCGACAATTATTAAAAAAGAACTTTTTGTCTCTTGTTGGTATTATAAACGTAGTACTCGCATGCTGCACCCCCCCCCCTTCTAACACCCTCTCCTTTATGCAAGCCTTGCGTGAGAATCATGACGATCTCTAAAAATTTCTGTAACATTTTGAGGTAATTTCAAACAAGGATCAATTTAAACAAGTTTTTATGATCGAAACAAAAATCTTTCTATTTTCGGTTGAAAAGGAAAACAAAAATGTTCCATTTTATTTTAAGTATTTTAAATATGCATAAATATCGATTAATTATACGTGTTTATGAAATGTACGTAATTATTTATCAGTTATGCATGTGGTCTACGTTGGTTCTTTGTACCTCACACCAAAATTTTTTATTTTCATATAAAAAAAATATATATTAGTAATTCATCAATGATACTGAATCATTTTCTAATTACACTGTTAAAAATCTGCAACATTTTTAGCATAGTCACTCCTCTGCTTTTATAGATTATCTCTATTCTGACCAGTGAGGATGGTCTAAAATATTGTCAAGTAAACGTTTTCTGTAAAGGCGGTGGAGTGACTTTGCAATAAAAGATGCAAAATTTTAACAGTGTATACGAATTTCATCTAATTTAAAAAGCGTTTGAGGTATACATACATCGATTTATCTTTTATAATGACTTTTTTAAATGATCATCTGCTACATTAAAACTTCCACAAAGAGTATTCCAAAAACTTCTGCGGTCTTCATAGTAATAAAGTGCGTTACATTTGAGTTTATACTGCTGAAATAAATGAGTATAATTTTGAAAATTTTCAAAAGAAGAAACGAGATTTTTTTGGAATACAGATAAGTTTCGGATCAGCCAAATTTTCCACAGAATTTTCGCCAAAAACGAATTTTATGCGAAACTCATTTTGAGCCATGAAAACTGGAAAACAAAACTGGATTTTCGGTCTATCCCTGATTTATCTGATTAAAGTTAGTGGATTTATTCATTCCACTAACTTTATCCATTTTCTTGTATCATAAATAACCTCCGTTGCAAGCAAAATCAACTTTCAGATGGCCAAACCGTTCATAAAAGGTCATCTCGACTTGATTTTGTGAGAGGTGTTTCTTCATCTTTCTTTGACAGTTTGAACTTGAGCGATCAGTATTCCTGGCGCCTCCAAATTGTTTTACAAACTCATTTTATTCCTTTAGAACCAGTTCCAGATTAAGAATAAATACCTTTCACTGCCTACATGTTCGCTACAGAATTTTTAATTCCTCATCAAAAAAGCGGCTCTCAGTTAGCAGAGACCGAAAGAGCGATAAAACAAAGAGGAAATGGTCTAGATTTCCGCTATATCATTTTTAGAACATTTTTAGGGTCAGTTCCGAAAATGGGAGATATTTTCACTTATAACAATGTGCTTATTTATTTACTTAGACTGTTTATCAAATGCGATGACTCTTTATGAGACACCCACATTTGATTTTTTTTTTTTTTTTTTAAATACAGACTATCTTTTATCTGAGCTATATGGTAAAAGTGTAATGGCGATACAAATTGCAGCAGCCCTGATCGAATATAATAGTCCCATCTCTGGTGATATTTATTACGTAAATTAGCAAATACTAATTACAAATACATATATATTTGCTACATATACATATGCTAATACAAATGTATTTTTTCCTATAAAATTTTCATGTTAAGGGTATAACCAATCCAAACTGCTTATTTTCTGATTTATTTTTAAAGTCGTTTTCGCTCTCAAACGTATCAAATTGGCAAATTCTCTCATTTAGAAAGTGCATAATGTGCCGTGCTTATAGATTTTTTGATAAAGGCAGAAGATATTGCAAAAATATGCAAATCACACGGCATCTTATACATCTATTCAAAAATCACTTCAACAAGTTTTATGTGTATTTTTAAAAATGAATCTGAAAATGTATCCGAAAATTTTGAGCTGTTAAGGGTGTATTTGAAAAATTATTTTTCCACCCTCAAGGCTTCTGTCCCTGCCCGCGAAGACACACACGAGCTAATGCTATTCCTATGGGGAGGTATTTTTCAAATAACTCTTTCGCATTTTCACATTTTTATTTTTATTTTATTTTTATTTTATTTTTATTTTTTTGCATTGGATAGCTGAGGTACATCTCAAGATCGCTCCTTGATTACTTTTTCAATTTGGTCGCAAGTATTTTTTTATAAAGTTACTTTCACTTTCTGAACCGGTTCCGAAAGTGAAAGTAACTTTATAAAAAATATCTGCGAACAAAATCAAAAAAGTAATCAGTCGCCTTTTTTTTTTTTTTTTTTTTTTTGCTTTTTTGATTTTGGTTACAGTTTTTTTATGATCTTATAAAAAAAAATATCGGTAATCAAGATCGAAAAAGTCGGAAAAGGTGACTGCATGAATCAAACTCAGCTGTCCAATGAAAAAGAAAGATAATTTAAAGCGTAGAAATACAAACGAGATATTAGCAAAATACCTCCCCATAGATTTAGCATTAGCTCGCGAGTATCTTCGCCTGACGGAACCCAGTAGCCTTAATGTCAATATTGTTTAATTAGTGTTATGTTTACTGTATGTTAACTAATAAGGTTTTTTTTTTTTTTTTTCGTTTGCATTTAACATTTTAAAACGATTTTTCCTGCATTGCATAGCAAAGGTTGATTTCTATAATGCCCGTTTACTTTTTCAATTTTGTTTGTGGTTTTATTTTAAAAAATACTTTCACTTTCGGAACCAGTTTCGAAAGTGAAAGTATTCCCCTCCACCCACCCTCCCCATAAAAACCAAAAAAGTAAAACACAGCGATTGTAGAAATGAACCTCAGCCATTCATTTCAGAAAAATTCGTATTGTTTAAAAATATTGATATACAAACGAGATATTTTAAAAGAACCATCCCATAAGATTAACATTAGCGAGTGAGCGTTTTCACGTAATTGAAATAGCTCTTAACAAGTTAAACAATAAAAATGGGTCGAAACCTGAATCACATAAGTACTGTATTTAATATTATTACGCATTATTAAGTAATAAAGAAAAAAAAATCCATCTACTGATTATATCACTAACAGTCGTGCGACTATGAAATGGCTGAGTTGGCCAAACGCCAGAAGTTCATTTTCAAAATGTCCAATAAAGAATTTAAATACTATCTGCAAGTTTTAAACCATAAACACTAACCTTCAATAATTTTGTTAGTATAGTCACGTATAAATTTCATGAAATATGTTATTTTTTTTTTTTTAAATTAACTATTCCACAAGCATATTTTCAAATAAGTAAGTGTCGACATTTCAATCATTATTGAAGTTCTACAAACTCGCGATACTTTTTTTTTTTTTTTTTTAATACGATTTATGCATAGGTGTTACATTTAAATGTTAAATTATTCTACAACTGTTTAAAAAAAAAAAAAAAAAAAAAAAAAAAAAAAAAAAAAATCCACGTTTATACTTAAGGGGATAGTTTTATCCCAAAATTGGTCAAAAAGTCCATTAAAGTAATGTATATATGTGTATATTAAATGGAAGCTTGTTTAATTGTGAATATTTTAACAACTCATGTTTGTCCATATGGCAATTATACCGCGAAATATTGTAAATTTTGTTAATACATTCAACGCAAACAACCCATACAAAAAAATTTAAATGGCTTTTTTTCAATGTCCATTTTTCCCCCTTATAAGGCTTTTATTTTTAAATAAAAATTAAAAAAAATTCTGTTTATCTTCTTTATTATAAATTATATGGTCAAAGGTGACCAGTCACTTGCAATTTTAGACATTTTGTTAAATATTTAGAAAAATACATGAGGAAATTATTCTGAAACTCCAGGTATGCAAACAAAATTTTGTGAAATTTTTTCTTAAAATCTCACAGAGGACTGTCAACAAATTAAAGAATGAAGATCTTTTGGATACCACCTTCACATACCACCTTTATTATCTCAGTTTTTAAAATTTTATTGAGAAAATAAAATTCAATAACTGACTCAACATTACAAGTGTGTAATACAAAATATGAATCTTTATTTAACATGATACATGTCAAACAAAAAATAAAATATTGTAATACAATTTCTCATGAACAAATATATAAAGCAAAAAAAAAGGGAAAAAAATGACATGTACAATGAGTAAAACAAGTCTTCCACGACGAGCCTTTTCAAAAGCTCAACTACAATAGATAGTAAATATATATATAAGGAACATATCCATTTAGGTATATAAATGACTTCTCAAAGTCTATAAATACTGTCATTTTTTGTAGAATTTCAAATAAGTCTCAACAATAACAAAGATAAATAGAGTCTCACAAACACACATATAAATACATGACAACCCATTTTGAGTAAAATGTATGTACAAGTTCCAGATTTTTTATATAGTTTACAAACAAAAATAACAGTAAAAAAAAAGTCATACAAGAGCACTGCCATTATGACGACGTCTGTAAAATATCATTTGAAAACTTTTTACAATATATTTTTCTTTTATTTAAATGATGGAAAGTGAATAGATATACAATTGAATTTGTCAAGGAAGAACAAAAGTTGGAATTTCTTCTTATACATATGAATGGCTCCATGCAAAAAGGTCCTCGGCCAACTAAACCTAATTTACAGAAAACTGAAATACGCATTAAAATATTAAAAATGGAGTTGTGTTTAGACCGTTTTTTTATATAGAAACATGGATCTGGTACTATAAGAACAAAAAACAATGGTTGAAACAATTTTGCCAATTATGTGACAAACACTTTTTGCAAGGAGCGATTCACATATTATTTTGTACAGAAGAGTACTTAAAAAATCCTAAATATCAATACTAAAAATACAAATCCAGTACATCACAAAGATGCGTGTTAACTTACCGATTCTATCGGTAACGGTTAAGATTTAATTTTGATATTATAAGAAGTTAATACTCAGAAAAACACTTTGCTCACTTAAACTAATTTTATAAAATGAAATAATTTGAAAAGATTAACCCGTTTTAAAATATACGGTAGCCTCAAAAATTTACTTTTTTAGTACTTTTTGATTAATCTAATTTATTTAATAAAATAACATGTACATAATTATTTCCTGTTAGTTTTCATTCGTCTTTGAATGCGGAATTAAAATTTAAGTATATTGGTCAGTCAGCTATCAAATTCCTCTCGCTAATCTTAAACTCATGGATGTGTAAAGAGTGCATTCATATTTTTAAAATCTCTTTTTGATAATAAATTTAGCTTCTTATTCTATGCTGTTCTTAAAGGATGTCTCTTTTCTTTGTTACTTGTCAAAATATTTCTAAAGCATACTTAATTTTAAATGAAATGTTAAAGTTTCACTTAGTTTTTTTTATATATATATATTTTAACACAAAATTATAAATTAAGCGTATATTTTAGAAATATTTTCAGATATTCTCTTCAGAAAGAGTACACAGGAAAAATTTAAAAATTGATAAAATTTGGGAAGAGATATTTTAACAATACTAATGGGTTTAACATTTTCGAGGGGAATTTAAGGAGAAAGAAGATAAAAGCCGAATAAATAGGGCGTTTGATGAAAGTTGATACCGGTGACTTTAAGCTTTTAAAAAGTGGTTGAGTTTTTATTAATATCACTTAATTTTAATCAAGATTTGCATCAGAATTTGAAAAAAAATTTTTACTTTAAATTAATTATATGTTATTTATTAAAGTTGTATTTAAAGTAAACTATCATTGCATTTTCCTTTTTCAAAATAAATTTTTCGAAAATTCAGGTTTGAATTCGACATTAAAGAAACAAGCGTCCTGATAGGGTTCAGGAATAAGGATGATTTATTATTGACTAGATTACATTTTATTAGTCAATTCATATCGAATAATAATTCACCTTAGAAAGCAGAGATACTAACAATGGACACTGATTATTACCTAATGATAGCTGCTAATAAAGTCAAATATTTTTTTATCAGAAAATTTATACAATAAAATTAATCTTGCCTCTATGTGGTATTTAAATAATTTATTAAACTTCAAGTTCCAAAAAAAATTATTCGACATTAATTAAACCGACAAATTAGTAACTGTCATTTATAAATCTACCCATGTATGCAATTAACTTCAATTTATCCAACTTTTACACTAAACTTGCTGTAGCACTTAAAGCTCGATTATTCTGGACAAACAATTGGGATTCATATTTCCTTTTGGTATTTGAAAATTACCGATTGAAAATAATTCGCACTTAGTTACTATACATATTTCTAACTCACTTGATTGCTAAAAAGAGCATGGAAATAGTTGCATTTAAATCTAAAACGACTTATGTGCATCTCTAAAATTGAGCTAATTACGTTGGACGGTTAGCATTTACTTCGTTAGCTATCTATTCAAGTAGCTTTTTTAAAAGTTTATTCTGAAAGGGAAATTTGTCACTTTGGGGTGAAATTTCCTTTAATCTCCCTCCTCCACACGCTTTAAGTCTGAAAAAGTATATGTTTCGCAACTCTTAATTCAACCCATTTTCGTATTAGAATAGTTTAATTGTAGAACACTTTTTTTATATTCACCAAAGAAATTAAATATTAGAAGAATGAAAACATACATTATCGATGTTTATGGTTGGTTGGTTGGTTGTATAGGGTTTAATGGCGCAAAATCCCTTTGGGGACATGCTGCGCCAATATCGATGTTTATGAATAATAGAAAACAATGTACAGTAAAAGCATTAGTAGTCGGCCACTTATACCGGAAAAATTCAATGGCCTATTGCTAACGCAAAATAATTATATAATTGTTTCCTGTTAGTTAATTGGTGAAAAAAAATTTAGAACACTGGTAAATTATATTTCATTTGGAATCAAAAATGAACTATTTATAAAGCATCAACTTTATTGCAGCACTTACCCTATGTGCCTCCTCTGTCGCAAATTACAATAAATATAAATTTTGAGAACACGTGTTCTACTATAATACACACATTTGCATACTAAATAGCTTTCCTGTTTCAGAGTATTGTTATTTTAAACCTGCAGCCTCATTACTCAAGCCATCAAAAGGGGGGGGGGGAATCTAAATGTAATTATGGTAAAGGAAATGAAAAATATCTTGATTACCAAAAACGATTTAAACAAATATTTAAAAATATATTTACTTCTTTGTAACTGTCTATAATCTTCCACGTTTAGCTTACTTTGCCATTATAGAATTTCGAAGCTTTTCTATGACACAAACCCAACTTCAAATAGGTAGGACCCGCTTTATGCTTCGCATACACGCTAATACCAAAGCATATAGTACGTACACATATCTATACACAGGCGTGTACATTAGCATATTTATATACGTAAATTATAATACGTAAATTCAGGACATATGCTCATATGTATACGAGTATATGTATGTAGGTATGTGATTTTATGTAGGCGATACATAAATTCAAAAGGCCAAAAATAGTTTATTCAAAATTTGCAAGTCCCCACATGTGCGATAGAAATATTTAACTTAAACCTGTAAAAATTTATACATCTGCTAATTACTAAACGCTCACACATACAAAAAAGGAAGAGGGGGGGGGGGAGAAATTTCACTTTTTTTTCTAATCCTTCGGAATTTTGAGTGCAAATTTATATTTAAACAAAAAATAATTTTTACTTTGCTGATTTTTCTAAAGAAATAACTAAAAATAATGAAAAACAAATAGCATTCATACACGCGCCACACACAGATTCATACAAAATACTTTTGAATCTAAAAATAAAAAACAGCTGTTTTTGTGGTATCAATAGTGTGAAATTTAAAGAAAACACTTTAAAATTAGCATGCCATCGAATATAGTAATGGAAGCTTCTTCAACTTTGAGACAAAAGATTCAGTGTAGCTACTATCACAGACATATTCACATTTACTAAGTAGCTTGCAGATACGCATTTCTCATCTAGCAGAATAATACTTGCAGAATTTTTCAGAATAATATTGTTTAAAGAAATTAATAAGCTTTTAATTTAATACGGCATTTTGGAAGAAAATTTAAAATATTCCATTAATACTCAAAATAAAAATTTTATAAAATTCAAGTCATTCTTATGTTTTACAATAAATATTAAATACGTCAATAAAACATTGTTTTATCTCCGCCAGATAAACGCTCCATGTTTGTCTATAAGGGAATATCACTACATTAAAGTTTAAAAGCAGCGAGACGGTTCGAAAATAGTTTATCTTTCTGCTTATAAAACAAATCAGACTAAAATATGTCTGTTAAAGAACTCGAAACATACAAATATCCTTTAACGAAACAGTGTTTATATTGACAAAAAGTCTCAGCAGTTATTTTTCAAGAATGAAATTTGAACATTGCGCACACAATAACAAAGTAAATTCTAGAGTAACATACATAGGAATGAGATTTCCGCTTTTTTGGACACCAGTAAAATCTTAGAGAAAATGTTATTTTAAATCACAAAAATGTTCCGATTTAAAAATATAGCATTTTCTCTAAGATTTTACTGGTGTGCAAAAAAGCGGAAATCTCATCCCTGCATACATATCAATCTTAAAAAAAAAAAAAAAAAAAAAAAAAAAAAAAGGTTAAAATTTGCATAAATATATACATTTATGCAAAAGAAAATTATCTACATAGTTATTGAGGAAATAAAAAAATAATTTGTTGAGAATACATTTAAGGCACAAAATTTTTAATTCACCCACTGAGTTACAATGCTCAAATTTTAAGTACAATTTAGCAATAATTAAGCTTATAATACTCCGTGTTCTGTAACGCCATCTAATTGAGAGAATGACATTTAATTTTGTAAGAAGATTTAAACAAAACAAGTGACAAAGGATTTTGCGAAAAAAATAATTCCAAATGTCACCGCGAGGGGAATATGTGGCGCTGTGTAACAAAAATGCTTTAGAAAATGCAGAATCTATACATTGAAATTCTTTTACTTAGCATATTTCATAATTTTAGAATTGATTCTGCATTTTTAAAAACTCTTTTCTGTTACAGAACGCCACATATTATCCTAGCGGTGACTTTTCAGACTATTTTTTTCCACGGAATCCTTTGTCTCTCGTTTTGTTTAATCTTTTTACAAAATTTAGCGTCATTCTCTCAATTGGGCTACAGAACACTAAGGACTGTCAGTTTAATATCGGCCATTTTGTATTTTATCATGATAAACAACACTGTGTCGTTGTAGACTATTTTAATACTGTTTCGAGTTGACAAATTATAAACCAATAACAAGCGTTTTATAACATACAAAACACACCAAACTGTCAAATTTTTAGGGTATTAACGGTAGCGAGATCCCTCAGAATAGTTTAGCGAAATAAAAGAAAACTGTGTAACAATAGGCTTCGAGACTGCAGAGAAATGTCTAAAATAATGATATTACATTTGACGGTTACCTGAGATCATAAATATGTAATACATCATTGATCTTCCTTAAAATAAGAATTCTATATCACTTTGAGAAACAGGAAAATAACTACAATTTCTGACTGAATATCAGTCAAATGCAAAAATCACCATTCAGTAATTCATATTAAATACCTTTTCAAAAATTTCAAATATCACATTAGAAATTTTAAACACAAATTCAGAAAATATCTTTCACACCTGTTTCTCATTCAATCTCATTGGCAATCAATGAACACAGGCAAAAGCTGGGTAAGATGGAATTTCACTCGACAAAAAGTAGTGATACTTACGAATTCTGCGGTAAAAATTATCACAGGCCGATTTAAAATAAGACAAAATGAATACAGAATTTTCTCCCATTCATTTTGAACCCCCCCCCCCCCGTATTATTCTCGAATTCTCTATCTACCATAACCAGTAAAACTTCGGTCGAACGCTCAGATGAAATTCATAGCATTTGATTGGACAATATTAAGGAGACGTCCAATCAAAATTTAAGGCGAATACCATTTGAGCATTCAACCCAGGTTTTCAATATAACTCATGGAAGTATTTGGTGAATACGAACATTATAGGCATGATAAAGGATTTCGATATTCAAATGAATCGTTTGGGCATGCGCAAAAGCATTGCGACCAACCATCGTATTTTATTAAATTAAATTCCAAAAATTTTATCGGCTCGAGTTTTTAAACAAAATTTCTGGTTTTAATTGATTAAAAATATTAAAGTTAGCAGCTATGCTTTTATGTATGCTCGAATGATTCATTCGAATATAAAAAAATCATTCATTACGACAATTACTGCCTATTATTAACATGACTCTTCGCTATTCACGCTTAATAGCGACAAATTCCCTTTAAAAGAAAGTCAGTTAAAGTATCTCTCTAATCATCAATCCATTTTACCCAACTTTTTTCTGTATCCTGTTTTACATTTCAAATAATTTCCGTTATATACATATTCACTACTTTATATTACGTTATATAGTTATAATTATACATATATTTGCATACATACACATTTAAATCCTTTTAGTTAAAAACTTAATAAAAAAAATAAGGTGATCATAAAATAAGTGTCATTCCAAAGCTAAATAAATAAGTTCTATTTCAAATATCACCTTGAATCTTGCTATCTGCATGAAATGATCCATGAAACGTGCAAATGGCAATTTTAAAAAGTATCAAAAGTTTGATCACCAAGCAAAATTAGTCGCTACTAAGTAAAATTAGTCGCTGTTTGTCAGCTCAAATTTTTACTTTTTGTTTAACTATATGAAGAATACGCGCAAATAAAATATTGCAAATCTTATGCGATTGGTAAATTTTTGTTAAACATAGATTTCAATTTGAGCGCATGTTCCTTCGGATAACTGGGCTTGATGGTCGAAAGTGGAAGTATGTTTCTACCAAACTCATCTTTATGGTACATTACAAGCAAATGCACAATTCCTTGGAGATATTTAAGTAGAACTTCTTCTATAATTCTGAATTGGATAGATTACTTTAAGGCCACTTTAGATTTATTGTTTAATATAAAATTAAAAACAAAACATACAATCTATTTTTTTTTTAAATTAATAACGTTAAAAATGTTCAACCGATGAACTCAGAAGTACATTTTATAATTTAACAGATATCCTTAAAACAAATTTACATTAATCATTTTAGGCATTAATGATCAACAAATAAATAGCATAAATATTAGCATTCTGAAAAAAAAATGATTAGAGACAACTTTTTCATCAGCTAATTTTCAAATTACAAACATAAAACAAAATCAATCTAATTGTTTTGAACATTAAGTCATGAATAAAACACATAGATCTTTAAAGTAATCTTTAACCAGCAAATAAGTAGCGTGCCTGCACTACCTAAATCACTAGAACAAGCGTTGAAATATCCATTGGCACAATTTTTTTTTTATTTTTTTTTTTTTTCATCAAGAGTATTCTAAAAAATGTTCTTTTATGACGACACAGACGTCAATCGCAGCAGCCTCCTTAGACGTTTCACAATTTACACGGCACGAGATACTCGCAGAATACTATATACCAGCAATATTAGATACATTATGGTTCCAACACAGCGTATAACAATCATCTTTCTGCAAGGGGGAAAAAAACCATTTATTATTGAAATGATCAGCACACTAGTTTATAAGAACACATACAAGCATGTTTAGGATAAATACAGGGTATGTACATAAGATTGCAAGGCGGTAGCACCGACAACTAGCTCATCATGATCAAGATTTAAATTCACGGATTAGTTAAAACTCTATTCGCCTACTAAAACTTAATCGCTCTGTCATGTCATATTTTGGCAGGGAACACATAAACCCGATTTCAGCGATTGACTCGTAGGTTCATCATTGTTTCCCAGTACCCAAAGGTATAAAAAGCATGGATGACTGGGAGAAGGAAACTACAATCGTAAGCCTACGAGTCAACCACTAAAATCGGGTTTTCTGATGTTTTCCCACCAAGATATGACTCAAGAAAATGACATGTTTAAAAGCAATCACTTGCTTCAACCAAATCTACTTTTTTTGGGGTCTTAGCGATTATTGCAAAAATTGTCAAATTGTCTTGACGACGTAGGCCAATCATATCAACTGATTTGTTAAAAATGGACCAATCAAATTACCCGAATTTATGCATACAGTAGATGTCAGAGAATGGATAGGTGTTTCTTGCTGACTCACAGTAATTCAACCTACAGTGACATCAGCTGCCCTTTCCTTTTTGGCAGGCTGGTTGAGTTTTAAATCATGAATAGAGTTTTAACTAATTCTAAAATTTTAGCCATGTACTCAATGAGGTGATTTTGGTTTTCACAAAACTGCTTTCCTCCCTGTTTGAACGAAATACCCTTTCTGATTCCAAATGTGGACTGTACGGAAACAATCCTAGAAATTTCTGATTTGCGATATCATGAATAGCGGCACAAGTTTACTTTGCTGCAAAATGCCTTTTTGCAGCATAATTGTGATCTCCGATACAAAACTGCGGAAGCTATTGATTCATTCACCCCTGCCATGCTGCGCAACATATGGACTGAAACTGAATATCGAATGGACATTCTGAGGCTCAACTTGAAATGTATACATAGACGAAAATGAACTTTTCCAGACAAATAAACGTTTGCAGGAGAATAAAACTTTTTATCAAGACATATCAAAAATGCACACAATAAAAATTAACTGTTTCGATAAAAACAATACGGTGTTATTTATGATACCGCAGAAATCTAATCTCTAAGACTCTTAGTTTACGTACAATTAACATTTGAAATCAGCAGGTTTCATGCATACACCCTTTTTTATAGTTAATTTTTTTTTTTTTTAACTCGATATGTAATTTCTAAAAGTTTGACAAATGTTTAAAGCAATTCTAGATTTTAATTTCAAAATCCGAATTTCTAAAAAATTTTAAAGCTGTTGGAGTGATATTCACGTCAGAAATAGACCTTTGCCGTAATCAAATTCCAAAATGATCGTGGCATGTTCGAGTTTGAAAAAGGCTAAACTTACAGATGCGAGAAAAGAAATCTTATTGGTGATAAAATCCGGAGGCATACAGTTAGTCGGAAACATTTTCGTAGAGTAACATTTACCCTGAAAGAAATCAATTAAAAGTGCTTTCACATATTCCTATAAGCCATGTGAGACTCGCCAAATGTGATAATTCTTCATACGTTAATGAGCGACGTACATTTCACGAGATAATGTTGAAATAGTAAACAATTTCCGCATTTTTGTTAGACTAGAGTGCATGAGAATTAAAAACAAGTCAACACTATCATTTATGAGGCTAGGCTGTTATTACACACAGGGAAGTTAGCGGAAAGATTTGCAGCTTTACCGGGTATTGAGCATATACAAAACAAGCAGAGGGGCTATGAATTAAATCTATTGCAAGTTTCACAACTACAGATAATATCCTTCTGGACGGCGTTGTTTTTCAGGTATCTCGCTCAAATTTTAATATTTTTACCCTCCCGAATTTTAATATTTTGACACTATTTTTTTTGCATAGGAAGCTGAGGATGATTCCCAATCGGTTTAGTTTTTACTTTTTCGATTTTGGTTAAAAAAAAATTTTCTATATTAGGATAGTTTCATAACCAGTTCTGATTTTTTTTTTTTTTTTTTTTTTAATCTGAAACCAAAATTGAAAAAGTAAAAACTAGGTCTGTTGTGGATCGTCCTCAGCTATCCTACGCAAAAAAAAACACGTCAGAATATTAAAATTTGAGCGAGATATTTTAAAAGAACGCCCGCATAGACTTTACATAATCATCCGGATCCTTTTTCCTCAGTAGTGTGGGCTCTTAACGTTTAAATTTCATTAAATTTTCTGAAAACATTCATGTTTTTTAATAATAATCAAAGTTTTATCGGCTAAAAAAAAAAAAAAAAATCCCTGACCTTGAGAATCAACATCATCACGCTGATAAACACCCTTTTCCCAACTCCTGACAACACCGACTGATAAATGCCACGAAAATACTTTATTCAACAAGAGAATGAGATTACAAGACTGTTCATAATGGTTCTCGTCCTCTCTCTGACCTTTACGGTTAAAAAAAAGGATGAGTTAAAATCGCATCGCGACGTTTCAAGAGTTTCAAACAAGGCTGGAGTGAGAAAAAGCCTGCCTGAAAAAAAGAAAACTCAGGTCAGCAACCTAATTACGCGTGTCTTCAATACTACAGCCAAAACAAATATAAGCTTAAGATTTTTGGAATTGGAACTGTTCGCACCTTGCGCAGAAAGTGTAACTAAAAATATTTTAAAACAAAAATGAAGCATTGCTAATTTTAAAAATGAAAAAAAAATTAACACCAAACGCGATCTATTTTTTTTAATCTTTTTCTTCATGTGTTTTACAGATTCTATTTATCTCGCAATATTCAAAATAACTATTTAGCTATTTTACGAACACATACTTAAAATAACTTTCACCAATATAAAACTTATATGAAACAGAAAATTTTCCATCGCTACTTTTGAAATCGGCGCGGTAGTATCAGAAATTACCCACTACAAACAAACGTTATAGAAAATATAGCGAATTTCGCCCTCACAGTACACAAGCGACCGTTGAACTTCTTTTAGAACTTTACGTGGAATTTTCTCAAAACTATGTTTAAGTCGGTATCGGAAATCTCAGCAACAGATAAACCAATTTTTCTTCATTTGAAACTTTTATATACTTCTAGCCTTGAATATAGCTCCCCCCCCCCCCCCCAAATAAACAAAACAACATATAGAGATAAGTACAAATTTGTAGTCCCTATACATTACATTTGAAAATCTGTTATTTTGCTTAAAATTACTTTTTTTTTTAAAGTTCGATTAAAGACTCAATTATATTTAAATTCGGTTCTTTTCATTAAATTCAGATGAATCCACTCTGAAAAATCTGGGTAACACTTAGCGCTACAATCTGCTCAAATCGAGGGGTAGAGAGAAAGATTCCAAAACTAGCATTTATCAAGTAAAATAAATCTTTTTGAGAAGTTCAAAATACATGTTTTTCTATTGAAAAACTCACCTTGCTCGCGACAAGAAAAGGATTTGAAAAATTAACATTAGGAACATGTATGTATGATAAATTTGCATAGCTCAGGATCTTCGAATGCGATAATTTGATTTATTTGAACAGCAGAAATAACATGCTGTAATCGAGTTTGGAAATAGTACATATTACAGCGACTACGATAAGTTCAAATTTTATGTATTCCATGACATTATATTTTTAGCGAATTCAAATTTTAATCTCTGTTCATTAAAAATACGTTTGTTTCAATAAACACTGTTGAAATTCATTAAAAAATTATACTTACGATGCAATTTTTGATGCAAAAAGTTCAGTCAGTCTTGTTATCCTTTTGACACCGAAATCTCATTCCGGATAGATCTTCGAAGGCAAAAATATGCCACTGGTACAAAACACAATCTTTTTCCACGTGGAAGTTCTGATGATGATCGATGATTGTGAAACTTTTAAAGCAAAGCAAACTTGATATGTAACAACTTCTCAGTCCAGACACCTGTTCGAGAACGGCACTGTTGAAGTATATGGAGATGACTAATCAGCACAATATTAAATGCGGGCAATGCACGTAAAGTGCGACTCTTTGATCATGAGAAATCCATTTTCCACTCTACCATCTAAATTTTGCGTAAAAGAACTTTATTACAGGGTCTTCGAATTGGACTGTCTACCAATAAGGCCCTTCGGTGATCAAGTGGCTCCAGCTTGCGAATTCCGACCATGAATCTAAATTCACTTGCAGTGCATCGTTACACTGTTTGCTAAATACAGGGGTTATTTGTGATTTTCGATTCAATGCTGCCAGTTTATAATTTTGGCCGTTATTATTATCCCAGAACTCGACTCCGGAACATTTGTAACCCACGCAGAATTCAATCATTTCGGATTTGGTAGCGGAGGGTGATACAGATATAGAAAATGAAAATGTGTCGTATTGGGCAGTACATGTTTCTACGCCGCTGGGCACAAATGTTGCGGGAATGTCTTGGCTGGTAGCCCACTTGTCGAAAGATACTCTCACAAACACCTCTTTATCGAAGGCAATATTTTTCACTTTGATTGTGCCTGTGATGGTGTCGTCTCCTTCCTTGACTATCACATTCTCCAGGGAAACACATTTCTGTTGAAGTTTATCCCTAAATTCCATATAGTCTGAGGCGGGTTGCGCAAACTGCGGCACCCACTGGATATCAGACATTGGGTTAGGTTTGATGCCTTTGGTGACCTGAGCCAAAAATTCATCTGTCCACCTAGGCGGACAATTAGATGGCTCGGACATTATTTTGACATGCGTTAAGGCAAGTCCCTTGTCATCTGCGAACCAAACGCGTTTTTTGCTGCTCTCTTTTTGGTCTTCTTCGGACTTGGCCATCAAGCAAGATCGAACGTCACCATTCGTCGGATAGTCGTTGAATGCAGCGTCGAATCTATTGTGTCGACCGTGATCGTTATGAAACGTTCCGTATCGGAAATCCACGAAGGCAGCAGTGCTGAAAAGCGGGGGACTGGCTGACAAGATCATTTCAAAATCGATTGGCATGTCCACTTCAATCTAGCTGACCAAGTACGCTGAGTCTGGGAAGTGATATTTCTGTGTTTCCAGTGCACGAATTTCTGAATTTGATCTGAAACAAAGACAACACGAAATCAAATATTTGTACAGATTGCAATAAATTAATTTTAAACACATAAGAAATCTTTAACTACTTTAAGTAATACTAATTTAATCTAAATAGTCCGAAATCCAGCCCCATTATCTGTTACTAGCCTCAGATTGTATCGGACTTGGCCTTCATTCTTTACGGTCCGGGCCAAATATATTTTTCTTTTCAGCACCAAGCCGGGAATGAACTTCATTCCCCCCCCCCCCTTCGAGACCATAATGGGCTAGTTATTTATTGATTTATGTATCTAAAAATTAATAGTAATATTCTAAATCTGTTTAAATAAATTACAAAAAAAATATTTTTTAATCTTTTTTTTTTTTTTTTTTTTTTTTTTTGTGAGCGTTAAAATAAAGAATTTCTTTAACCTTTGTTTTTTTCTCTTTTCTAAACTACTTTGATTTTGCGGCTGATTCTTCATTTGATTGCATTTGTCGAAGTTTATTTTTCTTTAAACTGAGTGATTATGTACGTTAAAGCGATACGTTTTACATAAATTACTAAGTGACTAAATAGTACCGTTATTCCGTATTCCATAACTTTCGGACATATCTGAAGATATAATTTATGCATGAGTGCTTTCTGATGAAGAATTTTTGAATGACGTTGCTTCAGCAATATCGGCATGTATTTAGACCCTATTTTCAAGACTCACAGTTTGCAGACTTTCTAAATTTTGCATTTTATAAACAGAAAACGCCTTTTAAACTTTTTTTCTCTCTAAACAGGTGTAAAACATGTCAAGGTACCTTGTTGTTTTTCTTTTAATAATTTTGAAAACTAGATTGAAAACCAAAGTGGTAGCCAGTATTAGCACCTTTCTTCTACCTTTTATACGAATTTTTTTAGACAGAAATCCTTTGTTTACTGGTAATTTGGTCGAACAATCCCTGTCCGAAGTCTAACCATTAATAGTATGATAATACATCTCGACTTCCATCTACATGTATTTAACATAAATTTGAAAATTTAGGGGTTTATTACGATTTTAAATGTCTTATTTACTAATCTGTTTGATAAAAAAATTAATACGAAACATAAGTTTTGAAAATATGCCTAAAGAAAAGAAAACAGCTCTTTTCAATCTATTTTTAGTATGACAACGGAAGCCCTTGGCAAAGGAAGTATATTTTTTTAGCTAAAGATGCCTAACCTATTAAAGTTATCTTACTTGCCTTATGTCCCACTTCTGCATCATTGACATAAATAAATAAACATGCGAGGGAGATAGTAGATAACCGATTACAGCAACAATGCTTAGGAACAAACGTTGTCCCTGCACTAGATGCCCTTTCTATGTCATTAAGAATTAAAATAAAACAAGATTTAATTATAGCTCATTAGTGCTTCCCTTGCACCTTTGCAAAATCTTTCAGATCTGCAATGCAATTTTTTTTAAAGCGTAACAAAGTCTTCTTGAAATAACATCAGAATCTGCTATGATTTACTATAAGGTAAATCTCCCAGTAAACCAGGGCTGCGGAGTCAGTGAGAAATATGACCGACTCAGACTTCGAAAATTTTAACGACCTCGACTCCCGGCTGGGTAAAATACTCGTGCTGCTGCTGATTAAAATGAGAAAACACGAATAATATTAAGGAGAAAATTTCGCTATTTCGGCATTAACTCAGTTTTTCGGTATTAACTCAGCTTTGAAAGAAAAAATAAAAAATTAATAAAATGGAAATTTATTTTTTCAATTTTACGTCCAACAAATCCGAAAAATCCAACTATCAAAATATAAAAAAGAAAACAAAAGAGAAATTTTACTATTTAAGATCCGTAGACTTGAAAAGTGGAAATCGTTACAATTTTGATGTTAATTCGTGTCCTCCAGAACAGAAAAATTTTGATGGAAAGGGGGAAAAATGAAGATTAAAATTTTACTACCTAATTTGGAAATATTTCGAGATCTACTAGAGTTAATTAAAAACAGTTTTCATCTACAATGTACGCCAGCCAGTATAATGGAAATCTTTAAGGTAGCCTTATAGTCCGGGAGCCGACCGTCGATTTTCCTATGTATCGAGTACAAGGACCGGACATGCATCAAAATGTAGGTTTCAATGTGCATATTAATAATATCACTGTCTGCCAGGTCCGATACATAGGTAAACACTCAAAAGTGACGTCATAAAAGTGCGGCTGCCTTGGGTTCCGGCAGGATAGAACCTGGCAGCTAGTGATATTCTTAATGTGCACATTGAAACCTACATTTTGATGTGTGTCCGGTCCTTGTACTCGATACATAGGAAAATCGACGGTCGGCTCCCGGACTATTATATAATCCAAAAATAATTATTCCTTTTATGGATTTAAAATTTTATATAATTGGTTTAATTTCACTTCAAACTAACAAAAAAAGGGGCCAAAATTTGAATTTAAATTTACAACAAGTCTAATTCTTAATTTTATTCTTTAAGTGAACGGATGTAAGCACTCACTTTTAGTATTTCTTGAAATTTCAATAAATTATACATTAAATTAAACTAACGCACATTGTCATTGAGATTTTAAGCAGTGGTAATAAAAAAGTTTGTTTCTTCTTGAGAATTCTTCGATCGAATTTAAATTACATAATATATGCTGTTTTATTTATTATTTTTTAATCATACTTCAAAAGAAGGAATACTTCGATGCAAGCAAAAAAAATATGTGTTCTCTTCGGGTTATTTTATTTTGGGGTGGGGAGGAGGGAAGCTAACTGTTTTTAAAATTCAGGAAGGACAAGTACTAAAAAATAAAAGATTCAATAAAATTTACTAAAGATCTAAAAGTATCGTATGGTTTTGAGAAAAATCACTTATAACTTTTTAAGTTTAGCAGAACCTACATTTATTAAAACAAGTAAGAAATTAATGGGTTAAGCATAGATTATGAAGCACTTTCCAACACTTCATAAAATCCTAAACAAAACTTCGCCATTTAGGGCAATAAGGTTATTGTATATAGCCAAATATGTATTTCAATACTGTTGAACAGCTCTATATTTGATCTGTCGGTTGATATACTATATAACGAGAAAATTTAGCAAGAAAATGTCTAGCAAGTTGAAATTTTTCTTTCAGAAATTTATACTAATCGATGGAAATATACACAAATCCTTTTGATCAACCCTGTAGTTTGCATTGTACCTTTATTACCCGTCAGTATTAAGCTAAAAATTATTTTAAACTAAAACAGTCTTAAAACTACTGAAACCACATTCTCAGAAATTATCATTCATAGGCTTCCGTGAACTCAATTCTTTGCGTAGCACTGTATATTGTTTTATCTATATTCTACAAACATTTCTTAGTAAAGTACATGCAGTTCAGCATAAAAATGCATAACTTATTTAAAAACCACCTTTAAGTAATTTCAGCTCATATCCAGTCACGTTTGCGAACTCTTTTGGGTCGCCCTGTATATCAACTATAGTATTTATACACACGATATAATATGCATAGATATAATGAAACTTAAACGCACATATCATAATTAGAATGCATTTCATTCATTCATCAGCCATCATTGGATACATGTACCGTACTTCAGAAAGAATGTACTATTTGAAAACTTTTGTGTATTCCTGTAAATGCTACGTATTTCATATTATGCATGACTGTACCAGATAATTTATACTAAGCCTCAGATATATACTTCAATTTTATTATATATGAAATATTTTAATATAGTTAAAATATGTCGCACACAATTCCCCCTTTTACCATTATGTAATGGAATTCTTTTGCGTGGCCCTGTAAATGAAAAGCTATTTTATTCACTGCATTTTTAACTGAATGTACATTTTAATGCGTTTTTCTTATAATTTTTAATGTGATTGACAGGGTGTAACATCTTTAAAATTCATTTGAAACGATTTTTTCCCCCATAGGCCGTAATGTAACGGTAAACTTGACTACCCCTTTAAATAAACTAATCATGATATAAACTTTATTTTCAATAGGGTTCGTGCTAGGGCAAATGTCAATAACATAAAAATTTCATGACGATTTGAATATATATACGAGAGTTACAGCGCGGACAGACGGACAGACAAACTGAATGCATAAGCCCTTTTCAACTTTGTTGGAAAGTGCTAATTAAAAAGTAAATCAGCGAGATTCCCGTAACTAATAAAAATTCATAATGTTATGCTATCGGTTCTCCATCTTTACCCCCCCCCCCATTCCCTTGCAAAAACATACATAATATATGTCACTATCTGTAAAAACACACCAAATTGCAAAAGAAGCATGGCAAGTAAGAAGCGTTCGTACTATAATTAGTTTTATAAATATTAAGATCTTGGTGCTAAAGCTGTTGCACTGCTATTCAAAACTGCATGCATATAAAATTTATTGCTATTCTATATACTAAATTCAGTCATACGGAAGTAATAGGCCTCCAACTTGGATAAGCCGTCATCACCATAACAATCTAGAATCATTGCATATCATGGGAAATCACCAAATTCACTCCGTATAACAGGATTTAATAGACTGGAGAAAACTTTTATTAATAACTAATTTTTTATTCTATTTTGATAAAATTTGAAATGACTCAACAAAATTCTGCAACGATTGTATACATTAAATTTTAAATCATTCGGTTGGGTAGTTTTTGCACTTGTATGCGGACAGGCGGACGGACCACATGATGAATATAGATGCTACGTACTTATATAATCATGAGCGTATATAAAAATGCTTCAATTGTACAAAACCACCCACTTATTTACATTACACTACATTTAGTCAACTTTTATTTTCTTCCACTATTTTCAAAATAAACTAAAAACACATAAAACTATGTATGCATTACTCAAAGTGTCAAAGTACATTTTGCTTTAAGAAATCTTCATTTAACTTCAATTAATTCATAATGTTCAAAATTTCAAAACAAAAAAAGTCCTTTTACTGCAAACAAGTCGGAAATTGCCCGTCAAGCATAGCAAATGAGGTGCGTTCCTACTATAATGAAGTTATAAAAATGTTCCAATCTTGGTGTAATAATATATAGTACTTCGGATACAATATGGTAGCTGAAAACTTCTGTCTGTCCTTGTAAATACTATCTTACTTTCTATTATATAGGAAATAACGTGTAGCAAACCTCAGTAACATATCAATTTCATAAAATGTGAAATACTTTAATTAAAATGCGCCTCAAAAAATGTTTCTTTCTATACCATTATGTAAAGAATACTTTTGGATGGCTCTGTAAATGAATAACGAATATTCTTTCACCATAGATTGTACAAAATGTTTAATTTAGCATATACATCATAGATGCATATCAATTTTATTATGTTTGAAAGAGTAACGTCATTAAAATGCACTTGAAACTATTTTTTCTCCCATTGGCTGTTATGTAACGGAATACCTTTGATTGTCCCTGTAATTAAACTATGCACCCTATTTTCATAAAATTTAAAATGAATCAAAGTTATGCAACAATTATATATTTTAATTTCAAACGATTCGGTTGTGTAGTTTTTGCTCTGTTAAATGAGGACTGAACGGCGACTATAGGTGCTATGCATTTACATAATTACGAATGCACTTAAAAAAGAAAGGAAGAAAAACTTATACCTATATTATATATATATATATATATATAATACCATTAAAAGTAGACAAGATTCACCAATGGATTTTATCAATAAAACAATAAACCAAAACGAAGAATTAGAATTAAATTATAATAAAATTTAAAAAAAATAGTATAACGAGTAAATCTAAATAAATAAATAAAATGAATGCAAATGGAATTTGTAGCCCCAAAAGCAGAATCATCAGGCCCCAAATGCTCTGGAACTGCAAATGAAGTGTGCGGTTTCATCCACGTATTAGCCATGAAATAGCAAAATTATACGTATTTGGGGCTACCAGCACACAAAAACCAAATTATTAAACAAGGAACAAAGATATTTTACAAAAAGGAGTTGCAAGTAAGTAAAAATAATAGTTATCCATAACAAAAAAGATAAAGCTGAATGGAAATATAATTGAACCGGAGAAAATAATAATCGATATTAACATAAAATTAAATTAATAAAATAATTAAAATTAGAATTAAGAGATAACATTCATATTAACATATAACTTAAAATACCATTTTGTTACTTTAATCAGTAACATTTATTGTGACTTTACATGGTAAAAACTCATTATCTTAATGTAGGATAATAAAAATTATAAAATAAAATAAAATAAAAATTAAAAAATAAAAATAAAAAATAAAAAAAAATAAAAAATAAAATAAAAATATTAAAAAAATACATATAATAGTAATATTATTAATAATAATACCAAAAATTATATCAATAACATTAAAAATAATTTGATAATTAAAATATAGCTATTTAACTATTTTATATATGAGGGAGAGCAGAGGAAGCAATTTAAATTTGCTAATTTTATTAATAGGAACTAAATTAAATTTGTTTATAAAGAGTATCCTTGCCCTATTTTATTTAGCTATGAATTGTGGCAACCACTCAAAAACTGAAAAGAAAAACAAATATTTTTGACTGGTTGGGTGTGATTTTCAGAAGGCCGTCAAGCTTTTTACTTTTGTATAAAAATGAATTGATGAATATTAAAACTTATGAATGAAATTATCAGTTATTGATTTACAGTAATTTTAATTTCGGTCACATAGCCAATTATGTAGATTTTTATTTTTATTTTTATTTTTTATTTTTTAAAGTAATCCAAAAAAGAATGCTTAATTTTCTTGTTTTTAGTGTTTTAGAATTACTTAAATATCTCTAAAGTTTTCATCAAGTTATATCATAATACTGAAAGAATTTTTATTTTCGGCATAACATAAATGCTAAGAAAAATAAATACAAAATATAATAAATTCAACGGAAAAAAAAATTTTTTTTTCAAAGTAATTTTAGAAAAAATAAAAAATGCTAATTTTTATATATTGCAAATAATCAGGAAGTTTAAAGATCGGATTTTGAATTTTGTTTAGTTTTCAATAAAAAAAATCTTCAAACTTCGATTAGTCAAGAAATAAATCCTTCGCCATAGCATAGTTTACGAAACACTTTCGATATTGATATTATGAAAAAAAAAAAAAAAAGAGTTGCGAACTCTACATCGGTCAACAGGCCATACGTACTAATTATTTGCATAACGCCTGTAAAACTATTTTACGGCACTAGTAGAACATATGCAATGAAAACCATTTATGACATTTTGTTTATGTAACAAAATGGTTGCTCAGCTCAAAATATATAATCATATATTACTTCTAATATCAATATTGTTTATTCTACGCACATAAAAAAACATACCGATGAAATAGCGTACCACAAGAAATGTTTTTAAACAGATTTTTAGCTTGGTACATTTAGTATACATATTTTGTTAAACAACATTGATTAAAAATTGAAATTTATTAAAAATGAGTGATGGGGAAAATAAAGCTAACGGTATATAATCTCAAAAATTTAAGTATGAAAGGTTCTGTCTAAGGGATACATTGGTATCGCTTAACCCCTTGAAGGCAGATTGGATGGATATATTATATTCCACCTAATTTTAATAAAGATTTGCACCAGAAAAATTAATTTTACTTTTATAACTTTTATGGGGAAAAAGTTTAAAAATTGCTTTTCCTTGTGTTTAAAAAAAAAGTGGGGGGAGGGGGGGGGTTAAATTTTCCGGTGAAAATTCAACATTACAGGAAGGTAACATTGTTTGAAAGGGACAAAAGCATTTCAGTCAATGATAGTAATGAAACACAAAACTCATATTGAAGAGACATTGCATCGTTGAAGACATTTCAAGTAGTAACTGCTCAAACAGTACTTCTACGCGGGACTGCATGTAGAATGTATAATATTTTAACGGGTAATGGGTCTTCAGTCTAAATGCATAGATTGATACATGCATATATTCCCTGCCTTTAATTTCCTGGTATATTTTGAGCACTTTAACCCTTTCGGGTCTGGTGTACTATTAATAGTACATGTCTTAAGTAGTATTTTGTTTTAACAAATAATTTTATTACTGTTTATATGTAGTAATGTTAGTATCAGTCTATGCATTTACGATATGACTTCATTAACGTGTAGCCATTTAGTAATAATAAATATTTGTTTAAATCTCTTTGCACCGTTTACGATTGTTTGATTTTAAACACACATTTCATTCTTTATATTGGTTATTTTTTCTGAAAGAATAATGTGTGATAAAACGCAAAAAATATTAGAAAGTTATAATATATGATAAATTTTGCTGCAATTTGATAATTTCCAAACGTCCCCAAAAACTTTAGTCTATTTTCATATGAAAATTAATTGAGTAATATGCAAAATAATTATATTCGTTAAATTTCAGACAATGAATTAGTAACTTCAGTAAATCTATTTGGAAATCTATTTGGATACTAATATTAACATTATTAAAGTAATTTTTCTCAAAATTGAAAAAAAAATTAACCCGAAAGGGTTAACTGGTTTATGCAGGACTCCCTGATCCTCCCAGTCTCTCATGAGAACGGGCATAATGTCGTATATATAAAATGTATGGTTTATGGTGGAGTAAAACTGTAAAACATCGATACAATCTTCTAAACAATTAATTCCGATTAGACAATGTAACCATAACAATATTTTGCGTGGTCTTATAAAATTAAAAGAAATGCTAAAACACTATATATATACCGATTACTGTCATAAATTTCATTAAAATATCGGTTCTACTCAGTTTGAAATAATTTTCCCCCATAAAGATGCAAGTTAAATAATTTGCGTCCGTAGAGCGTAATATATCCGAATACTTTTGCTCCCTCTGTGAAACTACCATAATTAGTACGCATAGAATTTTCAATTAAGGCAGTGCTGTAATTGGGTGGGAACGAGTAGGAACGCCGTTCTCAGGAATATTTAAATTGTTACTAAAATAATTTTAAAAACTTACTAAAATAATTTTTTGCTTACGAGCACTTTTTTCTCTCTCAAGCGAAATGATGATTTATGGTAGTTTTAAGAAAATCCGTTTTATATTTATCCATAAGCCGTGTAAGACCTCCCTAAAAATGTTTGTCTACAACAATAAGTGGAATTTTGGTTGTGATCAGAAAGAAAATTAGCAATCGAGACAGATTGTCGTAAATCAGAAAGCACCGAAAACATCTTTTATTATTGATGGAAACTTCTAAGATATATAGCCATGCCAATAATAAATATATGGGTTTATTTCTGTTATTTCAATTTATTTTCATTTATAATGAAAAGGGTTATGAGATTAATTAAATATTTCTTTTAGATGGAGGTTATATAAATGCAATGCCATAAAAACTAGAATGTAATAATTATAACTGTCAATTGAAAAAAAAAAAAGACTTTTGGCTAAATGTCTTAAACGGGATTTTGGTTTTGTAAAATTCCGGTAATTAACATCTATTCTATGAAAGATGAATTCCAGGAAATATTTTTTTTCAACTACACCACTGAATTAAGAGCATGTTGCAATGAAACAACCCACGCATCAGGTTTTATCCGTTTTAAAACATTAAAAACATAATGCTCGCGTTTTATTTATGTATTTTTGAGGAAAAAGACATTTTTCTATGAAATATTATAAATTCAATGCATATCATTTTTAATAGAACACATACTGTAACCCACCAGTTTTATTCAAATAAGATAACTCGAACATGATATTTTATCCAGATATATTTTACTTTTCAAAATTTCGTTCATGACAAGTGGAAAACGATTTGCAAGCGTTCCTATCACCAGCCTGCATATTGTATCCTAATAAGGGTAAAATTCTGAATTTTGTCGAGATGTACCTTAAATTTATTTTTAAATCTCAATAAGTAAAAAAATAAATACTCAAAATGTTAATTTGTCATATTTTAAAGTTTCTGATAGTTTAGACAAATATTTTACTTTCCAAAAATTCGTTGAGGAGAAATTGAAATTAGTTTACAAGCCTCTTTATCACCAGCCTCTCTTTCGTAACTTAATAAGAGTACAATTCTGAAATTTTGTTGAGATGTACCTTAAGCTAATTTTTAAAACTAAATAAGTAAAAATTAAAAAAAATTAAAAAATATCAAAATTTACATTTTTGTCACATTTTATAATTTCTCCGATTACTAAACATACTTAAGAATGAGCAAAAGAATGCATATTTCATATTTTAGGCAATTTTTGTTCATTTTAACTGACAAGTTTGAATGATTTCTTAAACAAATGGGATTGCATGCATCCCATGTAAAAGTTAAAGGTTTCTAAATACGTGTGTTAAGTTTTAACACATAAGTTAATTTATATTTAATTATTAGTTTTCAATAAATTATCGCATTTTTATTAAAATAAAAATATTTATGCTTGGTGATTCACTTTCATGTAAGTGAATATTAAAAATTTTCTAGAATTAGGATTATTTTTATTTTACACAGCACCGTTTTATTATTTCATAAAGTAGTTCTGTTCGTAATCAAATGAAATGCATACTACTTTCTGCAAAAAATTCAGAACTTTTCTTTCCAACATTGCATTTTTTTTAGCACTGGTAAAAATCGACGAAACTGCGGAATGAAAAAAGAACGTTTAATTTTATTTGCAGTTTAAGCGATATTTACGACGTTTCGACAAAACGTTCGAGAAAATGGGAAACAATACTCACTAAAATTACTGAAAAACAAATCCAATTCACACAATCGTTTAAATAATGCATATTTGACAAAATTCATCAGTATAGAAAGTGTTCTAGCACATTCTTTTTCATGTTTCTAATACAAATAGACAAAACTCCCTTTTTTATTATTTTCTCCAAACTTTTTCGTTCTGCTACACGGTTCGTCATTTGACAGCTGAGCAAGCAACATGCATGGCACTGTTAAAGCACGCACAAGAATTTAAGCAGTATTAGAAATCAGGCGATGGAATCCAATTAGGGGGATCGATTCAGGGTTTTCTTCTTGGGTTCACACATTTTGTGTGTGGAGAGGAGGGGAGGGAGATTAATGCATATTTTGGAAAAAAAATAATACTCAGTGATCAAATTAAATACAGGAATTTGCACAAATAGTTATTAAAATGAGTACACTCCAATAAAGTTATTCTATGACGATATATATATATATATATATATATATATATATATATATATATATATATATATATATATATATATATTAAATATGAAAAGTTTATTTTTATTGGAATGAAATAATAGGAAAAGATCTATTTTTGAAAGAGAATATATTTTTAGAAAAAAGGCATAAGGCCATTTTTTATGAACTCCCAATCTATTAGCAATTTCTGCCTGAATCGAGTTCTTAATAAGCGATTCAAATAAGTAAAAAGTGCTGAAAAATCAAAAATAACGGCGCAAGATAGAATTTCTGATTTATAACCCTTTCGAGTCCAATTTAGTTTTTTTTATTTTTAGAAAAAAAAAATTACTTTTACATTAATAACATAAACGCTATTATACATTTATATTTATTAGTGTTTAAAAAATATTTCATTCTTTGACAGATAACGAATGTTGTTGTTTTGCGTACTATTCAATTAATATTCATATTACAATAGGCTAAGGAAGAATTTTTAAAGGTGTTTAGAAAATATTACATTACAGCAAGATTTAACTAACTTTCTAATATTTTATGCACTTTATTACTCATGATTTTTTTTTTCAGGAAAATAATTTTTATTTTAAATTTAATAAGTGAAATATATGTTTAAAATAAGAGAATCGCAAACGGCGCAAAGAGTTAAGCAAATAATTATTTTTATCATTATTAAATGGCTAAATATAAATGAAGTCATTAAGTAAATGCATAGACATACTAACATTAATAATCCAAATAATAGCAGAGTATTTCTTAAAACAAAATAATACTCCATTAAAGAACATGTACTATTAACATTACACCAGACCCGAAAGGGTTTAAGTATTTTCGAAAATTCAAAATATACCGATAAACGTGCATCCATGTAAAATAACAGCAAGTAAAATATAAATTTTACAAAAATAAAAATATGTATTTTTTTTTTATAAAGAATACTGACAGAAATACTTTTAACGGACATAAAATCAAAGTATAGGTGATTAAAAGTAATTTAAAAAATCAAAATTATCAGCAAAATATAAAACATCGAGCATTCAAATTATTTTTATTTACGATCAAATAATTGCATGAGTTACCGAAAAGTTTGTAATACTACATGAAGTAAGTAAACTTTGACAAAACTAAAGATAACATTTTAAATTTCTAGACAGAGTTTCAGCAATTAAAAATAAATACAGCCGTCATAGCAATTACACAACGCAACAAATTCCTAACAGATTTTTCGTCTTGTAAAACAATCCAGATAATTTAGACTAAATTTAGCGGGGGGTTTTTTCTCCCTCTTCTTTCCACGTTTGGCACACTTTTAAATTTCTGCATTTAAAAATGAAATGCTGAACTTCATTTTTTTCTCATTTTTTGTAAGTACTAAAGGTACTTCTAAAAGTATTTTCACATGGCAATGTTATATTTTCAGAGCTTAGAGCTTCATTATCAATAAGACTAACTTTAAATTTTAATTATATGCTGAGGAAATTTAGAGAGTGTTTAAATAATTTTCAGGCACTTTTTAAATATTTTTTGCATATTTCAGCAAATATTCGAAAATGTAAAATAACATTTCCAGTTGTATTTTTTTCCTTTCGCATTGCCATAATTTTTTTTATAAGAAACTGAGAAATAATTAAAAATTTTGTATAACAATTCATTAAATTTGAAACTTTAATATAGTTTTTACATAAAGACAGACGTCTTATAAAGAACGTGAATCTTCACTTACAAAATATGAATTTGTCATGTTTGAAATTTTAAATGCACCAATAAAAGTTGTTTTTTAAAATGTTTTTTATATTACAGAATAACATATCCATAATTAAATTTAAAAAATGAATTATTCACTAACGAATTTCTGGGCCATTCTCATAAAAAAGAGGTTATGCAGTAACAAAGAGATACGTTTTAGGAAATATAGCAAATTCCATTTTTTTTTCATATTTATAATTAAATTTTAGGTAATCTATTAAATACATTTCTGAAAAAATAGTTTTAATATTCTCAGGGCTTGTCGTGTTACAGAATCGAGGAGAGTGGGATGGAATTGGACAGTGGGAGGAATAGGGTTGTAAACTTCTCTCTATATGTATCATTCTAAACTTTTCAACAACCACACATTAGATGAAGCAGTGGTAGCCCAATCCTCCGTTGAAAAAAACTGTTGGTGATCATTTATATATATATATATATATATATATATATATATATATATATATATATATATATACAGGAAATTTAACATATAAGAAGGTAATGGGAAGGAATGGGACATGCCAGCAAAGGGAGAAATGGGACAGGTTATATCCAATTCCTTCTTTTTAATAAAATATTGTAAATTGCTATAATACGCAAATATTCTTAGAAAATAGTATTATTAACTATAACATTGATAATAAATTAGTTTACTTTAAAATTTAAATAAATTAAGCTGGTGATTTTTTAATGTCATCTGTGATTTACAAATCTGAATTTTCCTTCCGTGATTTCCGCTGGAATTTGATATTGTGGCATAGAAATTATCAACATGCAATCTTTGTTAGACTATATGTAATTGTTGACACTAGACTATTCATACCTTAAAAAACATTTTATAGTTGTCTTAAATTTCCCTGTTAGTAGCAGTGCTGGATTTTTGCCGGCAAAAAAATAGTTTCTACCGTGTCAGTGGCAGAAAAGGGTTAAAACCGGATTTATCCGGCAGAAACTGGCAACACCTGGCATAATTTTAGACTTTTTTAGTATATTAACCTCTTCGGTTCCTGGGTACCCAAATGGGTACATCCGTTTTGTCCCATTTTATTAATGATACTCAAATATAAATGCAATTTCGATATAAGAATAATGTGTTTCGAATTCTAAGATTCGAGCTAATGAAAATAAAACAAAAATCTCGCTCTGAAGTCAAACGAGAGAAGAAATAATTCAGTAATAATTAATAATACTGCATTAATACTCAGTAGCAAAGAGGTTAAATTGCTTATATACATTTTATCCAGGATAAATAACAAAATATTGTGAATAGTTTTAATTAAAAAATATTTAAATTTGTATTAGAATTTGATAGTTTTGAATCTTCCACGAACAATCAGTTATTTGCAGATAACTGAAAATTAGGAAAATGATATTAAGGGCATAGCAGTTGTTAAAATTGTAAATAAATATCATTACTTATAAAGAAGTTGAATATTCATTACAAATGTTAAAATATATTGCTTTTGCTTTAGATAAAAGTTTAAAACATGACTGTTCTATTGCAATTGCTCGTAAAATTTGCTTTACTTTATTTAATGATGGAAATATCTTGGAAACTCTGAAATGTAAGATTCAAATCTCATTATTGCAGTGTTAGTAATGATGCTAGCTTATTTACTTTTACTTCATCTTAAGTATGTCGGATCAAATTTGACATTTAGTCATAAAAAAAAAAAGAGCAAGAAAATTCCGTTTTGATATTAATCTAAATTTTGTGCCGTATATAATAACTCCTTGCAGCAAAATTGACTCATTTCCCAGAAACACATTTCCCCAAGGAAGTTCCAATAAATTTCTTGCCTTCTGTGAATGGTCACCTTTAAAAACAAATACCAATGAAAATCAGAATTTTTCAAATTTTACATAATCAATAATGACACAACCAGCAAGTAATGCTGGTCATGAAAGAATATTTTTGAACTTTTCTTTATTCAGAACAAATTAAAAAGCAGTCTATAGGTTAAGAAAGGTTAACAAAATTAATCCTTATGGAATGCTCTTAGGATATTCTTTTCACAAAAATAAAATTTATTATTAGTATTATTTCTCGGTTTCTGCCAGTTCTTGCCACTTACTGGCAGAAACTTGCCAGCCCTGGTTAGTGGGGTGGTATGGGATGGGACACACTTCGAAACTTCCAATTTCTCTATAAGCTTGTTTCTGCATATGTTGTTCAAGAACACTATAAAGGGTTTTATTTTGCATTCTATAAATAGAAATTCTTGTTTTAAAGCCAAAGTAAGTTCATCTTATTTTTGTAAAAATGTCCCAATCCCCCCAACTTTCCAATACAAACGAAAACCATTTATTCAATTGATACATGTATTTTAAATTTAATATATTTGAATACATACTAACAATGCGAACAATCATATTTATATGAAAAATATTAATTCGTTAAAGTTTAGAATTTTATTTAATGCGCAAGCTTTGTTGTTACATTACGGCGGGAGTTAACAACCAAAGAAATAGCCTAAGATCACTACTTAAAATCAACCTTTAAAAAAAATCTGATCATTTTAATGGTTTAAATGCATATGTCTTATGTTGGCATTTTACTTATGCTTTAAAGTAGAAACTAAATTTAAGTAAAAACGGATTTATTTTACGTAATCATTACGTAAGTTTTCTTACGCACGCCTACACGCGATAGACATGATTTTAAAAATGCCTAAAAATTATTTTATAAAAAAAAAAATTTAATAAATATGATAGTTTTTAAATAAATTGCGATATAGTTTTCAAACAAAATGCATTTGAAAAAAAAAATTTTTTTTTTCTTTATCAGACTGTGCAAAAATTTAAAATGTGCGATATTTAGAAAATTAAAAAAAAAATAGAATGAAATTTAATATAAGTTAAATTTAATCGTCCATTTTTGCCACCTTTATAATGACGCCAGCGTTACTCGCTGATACGCTTGTCGTTAATATTTTAGATAAGGATTTTATTTTTACCAATGAATAACTTCTAACCTTTGTCCCTTGCCGGAACAGTCCCCATTGACGCTAAAAATAACTAAGAAAAAAGAAATAAGTGACAGTACACGCGATATCATAATTAAGTACTTAGGGAGAAAGATTTTTCTTTCTTTAGACAATTCTTACGTTTTCACAGTTCTTTAAAAAAAAAAAATCCCGTTTTCATTTCAACATTTTTAAGAGATTTTATCTGCTTCAGACAGATAATCAGGGACACTACGGTTTAGGACAGAAATCGATAACTACAATCGCCGCTTTTTATTTTTTACACTTTTTTTTTTATGAGGATAGTTTTATTTTCGGAACTATGGTTTCGGTAGTGAAAGTATTCTAAAATAATAATAACAATAATAATCCCAGCAAGCAAAATCGAAAAGTTAGAGACGACAATTGTAGAGATGGACTTTAGCTATCCAACACAGAAAAATATCTTTAAAATATTGCAATACAAATGAGATCATTTAAAAGAACTGTTCCATAAGGATTAATACCAGAGATCGAGCGTTTTCGTGTGAATGAATCGTCTTTTAAAAGAAACTGCGTAAATTTGCGTAGTTTGTTTATATCCGTATTTTCCAACATTGACCTTGACCAAGCTCCACAGACACAAGTCTGTTTCGAAGACTTCTCTTACTTTTTTACGAAAGAATGCTGACGAAATAAAAGCTCGAAGTTTCATTTTGTACTATTGCGAAAACTATTATACTCGGATAGCAATGATTTCCAGGGGGTGACCTGCGAACAGTGTTCTCACCAGAAACTTTGAAATAGTCGCCCCCCTCCCTTTCCCGGATATTTTGACATCATATATTTAGAGATTAAAATATTTACTTCTTAACCTAACATGAACCCGTTACTATCTATAATAGGAGAAAAATAATAAAACCAAAACTAGAAGCAAACTCGATGAAATTTTGAAAAATGATATCGAGGCCATTGAGAATTGATTGATTTGTCACTCTTGGTATAGTAATGCAATTTATTTATTCTACCTAGAATAACAATTCGAATAGATATTCTGTATGCACGATGTGAATAACCTGTACTTTAATCAGCCAGATTAACCGTGAACTTATTAAACATGAATTCTCGTTAACCTTCGCAGCTGATGAGTTAGCAAAGGATGAAAGTCACTTTAAAAAAAGTGAGATCAGAGATTAATAAGTATGTTCATTTAAGGGATTGTTCATTCTCTAATATCTATTGATGATTGTTCGTTCTCTAATATCTATTGATGATTGTTCGTTTCCATTCCGAATCTACATGAGTCGGATTTAGAGGAGCGAAAGTCTGGCATTTTCTACTAATTAACCCTTCACTGCACAATTTTTTCTATTTTTATGAAAAAAATTATTTTTAATCTATAAATCAGTCTAATAATGCAAAAAATAGTAAAAAAAAAAATTAAATTTCTAGTTTTCAGCTAAATTTTGCTATTTTATGAAATGTAAGCATTTACTCAATTAAGGTTTTTAGCTCACAGGCTATCAAAGCCTGAGAGCTTATGTGCCCGCCCGTTCTGTATGTATGTACGTGCGTACGTAACGCGATAACTCAAAAATATCAGATTTACATGAAATTTTGGATACAGGCTTATTATGATAAGACGCTTCCCTGATTAGTTTTGAGAGTTCATTCGATAAGTATAAGAAAGGGAACGGGGGCTATTTCCCCTCCCTTTAATTTATATAAATGGGTTTTTCATGCAGAATTAGTAGATTTCGTTCAAATCTTAGATGTATGATCATTCTAATGAGGTGCCTCCGAGATTAGCATTGGGTGTTCATTGTATAAGTTTAAAGAGGGGGAATGAGGGGGTAATACCCCCGTCCTAATTTAGGTTTTTCACGCAAAATTTACCGATTTGCTTCAAATTTTGTATCTATGTTTATTCCCCTCATAATTCATGTAAATGGTTTTTCATGCAGAATTAACCGATTTGTTCCAATTTTTGGATACAGGTTGATAGTAATAAGAAGCTTTGCTCATTTGTTGTGGTGTTCTTTTATTAATTATAAAAGGGGGATACAAGCGATTACCCCCCCCCCCCTTAAGTTAGCTAAATAGTTTTATAACGAATTATCCGATTTGCTTTAAATTTTGGATGTATGTTCTTTCTGATTAGTTGAATTTCTGAACAGTTTTGGAGGTTTAATGGTTAATTAGAAAGGAGGAAACGGGGAACAACGTTTCTTAAATTACATAAATGGGTTTTTATGCAGAATAATTCGATTTGCTTCGAATTTTGGATACAGGTTTATTATATGATAAGGTGTATCCTTGATTAGTTTTGGGATGATTAAGTATAAAGAAAGGAAATGGGGGGGTACTTCCTTTTTTTCGAAAGGCATTATTATATAAGGCTGTAATATACAATTAGTCTGCATAACATGTGAGCTCTATGCCATCAGTTTAACTGGGCATTCTTTATTAAATATTGTATTTCTATGTTTTGTAATTAAATAAGACTAAAATAATTTTCTCTGCTGAACACTCCGCAGCTTCCTTTATATTAAGATTTCTAAGTATTCAGTTCAAATAATAAAAGCAAATTTTGCCTTAATAGCTTGATTCCCCCCCCCCCCCCCCGAACAATAAATTCTAATTTTCTGTCCAATGCAGCCTAATGACATAGACAAAAGTGTTACTCCATTCTTTGGACTTTTCCTAATCAGATATACAGCGATCATTTTGGCCTAATTCATTGCACAAAATGAGAATTAATGTCTTTAGAAATGTGCCAGATATGGCACACGGTGCAGTGAAGGGTTAAGAGGCAGAAAATACACTAAAACTTATCTAAAACTTAGTATATTTTCGTATGAGCGCCAAAAATAGCACCCAAGCAACGTGTACGTGTATATTAAAGTCTCCCTCGATGATATAAGCTAGAGTGGTAGGGGATGGTATAAGGGATAACCGACGTATATTTTTGAGATTTTACCAAGTTTTAACTGCGGTAAGAAGTCTCACAGACCAATTCTTTTTACAGTTTTTGCAGTTTAACTGGTCATTTTCAGTTTAACTATAGATATTGGCGAAATTTTGTTTCGTTTGAAGCTCTAATGCTATCGCTACACTTTTGAATTATGTGATGAATTTTAATTACAATAATTCTGTGTGTACATAAAGTAGGAACAAAAACCATATTTGTTCCCTAAAAGTTAATCGAGCTTTTTATTTAACATTTAGTTAAGCGATCTCAGAGACGGCTCACAGTAGTTATGCAATGATTAAGCTCCGTATGCCCCCTGTTTTTCATATGAAACAATACCATATAAAGAGCGATGAACGTTTATGACTTCCAAGTTTTTTTTATTATTTTTATTAGTAGTAGTAGTACTGTGGGGGGGGGGGGGCAAACAGATTTGCAATGTTTGGAGAGCCGTAACGCACTTTAAAAACGAAAATTAACATAGTAACATTAAAAGTTTATCCAAAAAGAAATATTACCAAAAAATTTTAACACCACTATTTCAAAACTTTAAACTTCATTTTAGATTTCTATCACAAATGTTGTAGAAATATGTCGCGAAGTTTGTTGTTTGGAAACAATGGCGAAAAGTTTTTGGCGTCGATTGTTAATTATTTCTGTGACAAACTTCGTTCAACTAAAAAATATGCTATAAAATATTTAAAGAAATATATATATATAAGCTTAAAATGAATTTTTTCTTTGATTATAGAAATCTATAGCTCAAATTTTATTAATTTGAAATAATATTTGATTTTTGTTGGAGACTATGAAATTTATCTTCAACATTGTAGTGTATATTTGTCTACAGTCTACATGTAAAAAAACATCTGACTAAGTAAACAAACAGCATCTAGATGTTTTAATATGTTTGAGAGCCCTAAAAGCCAAGAAGTGATAAAATTTAGCCTCTGCTTTATATTATATATACACAGAACATCTTGGGAACAATTAAGCCCAGTATCGGAACAGTTCGTTAACAAAGGGAAAAAAATATAAGCCTGACCTCAGCCCGGCACGAGTCTGCGAAAAAATTAAACGGGGCGCAAACATAATGCAACAGCCCTATGCCGATATCTACTCCGGACATATATTTTTGTATTAATGTTGTCAAACTAGCATTGGCTCGAGCAGCACATTTTTACTTATTCTCGCGAAAGTCATATTCACTAATATTGAAACTTATTCATAGTAATTAAAATATTTTTGTAAGTATAAAGATCTCTAAGTGTAAATTAAAAATTTTAAAAAAGGTCAAAATGGTGTTATTCTTTAAATAGGAACAAAAATTAACATTTTATCGATAATAAATTATCCACTATTTTTTTTTTCATGTCATTATTTTAAGCTATCATTCTTACATGTATTTATTACAACTTATTTTGATTTTATGCATAAAAAATTCTTTTCAAAATCCCTTTCCAAAATTCTGAATATAGATACTTTTATTATTTTATTTAACTCAATAAGTAGTAAATCAAAAAAACTGCATTAAATTCATCAGGATAAGTAATAGTTCAGTGTCATGTATATTTTTTATGTCAATATTTATTTTTCTGTACACATGCAAAGCCTGCAACGATAAAAGATATCATATTGTATACGACATGACTTTGAAATAAGACATTTCAGTAAAATACATTGTTTGATTTTTAAAAACTAAAAGATCAGCAAATAATCTTAAGGGGACTTATCTGATAGGGAAGGGGGAAAAAAAGAATCCCATGTTATCCTATGGAAAATATACAAATATTCCATCACGTAGGTAAGAAGTTTATTTATCCCTCTGTAAACTTAAAATAATTTAAAGATAATTATGAGTATTTTAAAATTTGCGCTAAAATTTCAAAAGTTCCGAAAAGTATAAAAAGTATTCTTTACTCTTTGTTTGTTTATGCCGGCCAATTATCTACGCTTGGGATATAGGCCCTAATGGGTGGGTTGCCCTCCGTGGTGTTCTTTCTAAGAGAACGTAACCCGTATTTACCAAGGTTCGAAGAAAACCACGGAAAACTCCGAACGGTTAGGCCGACGGTCGCGATTGGGTTCGAACCCAGCACCTGCCGTCTACCAGTTTCGAGGTCAGAACCTCGTGGCCACTGGTGGGGCTGTAACTTATGACTGGTAAAATATATAAATACTCGCAACTTACAGAAGGACAAAGAACCTTCCTATCTATGGGCTGAAAAAAAAAAGTATTATTGAAATTTCCAAATTTGAATGAAAAGAAGGATAAGTAATTTTCCTGTAGGTTAATATGGTATTCCACTTTTAGGTGCGTTCGTAATTATGTAAATACGTAGCACCTACAGTGGTCGTTCAGTCCGTCCGTCTGTCCGCATATAACAATGAAAAAACTACCCAATCGAATCCTTTGAAATTTAAAATATATAACTATTACATAATTTTGTCGAGTCATTTCAAATTTTATGAAAATCGGATGCATAGATCAATTACAGGGACAAATCAAAAGATTCCGTTACATTACGGTCAATGGGGAAAAATTTTTCAAATGCATTTTAATCGTTTGAAATTTAAAATATATAATTATTACATAATTTTCGTGAATTATTTCAAATTTTATCAAAATCGGATGCATAGTTCAATTACAGGGACAATAAAAAATATTCCGTTACATTACGGTCAATGGGGGAAAATGTTTCAAATGCATTTTTATGGTATTACACTCATTCGAACATATCAAAATTGATATGCATCTATAAAGTACATATTAAAATACACATTTTGTGGTGCAAAGAGCTTTTGTTATTGATTTATAAGGCCACACAAAAGTATTCCTATGCATAATGGTACAGGGAGAACATTGTTTGGTGCACATTTTAATTATGATTTAACTGTTTACCAGAGATTATTTACTATTTTACTATTATGAGATTAATATATGCGAGTGATATTTTTAAAACTTCGTTATCGTACAAACGCACCTCATTTGCTACGCTTCACGTGCAATTTCCAACTTGTTTCTTCCCCATCAGATAAGTCACCTTAAAGATTGCAGTGCGAAATCCTAACACTGGCACACTGATTCGATTGAAGTCTGAGACAAATCAAAACTGACAAAAATTTTACGCGTACATATGAATTCGTCTAACAGGAAAAATTTGAATTTTAAAAATTTCGTCTATAATATTTATTGTTTAAAACTATCAATGGATTTGTATTTAATTAATATATCATACGCTTGCTACAAAAGTGCCACAATTTAAAAATTAGGCTTAATCCTTTCGGGTCTGGTCTACATTACATGCATTAGTACATGTCTTTTCATCGAGTACTATTGTCTTAACAATTAGTTATTTTCTACATATGGAAATTATAATATACGGGTATACCTTTCTTCTTATGAATTCATTTATATTTTAATATTCAGTAATAATAATTTTAAAATTTTATTGAATTTTCTTTGCACCGTTGGCAGTTCCTTTATTTTATAATATATTCCACTCTTAAAATTTAAAATAAGTTACTTATCGGAAGTAATCATCTGTGATAAAACGCAAAAATCATTAGAAAGTTGCAATACCCTCTCAAATCCTGTTGTAATTCATTATTTTCCAACCGTCGCGCAAAAACTCTTCCTTAATTTATTATCATATAAATATGAATTCAATAGTACAGAAAATAAGTAACATTTGTTAGATTTCAGACAATGAAATAATTTTTAAACTTCAGTAAGTCTATTTGGATAGCAACTATTAACGTTATTATAATATAAGTAATTTTGCTCTCAAAATGGGAAAAAAAAAAAAAATTGGACCGGAAAGGATTAAAGCGTTATGGCTGCCATTCTAGATGGTTTTCATTCCTCTACCAATCTCCTAATGTAGAAGATAGTGCACTTAAAAAATCCATCAACCAGGCAGCAGTTGTGTTTGCAACATTTCCAATGAGCCTACCACAGCGAGAAAGTTTTTCGCATTTCCTGAAAAAATTTTGAGTTACATAATTTTTGTAGGAAGGGTGCGATATACATAAACAAATAATTCTCCCTAAATAATAAAAAAAAATAAACTTCTTGGAGATATCTTTAAATTCATAAATCTGATTTTTTTTTTTTTTTTTTTTTTATCGTCATTAATATAAATTTATAGAAACTGAAATACTCGTATTATTTTGACATAAGACTTTAAAAAAAAATTATCTGTATCACTGTTATCTCCCTTCTGTGACGGCAATTAGATTACGATTACTGATGAAAATTTTTAATCGACATTAGGTTATGTAATAAAAAAAATACTGAGCTTTTAATTACTATTTAAATCGTTCAAGGACAATAATTGCTAACATGCGTCATTTACTCACAGAAGCAAAGTCCTTAAATTTTGATTATTTTACAAATTGTATTAAATTGTCAAAAAACAAAAAACTCTTCATATCTAATTCAAGATAAAGATAGCAATGGAATTTTTTTAATTATAAAAATAGATTAAGCGATCATCGCTGGTCCTTCAAACTGATTGAAAAACAATCATGCATTTAAATGGCAGTTCGAGTCAGGTCGGTCCGATACTTTTCTTTTCATCGTCGATCGGGTTCGGATCCGGTAGTTTAAAGTGTTTCGGATTCAGCTCGATTTCGCGTTAGGTTTTAGCTCTTTCAGATCCAATTCATTTTTCAAATAAAAATCCCGAATCCTTTGCAAATTAAAAAAATATATATCTCTGAATATGAATATTCAAAAAAGATAAATTATATATAAATAATAGTAGACTATTTCTCCATAATTATAATAAAATAGTACGGATTAATTTTTTTTTTTCACTTCGGGTTAATTTCCACCATAAAATAGACGTGTCTTTTATCAATATAAGAATCTATGAAAATAAGCAAGACTGCTGGAACTAGTATTAATAATAACAAACAGTAGTAAAAACAAGGATTTCTGATAAAATTTTGAGCTAATTCACCTGCAAAAAAAAACCCTTCGACAACATACCAGAGCACAGATAACTTTGATGTTCTTAAGAAATTCCCTATAAAAATTTTTGGGAATAAAAATTGCGTACGCAATATTCAGAGATAAATGTCCGAAATAGATCTGCGAGCTTCGTAATTTACGCTGAAAGCTGAAAAAATTCATCAGCTGATTTACCTGAGGACAACAAAAGAGGTTATTAAAAAAACATGCTATCCAATAACCTTGAACCTACGAAACATTTTTCTTCCGCCTAGACTTTCGGCGAGAGAGCGGTTTACCTTCCCGATGCTGCTCCTACAAAACACGTGGAGAAAGGCCCGAGCCAAGGGTAGAAAATCTGAATTTCATTTACGCTCTCTCTCCCTGAATAAACATCCTGTCGCATTTCTTGCTGTTTCGGATATAGTTTCAAAGATAAAAATTTTCACAAGAATTTACCAAGTTACTCTGACAAAATATGCTTCACTGATATGCAAAGGGAAGAAATATTAAATCCGTAGAGGAAGAATCTATTTGAAACGGACTCAAAACACAAGTCCGTATTACTTTGGAATTTACTAACACAATTAAAAGAAAACAAGTATAATTTATAACATTAAAAGTATCAAACATTAAAATAATTGTGCCCAAATTCGTATCATACAATAAAATTGCAAATAAACAAGCGCAAAAAGGTTAAAACAATATTGTGATGTTATTACCAACCACACGTCAAATCGACATATACACCTAAAAAGTTGCTATTTCTATTGAAATACTCAAAGGAATTAAGAAAACAAAAATGAATAGTATTGTTTAAAGACTTCAAAATTTATCAATGTAATAAAGAAACTTCAAAAGTTCGAGATTGCCGTAGAGGTGATAATTCAGAGTGAAAAACTCAATAGATTCAGCACAAGATATCCGTGGTCATTGCTGAGAAAAACGTCGCACAGGAGACGGAGGTTAAGGATTTCTGAGATAAGGTTGATCAAAAATAAATGTATTTTGCAAGAAGCCCCCTTCGATTGAATCCGATATAGTCTCGAAAACCTTTTCAAATTTAGGAATTACAAACTAATTAGACTAATCAATCCTTATACCGCTTTTTGTTAAGAAAAATAACTCAAAAATACTATATTTGACAGAAGAAATGAAAAAAAAAATTGTATCATGTAGCACTGTATGCACTGTTGGCGTGTATAAAAGCGTAAACTCTTTAAGAATGAAAACGTGTAAGAGATTTGGAGGATTGAGTAGTTTTATTTTCTCCCACAATTTGCCTCCCCCCCCCCCCTTCTTTTCGTAATGATAAATGGACATAAGTAATCTAGCTATTCCTCGGATAACTATATGTCAATTTTCCTGTATCAAAATGTACCTAAGTCAAGCCTATTAGAGTAATAACAGACAAATTTAATATTTGGAGATGTTAGATTAATTTTTAAACACGATTATTCAATTGGTAACCAGGGATGCCAATGCATCCCTGGTTCGAATTCTGGCCCGGACTTTTTTCACCCAAAAATGAAAAATTGAAAAATTATTTCTGTTATTTGGAGATGTGTTACTATTCTACCGGGTGAACGATGCAGTCGTCGATACTAATATCAATGCTTAAAAATTAGAAAAATAAATTTCCTAATTAAACCGCTTTTAGTTAAGAATCTTTAAATCTGAGCAACTTTATTCTCAAAGAAAAAACCTGAAATCTTGAAAGTAAGCTGATACACAGAATGTTGCAAACCAACAAGCGCATAGGTTCAAATTACACTTTTTTGCGAACATGCACTTACTACCCTGAAATCAAACAGTGCCGCCGCGAGACTTAAGAGAAACAACAACAAAAAATCTCTTTAGGACGGCATTTTTAAAGAGGCAGTAATTGACTCTTAACTTAGAACGAAATACAAAATTAAATACGGCCTAACTCATTTATAACAAACATTCGGTTCTAAAGATATGAAAAGCACTAAAGGTATCGCACGTTTGGTATTTAAGGGTATTTTTCCCGGACATTAATTCAAACAAATATTCATTTCTTTTTTCTACCATAAATATATAAGATACGGAAACAGTGATACAGAAACTAGTAAAAATGCTCGCTTGTACTAACCTGTGTAAAATATTAGCATGATAGTTAAAGGACTGAAAGAAAATTAATCCAATGATGTGGCAATTCCAAAACTTTATTCTATCTCATACACGTTAATACTTCAAAATTCACGATGCTGAAATTAAATGACAATCTATACCCTTCGTGAGGATTTTAAGGGTTTTGAAATTCCCTGCATTAGTTCTTGAAATAGGATATCGGAGAAATGCAGTATAAAAGCGCCACCTGTTGGGATAGTTACACCAAAATAATATCAGTAATAATATTTATAAAGATATATCTGAATATGAAGTTTGATGATAATTCGCGCTTTAATTTTTGAGGTAGAGCTATTGCGCGAATCGGGGAAAATTCAGCATAGAAGTGCCACCATTTTGAGCGATTGACACCAAAATGTAAAGCGAACCAACTGATATCAGCGATTTACTAAATCTAAAATTTGATGAAAATCCATGCATTAGTTCTTGAAATAAAGTTATTGCGAAAATCGTAAAAAATGCAGCATAACACCACCACCTGTAAAGTGTTTTACACCAAAAACTAATCATCAATTTACATTAAGGACTATCTGAATATAAATTTGTTAAATTCCGTGCATTAGTTCTTGAGATAGAGTGCCCATAAAAATTTATAACACATACAGACAGAAAGAAAGAATCGCAGACTCAAACATTTTGTTTTTGACAGACATTTGCGAACCCCTTATTCCTCTTTTTAACACAGTTTGTGCCAACAGTGTAACATTAAAAATAGAAGAAAAATGACAGTCACTGCTGCAATAAAATTATTCAAATAGCAGCTATATTTGGAAGAAATATTTTTATGATATGCAAGATAAGCCTTACCTATCAGTTCGTAATCCATTTTTTACAGCCAATTTCATAACATCTTGACCTCTGTGTGACAGAATTCAAGATATTTTGTGACTTTTGCACACAAAAAGTCATTACCAGAAATGCATACACAGCAAAAGAAAGTGTTCATCTGCCCTCTGAAGAATCCATTCAACGTTATTATATCGAAGAGTCACAATTCAAGTGAATGATAAAAGATAACGATACTTGTAAGTTCCACACAGGCAAAGCGTGTAAATTCACGTGGACAAATTTGATAGTCATTCTCCCCGTATGGAAAGCGTGAAAACTCACGTGGACAAATTTGATAGCCAACCTCTCCAATTGTGGATAAATCAAATCTTACCAAATGAAAAATGTAACCTTAAAGAAAAGTAAATTAATAGAGAGATAAGGTAGAAATTTAATGAAGTTATGATCATTTTTAAATCCAAATGAGACACTGCGTCATAGAAATAAACTTCATTTTGCATTAGGGGCACGTCCGCAAATGATGTCACGTTCTGAGGGGAAGAGGAAGGTTAGTGAAATTGTGACAAGAGAATGGTAGGGGGTAAGAAAAAATGTGACACCACACATTTTGGTTAAGATAAAAGCATTAGAAATCAGCAGATTAAATTTTGAATTTTTTTTTTTTATATTTTGTGTTCATAAAGTAAAGAAAATTTAAAGCTAAATATGATAAATTCCATTTCAAATTTCAAAATACTTTTGTTTTCAATTGTTCTCGTTTATATTAATACTTCATTACTATTGTATATTATGTTTTTGTTGTAAACAATTTTATTCCATACAAAATAGTACCTTTTTATTGTTATGCTCACAACTGTCATTAAAAACATACTAGTTAAAATTTAAAAATAAAATTTGAAGTATGATCTATAAAGCAGTGCTTTGTTTCTAAATTGCAAGTTTTATATGTATATGTAATATAGCGTGACATGTGACAAAGGGGGAAGGGTATTGTAAAGTGACACTTCGTGAGAAAGGTCTCAAAAATATTTTTTAAAATTTACTTTTATGGAAAGCCTCTTAACCTTTCGAGAGCGGTTTGGCCAAGGGCGGATCCAGCCCTCTTTTTTAGAGGGGGGGGGGTCATGGCTCCTTTTTTTGAGGGGGGGGTCACTTCTCTAAATAAACAATTTTTATATGGAAGATTGTCCCCACTCTAAAAACTGATAAATTTTATACTCTTGAGAAGTTATTTCCATCCGTAAAAAAAAAGTTGCATAAATATTCGTAAAAATATAAAGATAAGTTTTATTCAGATGCCAAGATATTGAAGATTTTTCAGTTTTCATATAAAATCAAACAATCATTCCAGAAATTGAGCCTTTCATGCTAAGTTGCAGGACTTGATAGTTACAAAAAATGGTCATGAGGGAGCAATTGGCTGTCACGGCCTGAAATTCAGTTTAAAATTCTAAAATTTACGGAGATTTGGCGAAAGATTTTTTGCCTTTATTGAAAAAGGAAAAACGTTAATCAAATTTGCTCTGAATAAATGCATCTTGCATCTCAGGGTTAAAAATACTTCATGGATATGTCAGAAATTATCTACTTTAGTTTTAAGTACAGCTTTAAAAGAGTCAAAGACTGATTGTTAAGCAAAGGATAAATTTAAAAAAATTCAATATATATCTCATTTTTTAAAATTTTTTGAGAAATTTTCTTCGTTCAGAGGGGGGTCATGACCCCTGTGACTTCCCCCTTGGATCCGCCACAGGGTTTGACCGTATTCCGTTTTCCCAGAAAAAGTTTAATCTGTTGTAGACAAAAATATTTTAAACAGAATTTTATTAAAATGTATATCAAAATAAAAGGACATGAAGTGTATTTCACAAAAAGGAGAAAGAAAAATTTTAATTAGGATTGTTTTTACAAACATTTTTATGAAAATGCAAGTAAGTCCTCAAGACGTTTGGAAGAACGACGAGGACGACTTTTGGGAATAGTATTCTGTCTGGAAGGGAAAAAAAAAGAGGACGCTTTATTTTTTATGTATAAAATTGTATAATACTGATTTAACGATATAGAATTTAAGGATTTTCTCAATTTAATGATGAATTTTAGTGTCCCGGGATTAAACATGTTTGCACGTCTAATCATACTCGATATTTTTTAATTTTATTTTTTATATCTTTTTTTTTTTCCAAGTTTTTTCTTTGCTAATCTATTGACCCGTCTTTGATGATAAAGAATTTAATTAAAAAGAAATTGAAACATTAGTACAGTCAGAATTTTTCATCTATAGATAACGTGAGTTATTTAGTCTCACGCTTTCATTTGTAAACTACAGATTATTCAAAAATTGTATGTCGAAAACAAGCAATATCCGACAAACTTATGATTCTGACACGGAACATTATTGTGGTACATGATAAAATAATCCTATTGCCATGTTTTGATTTGATGAGGTTAGTCCTACAAGGATCAACTTATTTTTACAGGGAGGAATTTCAATACTGACCAGTTTAATCAATTGATTTAGATACCAATTGTGTTCTCTGCATTACATGGAGTAAAAAGATTGTTTCGCATATTTTTCTGCTCTATTTAATATTTCTAAATTTTTTTTTAAGATTAGCCAGGGAAAAAATTCTGAATGAATGATTTTTTTTTCTCCCCAAGCTCACCGTCAGTAAATACCGGGGTGGCGGGGAGAAAGCATTTGAAAGATCAAAGCAAGTTCTCATTCATCCATAACCATCAGTGGGGGCTTCCTTCCCAAATTCCTCTGTATTGGCTCAAGTATTTTGGCAGTCCGTAAAATCCGCTCTATTCTGCCGCCAAGAATTCTACTGGTAGAAGGTTTCCCACATTACGCAGAAGTTATTCATAGGAACCGAATTAACGAGAACAAATCCTATAAACTTCCATCATTAATTTCAAAATGTTATTTGTCTTAATCAGAGGTTTAAATGGGACAAAAAACTTTTTTTAATTAGTGATAGTATAATTCGAGATGGCCTATGTATTAGTTTAGAGTAAAAACAATCTTATAAGCGAACTAATCTTATTCGATACATTTAAACAGAATAAAACTTACAGAAGAGGTGGAATATTTTGATGCAATAAAGCATTTTGAAAAAATTTAATTTATTTGACAGTAATAGTTAAACTCTGAATGGTTTATTGTCACAATTGAGATTATGTGTATAGAGACCGTAAATGTTTAACCCTTTACCGGCTTTCCCCGTCGCGTAAATTTTTGTTCAAAGACCGATTACCAAAATTTTAATAACTGATATGACAGAAACTGATGTAACTACTCAAAAGCTGTCTGTTAGACTGCGTCATCAAAAGATGAATAAAAGGCGCGATTAGCTCATAGGATGGTACTTATGTACTAAACTTCCTGAACAGAAATAATTAAATTTCACATCAAAAAAGTCTGGTGATAGTATTTAAGTTCCAAACGAAACAAATTTTGCCAGTGCTTGAAATTAAACTGAAAGTTACAAGTTAAAATGCAAAAATCGAAAAAAGCAGCGGTGTCTAAGTTCTGCAACAGTAAAAGGTTAATGTTAACTTAAATCTAATACAAAAAGCAAATGTATGATAATAAAACACAAATCCTTGTATACAAATACTTTTTATAGCTATATTTTACGAATTGTTAAACATACATAAAAATTCTGCCAGAGACTGAAAAGCTTTTAAACTCCGTTCATAAAATGAACCAGTAAAGTAGAATAGTTTCAAAAATTTATTCAAATTATAAATTACATTTAATGCGATTTTCTATAAATTTAAAATTTATATTTAAGAAAAAGGGAAATAGTATATGATTTTATTTAAACATTATTTATAAAATCTTCATTTAAATAAACATTCTGCTATCACATTAACCTTTAACTGGTATGACAATTGTCACATAACTACTGTGAAGCGATCTTTCAAAATTATCCATCAAAAAATTAATAAAATGCGTGATTAACTCATACAATGGTGTTTTTGTACTAAATTTTTTTGTACTCAAAAGTCATACTCAAAAGTCCAAGGCGATAGTATTAAAATTCCTAACACAAAAGTAGTGTTTAACTTGTAACTTTCATTTTAATTACAAACTATAAAAATTGAAAAAAGCAGCGGTCTGCGAGACCGGTAACATCAGTTAAAGATTAAAATAAAATTCAGTTTCTCATTGGTACATAAAGCTTTTTAAAATCAAACTAGGAAATGTATGAACTAGGACATGTACAAATATGATATTACAATGGAAATATTTCCTAACAATCTTTCAATGTAAAAACAGCTGAAAAGAGCAAATGAAAAAGAAATCATCCTTTTAAAAAACATTTGTTTTGTGCAACCAGTAATGCAGTTGGAACAAGTAAAGTATTTATAAATCATTCTAAATTACATAACTAATAATCGATGTATTAAATTAATTTTATAACAATTTATTTTAAAGGTACTTTTAAAGTACATTCGGGCAATAAAAACACTGAAAAAAAAAAAAAAAAACGCACGTTGTCATAATTTCTTTAACGTATCTCATACTGTATTTGTAGAATGACATATATAAACAAGTAAATCTCTAAAATATTTTCTGACTGAAGAGGGTTTTTATAGCTTTTTAATATTTGGTCTACTTACAGTACTTATTTTAGTACAGTATTGATATTCAAATAATTGCTTGTAACTTGACACAGATGACAAAGTACTTTTAATCCTGGATTTTATATGCAAAAAATGAGAGCACTCCTGATTCTATATATATAAAATAATTTGCTTTTGTGCTTAAGTGGACATGCAACATATTGGCTCAAAATTTGAGTAATTACCAGCCTACAAAAATGGAGCAAAAAATTGTGTTGAAATGAATGGTGCTAAAGGTTTTAAAATAATTCATTTTAAGCACTGTCGGTGTGTGTATATATGTATATTTTATTTTATTATTTTTTGGATTTTATTTAAAATGTGTTTTTTATGCTTTGGTGCATTTTTCTAAAATTCTATTTCAGGTAAACAGTTGAAACGCTCCAAAATTGTTTAACAAACTTGTTTGTTTAAAAATACCTAACATTTTAGGTCTGCTTGAAAAATTCTTTAAAACAATAAAAACGTCGCGTTGTTAAAATTTTAAGTTTTTTAGTAAAATTTATTTAAGTCAAAATGAAAATAGTTTATTCTCAAATAGTAAGTTTTCTGACACCACAACAAATTTTAAGGCGATAACATTCAACTATAAGAAAAGTGTGCTGAACAGACATATTATTCAAAAAATGTCAAAAGTTAATTAGTTCTTGAAAGCTAATTTATGCACGAAATTCATTTCTTTTTATTTATATGTGGGCTATAATGGGTTATTGTAAAAAGCAAATCATTTCTATCTATTTAAAATATGATGTTAAATATTTCGCAAAACCGGCTTCATTTTATTCGTTCAAATGTTCTATATATCCTTAAAAGTGTTTTTCGCTTTTACTGAAAATTTCATATTTTGAGTTGTGTAAATACGTAGAGTCATTTCAAGAATATCAAGTAACTATAACAATTTTTAAATTATCGATCTCGTAGTGATAAAAACATTCAGCTCCATTAAACTTTACTTACAGTATACAAAACTGTCATCTGGACATTAACACCGAAGGTTAAATCAAAAGAATTCAAATAGACAATCCTTTGCTGCGAAATTGGGCTCAATAAAATTTAATTAAAACATCCACAATCCTTGAACTTTCAGCGATAGCAGTCATAAACAGCACCATAATGTATCAATTCATCGCGAAAAAAGATAATGCATCTCAATGGAGTTCGTTGTACGCTTAAGAGTCTACTTCACACACGCGGAAACACAAACCCGTTACTGTTAATCCTATGGGAGAAATGTTTTGAAATGTCTCGGTTGCATTTCGATATTCTAAAATTACTTATTTTGCATTGGACAGCTGAGGTTGATTCATTAGAAAATTTTCACTTTCGAAACAGCGTGAAAATATCCTAAAAATATTTTTTTTAAAACCTGCAAAACAAAATCGAAATAGTTTTTGTAGGACCAGTCAACCAGGGTTCTCCAAAGAAAAATCATTTAAAAATATTGAAATGCAAACGAGATATTTAAAAGAAATCACTTTTAGGAGTAGCTTCAGAGAGTTTGTGTTTCCGTATGAGTAAATATATATATATATATATATATTTTTTTTTAAATCAGCAAACATTATTTAGTATCGCTTAATTTTAATTGTAATTTTAGCTGCTGAACTCAGGGGGGTGTCTCGGGGGAGAGGATTTTTTCCTATGTGCAATGAGATATCCCCCCCCCCCCAAGAATATTTTAGTTTGTATTTTCAATGATCAAGAAGTGCATTTTATCACCCGGAACTCTATAATGTGCTCCACCTCCCCTTCCCGGAGAAAAGTATGAATTCAACACTGCAAGTTTATCAACAAACACTGTAACTATTACAAATTAATTAAGTTTTAAAAGTTTAATTAAAGATACATATTGATAAAGAAAAATGATAGATCTATTGACTCCAAGATTGTGTCTGAATAATTTGACAAGGACAAACCTCAGGAATCCAAATACAATGAACTTTGACGGTTTCTATAGCAACGCAAACAGCTGATTGCGTATTCGAGTTATTAAAAGGTAGACATGCAATATCTGTCATAGTACATAAAGTACCTGATCTCAGCTAGAAATAATCGGTTTTATGTAGATTGTTATCTGTTATGTGTAACATTTATACTTTAGAAATACAATTCAACTACAAAAAATATTCCAGGCCAATTAAGATATCCAATCACCTTTACAATGATATTTTTGCAACAATATTAAAGTTTGATTTTTTATTTTTCGAAAACTGCTTAGATTTTGTATCTAAAATAGAACCTGAGTTGCAGCCGTTGTAGATTATGTTTTACAGCTTTTCAATTGTGCTTTAAAGTTATTTTTAGCTTTTTCTTAAAAAGAACTTTTTCAGATATTTACTAATACACTAAACATCCTAAACCAAAACATTATGCCTTAAATGCCACGAAATTTTCTGTACTACTTTATAAATATCTTTTGAGGGGATAGACCACACTCATGATAAATATTAAACAGTTTTATGTATACACTAGTATAAATGACAAACTTGAGAGAATTTTAATAATTTTTCATGACGTTAGTAATTTAACAGTCATATCATCTGAGATAGACTATACACATTATAATCACATCCCCTAAGTGCTAGAGTAAGTTATTCTATTTATTATGCAAGTTACAAAATGTCAGTATGTTGTTTTATTTTCGAGTTATCACGTTTTGCGGAAATGTCAAATCTTGACATAATTTTGACGATTTGTCTCTTTAAAAAATTATTTCCGGGAAATAGCTAAACTTTTTATATTTTTAAAAAGTTTTCAAGCAAATGTCATAAAAAATGTATAGCAAAATAAAATTTAAAAACACTTTCGAAGGTGTGCGGATGCCTTAAATATTTTACGCTGTTCACCAAATAACATTTTGTTAATTGAAAAAATTCTCTTTAATGAATAAAACTCCTCATCAGTAAAAATTTATGCATGGAATATAAATTCGTCACTTTTGTGGACAATTAGAGCAATATTTCATAGGTAATTCCAATTATTTTATTATAAAATACAATTATGATAAAAATGATATAACCAATTAAATATCACTTTGTTCCACTCACGTAGCATGTCTAATTGATAAAAAACATTTTACTTGTCCATGTATTAAATCAAAATTTTGTTATTCTTGTGACACTCTGGTCATAAGAGAAACAAAATTTTGATTTCATATGTAGACAAGAAAAATACTTTTTGTTACAAATTAGATAAATTTTAAAATTAGTGAAGCACAGTAGTTTTTCAGAGGTTACATCAATTTTTATCTTAATTATCTTTTATAAAATAAATAATTTGAATTATTCATGAAAAATTGCTTGAAAGGTCACAAGAGTAACCACGGCCATAAATTGGGGGGGGGGGTCTCAAGAAAATGTAAAGGGGCTTATATTTTCTCTCTCTCTGTGACGCAGAAAGATAAATTAGTGCATATTCACACTGTAGGTACTATGTTTCTTATTAAATTGTTGTAATAACTTCATTTTATACTAAGAAAAGATTATGAATATGAAAAATTCGAATGTATAACTAAGTACAGTATTAAACACCGTGTTAGCTTCCTATGTACAAATAGGATGAGCGAGTGTGGAAACATTTTAGTTACAATTTAGTATTTCTGCAAACCTGTGGAAGGGCCTCAAAACTAAATTAGATTTTTGGACAGAATTTCATTTGTATTTTCAGAACAGAAATTTATTTAGTGACCTTAGAATATTTTCCAAGGGAGCCTCAAAATATTTTAGAGAAGAGGAGGGGGGGGGGGATGAGCTGCCCCTAGCACTCCCTTAGCTACAACCCTGAGAGTAACAGTGGACGTTCCCATATTTACTATTAATATGACGAAAAAAGCATCATGCATATTAAATATATCCAAAAAATTATATATTTTTGAAAAAGGTTTAACAGCAATGTAAACAAATAAATATAAACAGCACATTAAAGATATGATCATTTGAAAGATAGTTGTATTTTAACTCACTGTATTTTAACTATGCAAACGTACGATTATAGAGTATTTAGTTCTCACTAAAATTTTTAAGTTAATAAAAACTTTTCATTATAAAGTTTGATTATCACTAATATTTTAAATGAGAAATAAACTTTTAATTACATGCAGTTTTACTCATAAGATTTTTAAATAAAAGCATAAATATATAGTCACTGTATCTTGATATTACATTAGAATTTTCATTTGTAAATATGCCCAGTATCAGTAAGTAAATTTAATAAAATTATATTTCCCGTAAACAGTATTTCATGTTATTGGTAAATTGCAATCCAACAATATCTTTAATAGCTTGAAGATATATTGCACAAAACTAATTTATTTATACCTTGTTAGATCTTCTTTGACTAATTTATTTATACCGGAATCGCTGAAAGCATAAAGAAAAAAGTTCTTTGTTCTATGTTTTTCAAATGTAACAAATATCTGCAGTTTGTACTACATAAAAAAACAGATGAAATGGCACATAGTTCAAAATCTATGATAAACTAAAATCATAATATCTGTAATCTGTTATATATAGTTTATAATGAGAAGAACCGCAAACAGCTTACAAAAAAATTCATTATATTAAATACATTTCATTGAAAAATAAACATATCCGTAGTCTGCATTAAATAAAAAATAAATGAATAATGATAACTACCAACAGAAAAAATTCTATGCATTAAGTTTATTTTATCCAAATGTAGCAAAAATCTGCAGTTTCTATTATATAAAAAAGATGAATTGTCACATAATTCCAAAACTATGATAAATTGAATTAAAATAATATCTTTAATATTATATTATACATAGTTTATAATAATCAGAACTGCAAATAACCAAAAAAAAGTTTATTATATTAAATATAGCTCATTAGAGGTCAAACAGATATACAAACTGTATTAAAAAAAATTAGATGACTTATAATGAAATTCTACCCTCCTCCCCCCCCCCCCAAAAAAAAAAAAAATCAATAATATAGATAATTTTATTTTTAATTAGAAAAAAATCTTCAATTCTTGTTATTACTTCCTACCAGACTATTTTTAAGAATCAAAACCGCTAATAACAATCGATATCAAGTTCATTATAGGGTTAGTAACTTTTCAAGACCTTTTAATCTTAATTTAAATTTTAGCAACATTTTAAATTTGTTACAATTTAAAAGTAATTAATTTAAATCCATGCTCTTTTATCTATAGCGGTCATACAGTAATTTATTTATTTATACCGGCATTGCACACAGTACTAAATATTTTAAGTATGTTTAATTTCATTATGTTATATGTTATTATACCATGTATACTTTATTCATCAGTATATCTGTACCTTAAATTCATGTATTAAATAAAATACTTGAGAATTTAAAATGCAACTTCAGTATTAAAAAGATCATCAGATGGATTGTCAAAAAATATTCCCCTCCCAAATATCAATAAAAAATAATTTTTTCAAAAAAAAAAATTACCTATTAAAACAGAAATTCTTTTGGTCTTGTCATAGCTTCATATCCCAATATTTTTTAAATGTTTTCTTTCACACTCACAAATTAAAAATCGAGCCTATTTACAACTAAAATTCACAGCCTAAACCGGCCGGTTACACGCGCATAACATACTTGACGGTATGTTTTACTATATGCGTGGATGCTAAGAACAGAGAAACTTCATCCCATCTCATCACATCACTGCCTGATCACGTGCGTGCGGAATCTAAACCAATGAAATGGCTCAAGAGCGGAGTGTTGCAGCCATGATGGGATGCTGGACGTAGCGTTGCCTCTTTTGGCGCAAAATCACTAGTTTTGGCAACTTTTATGGATCGTTGTCTTCGGCCAGACTTCAAATCTGAAATTCCACTTTCCAATGTTATATTTTTTTCTTCTATACTTTTTTTTTATGAAATAATGCTTCGTTATTCATTTAATGATTGATTTTTGAAAACAACGAATATATTTATTTGCAGTAATATAATTTTATTCACAAACTTATAAATATGCGTTTTAAATTTATTTTGTCAATAGAAAGCAAGGAATCTTAATTTTAAAGAAGGATATTCATACTTTTCTTTAAAATTGTGGTATATGTTTCACACTTTAAATTTGAACTATGGACTACTTTCCCGAATTAATATTTTGTTATAAAACATAAAATATATATACATATATATATATACATATATATATACTAGTATGTTTTTATGTCTGTTTCATGCCTTGTAATACAACATTTTCCAAACGTTTTCAAACATTCTTCATTAAATTATTGTCCTATTAAAAATATGCAAAATAACAAAATTCCTTAAGTTTCAGTAAATAAAATATTGGTTAAATTTTAGAAAACCTTAACTTCTGTGATTTGGATGGATACTTTTAATTTTATTACCGTAAAACAAATTTTTCCAAAAGGAAAGAAAACTCAGAGCAGAAAGGATTAAAGTGAGTAACCTGATATTTTGAAACAATTGCATTTTTAGTTATATTATGCTCTTTAATTTTTTTTTTTTTTTTTTTTTTTTTTTTTTTTTTTTGCGTAATTTATTGATTGAAGCACATTTTTTTTTTTTTAATCCAGATGACGTATTGACTTTTGTTCGTCATTCTTAACTAGTATTAAGATATAAACATACACGCCCACATTTGCCGAAATGTATGTATGCATACGTTTAGGTACCTGCCTACTATCTTAATACTGAAATAATATACCGATAACTTATATAGGTCCCACCAGTGGCCGAGAGGTTCGGACCTCTCAACTGGTAGACGGCAGGTGCTGGGTTCGAACCCAATCGCGGCTGTCGGCCTAACCGTTCGGAGTTTTCGTGGTTTTCTTCGAACCTTGCGTAAATACGGGTTAGGTTCCCTTAGAAAGACCCCCACGAAGGGCACCCCCCCTGGTCCTATATCCCTAGTGTAGATAATCGGACGACAAAAATCAACCAACCGATAACTTATAAAATGCTAAACTCTAAAACGGCCGATAAAAAGGTATGCATATGTATATATATATATATATATATATATATATATATTCATTTTTATGTTTTTTTTATTTTGGACGGTGTAAATTCGTAGTTAATATATAATTTTTTTATTATTATTTTAGTATATTTATTTTATTATTTTTATTATTTATTTAAATTCATTTTGCTTGGTTTTAGTTTATTTCCGTCTTCTATGCGTTCGTAATTATATAAAAACATAATACCTATAGTCGTCATCTGGTCTGTCCGTCTGTCTGTCTGTTTCTCCGCATACAACAGAAAAAAAAAACTATCCAATTGAAAGGCTTGAAATTTAATATACAGAATCGATGCATAATTTTCTTGAATCATATTAAATTCATGAAAATCGAATCAAAACTTCAAAAATAGTAATACAAATTTTCTTCTTTCTATTAAATCCTATCATATGTCTTTCATGCCCGTGGTAGTTTATGATTCTAGGTTGTCATGGTGATAATGTCCTATTTAAGAGGGAGTCCTATTATTTCCATATGACTGACTTTAATATTTAGAATCGTAATACATTTTCTATTCATTTTTACTCAAGAGTGCAACAGCTAACGCATCAACATAAGATTTAAATATTTGTAAAATTATTATTATTGCCGCGTTACACGTATAATTTCGACTTGTTTAAGCAGTGATGATTTTTGCTTATTATTGTCTCTTTATAATTCTCATATTTCATGTAATTATTAAATATTTTTTAAAACTATCCAATTTTGACAATTTAATATGGAAATCGCACTAAACGAAAGATAAATATTTTCGCTAATAAAAGAACATAATTTATATTGGTATTATTTTTCAATAAAAATATATACCTAATTAATTTTTCTTTTATTTAAAAAACTTTTTTTCATTCTAAAAAAAAAAAAAAAAAAAAAAAAAAAAAAAAATCATTTTTTTTAATTATTTTTTTTTTAAACTTTTTATAATTGATGTATAATTTTGTCGAGTCATTTCAAATTTTATGAATATCGGATCTATAGTTTAGTTACAAAGACAATCAAAAGTATTTCGCTACATTACGGCCAATGAGAATAATTTCAAGTTCATTTTCAAGATGTTACACTCTTTTGAACTATTATTCAACATATACAATACTATAATATAATTGATATGCATCTATGAAGTATATACTAAAAAGCACATTCTGTGCAATATGTGGTACAAAGTATATTTGTTATTAATTTACAGAGTCACACAAATGTATTCCATCACACATTGGTATAGGGAGAAACATTGTTTGGGACGGTTTTTAATTATATTAAACTATTTCATATTTTAGGAAATTAATGTACGTTGTTGAGTTTTACAACAAGTTAATTTATGCATAATAGTATTTACAGGGACACACAAAAAGTTTCGGTTACTATACTCTATCCGAAGTACTGTATCCTATTACACCAAGATTTTATTAAAAACTTCATTATGATACGAACGCACTTCATTTGCTACGCTTGAGATGCAATTTCCGACTTATTTGTTTATTAGCAATTTAAATTCCTTTTCAAACATGAATATAATTTTAATTATTATACATACTTTGTTTTAAAAATAGAATGACTATAGAAGTGAATTTAATCGGCATATCAAATAAATATATTTCTATTCGAATCATAAACATTTAACCTTTTAAGTGCTATTAAAAAAATGAAACATAACATTTATTTAATTCATCTACTAATAAAAATAGATTGAACAATTCATACAAAATACTTTGCTCAGTCAAATTTAGAGAGCACAGTCGAAACCAAATATTTTTTTAATGTGATTATTTTTTTCAACAATTTACACAGGTAACGCTTTTATGCTATGAAAAATTGTTATATGAAAAATTTTCAACTACAAAACACTTTTCAGATACAGATGGGATCATAATATATCTTTTTTTTTTTTTTTTTTTTTTTTAATTATTATACAAAGAATTTTTAGATTTTCATACTAGTATTTTTTGTTAGCTAAGGGAGTCCACCTGAAATTATAAAATAATTCTTAGTTATTGAGTTAAAATTTGAATTTTTTTGTGATGATTAATAATATCATTTGCAAACAAAATCATATGATAAAACTTCTCATAGTCTAAATAAATAAAGAAAGAAAAATAAAAATAAAAAAATTAAATAAAAAAGGGGATAATTTAAAATTGTTATAACTCAAAATATTATTTATATAATTTAATTTTTTTAATATTTAAGTAAACAGAAATATCTAAATTTTAATTTTGATTCAGAATTTTTAAAAACATTATTTTTTAAATTAAAAATCTTTAATGTAAAACTTTGAAAAAAAAGTGATATATCTTTTATTAAAAAATCATATTTTTAAAAGTAAATATTTTCTTTTTTTTTCCGAATTTGCTGAATCAAAATTAAAATAAAACAATCAAAAAGAACATATTTCAAATTTTAAGCCTTTAACTTTGACGGTTTTTGACTTACAACATTTTAAATTTCGAGAAATTTCGAGAAATTGTGAATAATCCCATCATGAAGAAAAACGCATTTTCACAATTTTCATGAGAACCATTGTTTGAAAGCTAGATTTTGAAAACAAACCAATGTTAAATAAATAATATTTGCTCTTCTAATTAGCATAAAAATGTAATTTAAACATCTTTTTTTTTTTTTTTTTTTTTTTTTTTTTTTGTAGAAAATTCGAAGATTTCTGTATCCCGGACCCACATAATCTAAATATTCTTCAAACTAATTTTTTATATGTAGTTTTTCTAATTATTCGTGTGAATAATGTGAGTTCTACTTAGCGAATTGTTAAATCAGTTTTAACTTTTAAAAAATTATCTAAAAATCAAATTACTATTCTATAAGTTGTTTTAGACGGAAAAACTTCAGACAAAAGAAGTTTATTATGCAATCGGAATAATATTTTTATTTATAATATGGGGCTTTAAGGGTTAAAATAACGTAAATATATGCCATACAAAAATTAGCAGGCAAAATAAATCAAATAGCTCTAAATAAAAATTTTGGTGTAAAATATTTCTGTAAAACTTTAATAAAATGTCCAACTGTTCGAATGTTAAAATATAAAAATTCAAAATATTTAGGCCTCAATGAGTCCTGGCTACGTTGGGAGTAAGGCAGTAGGGTTACTACATCTTGATAACAGTGATTCAAGGGTGATTCAATTGTCCGTTCATGTTAATCAAACTGTAAACAAATCACGGAAGATAATTGAGTTTCCAGGGCAAATTTGGAATTTCGAATATATCTTTAAAACCTTCCCCACAAATAAATGTATACTTATTTTCTATATATTTTTTTAATTAATGTATATGATCACATGGGTTTGAATTTCACATGCTTATTATTTTATTGTTATTATTATTGTTCCTTACTAACGCTCTTGCCGCCGCTGTTTGACTGGGGTAGCTTAGATGGAAAAGCAACAGCACGGCACGCTGTCGACCAGGTTCGATGCCTGGCTCCGGCTAATTTTCCACTCCATGTTGGGTTATTGTATTAATTGTGTTTATGTCTGTCTTAATATATATGTACCTTTGATGATTAATTAATTAAATTCCGACGTTAATTACTGTGTTCTTAAACATTTCTTAATCTCCAACAATAATAACACATCATTCCAAATTCAATTTCCCCTATATATTTCTACAATTGTTATTATTTTTTTTTTTTTCATTGAGCAAAATATGGATTTATTAGAGAAACTTTCCTTGGAAATGCTGCATTATCATAATTATATGTTTCATACCTATTATATAGCTAATGCTACTTTTTAGAGTTAAATTTTTGCTGCGGAAAAAAACCAAAATACACATCTAGTTTCAATAATGAATTTTATTATTTCGAGACAGTGGTGTTAAATTTTTTGATGATATTTCTTCCACGACAAATGTATTTTAACCCTTTATATACCGATGGTACTTATAAGTACCATTAAAATTACTTATTATAAAATTCTTTTAATAGATCAATTAGTTGTAATACTGTTTGGAATGAGTTACAGATACTTTACTTTATTTTGTTCCAAAAGCATTATTGATTACACAAAACAAAAATATTTTTAAAACGATAATTTCTTTTCTTCCCCCCCCCCCCTTAGCTTTTTTGACGCTTAGGGAGGGGCATGGGGATTTTTCAATTCGGAAATATTTTTATATTTATATTGTAAGAACATCGTATTTGTACATTTTATAATTCTACAAAATACTAAAAAAAAAAAAAAAAAAAACAATTTAAGGAGACGAGGGACCTTTAAAATCATTTTTTTATTTTTTAAAATTGCGCTTTAAATATTATTCAAGGGTGCATTATATGTATTATAACACATATTTATCACAAAAATATTTAAAAAAAAATAATAATTTTTTTTGAAAAAAAAAGGGAAATTTGTGTAATATTTTAGATTTAACGAGAACTTTTCAAAATGTCCCATGCGCATTCCATATCAATGAAAATCTCCAATATTATTTATACAAGTTTGATTTCATATATCTGAATATAAAGCTAAGAAAAAAAATATTTAAAATTTTTTCTGAAATTTTGAGCATTTTTGAACCTATTTTTACAATAAACTACCTATAACTTTTACAATTATTTTTATTTTCAAAAAACCATGCACAGTTTTATGACATTTATTGAGATGAATAACTATAAAAAATTTCAAAGCATTCAGAGAAAAAATAATGCGCATGGAGCATTTTGAAAAATTCTCGTTAAATCTAAAATATTACAAAAATTTCAATATTTTTGTCAAAAAAATTTTGTTTTACATTTTTTTTGATAAATATGTGTTATAATACATACAGTGTACCCTTCAATAATATTCAAAGTATAATTTTAAAAATATAAAAAAAACATGATTTTGAAAGTCCCTTGTCCCCTTAAAATAAATGATTTGAGCGGGATTATAAATTAAGCACAAAATCCCTGTAAATTCAGATTTAATTAATCCTTCTAAATCCTTCAATCCTTCTAAAACCTACAAATATTTATTAAATGATTACGTAAATATTTTAACTTAGTTTAAACAACTTACGTAAAATGCTTTAGAATGCAAAATTTTCGTGAATTCATAATTCGGTAGATAAACGGTTAACAGAATCTCTGTTTACATGAGATTTAAGATAATGGATTACCCGTTGATTCTCTGTAATTTAAGTATTTTTTAGTATTAGTATTTAGTAAATTTAATATTTTTTAAGTTGTTTATTTATTGAAAAATCTAGAATAAATGAAATTGGTTATTGGTTAATAATATCCTATTACACTCTAAAAAAATTCTGTAAAATTATTAAATGTTTTCTAGGAAACTGGAATTCCTAGAACATTTTACGTAATGGTAACAGCAAAAATTCGTGTAACCAATCTGTAAGATTAATTTTTTTTTTTTTTTTTTTTGTGCATACAGTTGATATGGCATTTTGAGATTTGGTCTTTGAAACTTACCCTGTCATTCTCAATCAAAAATTAACTGTGATTTACTTATATTAGGAAATACTAGTACCTGACGAGATGCTCATAGTATAAGTTTCAATTTTTATTCATCTTTTTAAGATTCCTTTTGTAATTTTTCCTATTTTCAATTGTTACAATTTAATATATGACATGTCGAATAATCAATTTTTTGTTATCATATATGATTTCATTTTGATGGTCAATTTTTCATTTCTTAAAAAATGGTTTATAGTTGCAAAAAGTTTTAATACATATATGTGATTAAAAAAAAAAAAAAAAAATCCGCCCTTAATTGTTTTCAAAAACTTATCTAAATTTTCTTGTCTTTCAATAATATCTTAACATATTCATTATATTTTAATTCAATGTCTTTAATCAACGCTTTCTTTATCTTATCTTATTCTAAAAAACAATCTGTTAAACAAAAACTTTCCCTACCTTCCCATTACTTAATTTTATTCTTTTATCTTTTTTCATATCTTTTATTCACGTTCTAAAAAATCCTTCCATTACCCACAATTCCCTGCTAGTGACACCAGGACAGATTGGGCACTTTATTCATCTGATTCGACTGAAAGAACTTATTTCTCTTTCGCCGGTTTTAAAACTTTAACACTGGATAAAGACGTGTTTTCGAGTAAATTAATTGGCAACATAGAACGTTGCTGTAAGATCCATTATTCGTATGAATTTTGGGATATAACGCGATTACTTTGACTTGAGAGGCAGATATCTCCTTTTTTTTCATGTGTTAAACAGAGCCTTATCATTTGATAGGTAAAAGGTCTTTCAATCGATGAGCTATTATTGCAATAATAACATCTTTCGGTTTTATTATGGCGGAATCTTACGGCGGTACAAAGCTTAAACTGGAGCATTAATGGAATTGTTTACCATGCTATAAAACACGAATAAAAGTGTTTTATTTTATTTTTATTTATTTATTTATTTATTTTTAATCAATGTCTGATTTAAGTGGGAAATATCCAAGGAAATTCATTCTTTGCCTTGATACCGTATGCCACACGACTGCTGATACTGCGATTGAGTGTTCCAGGTAAATGGTTTAGAGTGTCATTTTATAGTTTGAGTATTCCTGGTAAATGGTTTAGAGCAGCATTTTACATATATGTATATATATATGTGTGTGTAGAAATTTATTATTATTACTATTAAAATACATAAGTAAAACTGGTGTGAAACTGTAAGAACTAAAAGATTATCTTAGAACATCATAAAAATGTTTTAAATGCGCTAGGTCTTTCGAAAGAATGAGGTCTTCCTCCGTCAGACGTGCTTCTACTATTTATATAGTAGAAGTATGTGTTCTTTGCATCACAAAGAAAGACCTATCGCATTTAATTTTTTTATGATGTTTTAAGAAGATTTTTTAGTTTTTATTATTAGTATTATTTCAAACGTGAATTAAATTTCATCACTTTATGGTGCATGCTTTTAAAAGAAACTTAAACGTTAAATCGATTTTTTTTAAATGTTTATTCTGAAATATCTTTTCTACTCGCGTTTGTTTGTCTAGAATAACTCCATATGGTAAAAAGTACAGGGTAATTTGAGAAGAGAAGCTATCTAATGTACTTGAATGTCAGTGTCAACATTCTTCCCCTAAAAACACATGGCAAAGCTTCAACCTTCTCTATTCTTTAGATGGATTGTTATGAAAATATTGGAACTAACCTGGTTTCCTGGGACTAACAGGCTCTGTTTTATAAATGAAATGAACGTCCCTATCATGGCTAGTTTCTATTTGTCTTCTTTCCTTACACTGTATTTTTTTTTTCTTCTGGGGAATTATAGAGAATCTACGGGTAATCCATTATCGTGTGTTCCATTATCGTCCATGTCTCGTGTAAAATTAGAGATTGGAAAAACCAAGATTCTGCTAAAGAACAGAGAAATTAATCAGTAAATTTACAATCGACTCTGTAAATTAACATCGTTAAAAATACACGCAAACTCTGAAGATTTATTTTTATTGATAACAATTTAATTTAATTGTTATTATCCAAATACAAAAGCTACAGTGAGTATGAAAGAATATCAATTTTTGAAGTAATTTTGAACTGCTGTATCATTTATTTTTACACACAATTTGTTTCTAGCCGTCCGAGGTTTGAACCCTAGACCTCTAGACAGGGGAAGAAAACCCTACGCACTGAGATGTAGGAGCTTTTGTCAATTTGTTCAAAATATGTTTTTTTATGATTCGGCAAGGAAAAATCGGTAAAAATACGCCCTAACACGGACGACATGATTTTTCTCTTTCTAAATTATTCTATTTTAAAAAAAAAAAAAAAAATAAATAAAAATAAATATATTTTTAAATATTTTAAAAAAATTGGGAAATAATTTTATGGGTATTTTTGAATTATAAATTTTAACAAAGATAAAAAAAAAAAAAAAAAAAAAAAAAAATCTTTAAATAAAGACGATATCCCTACAGGGAATAAGATATGATATAAGAGAAATGTCGATAAAACGATGACTGGGAAACTCGAGTGAATTCATTTAACCGAGAACTAGTGTAAATTTTCAGAGAGTCTCACTTTTTTTCTGTAGTTTAACTTTTTATCAGTGCAAAATAAACTTATCCGGAATTATTAAAAATGTATTCGATAATTTTAAGAGGTTTCTGATAGAAGTTTATGATTAAATACATATTTCTTATTATTATAACTGTAGAAAAGTGCGAATTAATATAAGCTAAAGAAATTTCTATGACTTTTGAATCAAATTTCAGGAAGAAAGGAAAAAAAACACATTTTAAAAGTTGCATGTAAGCTTGCTAACTTACCTGTAGGAAAAATTCCGTGGAATGCTACAATTTACTAAAATAATTAAGGTTTTGTTAATGTCTGAAAACTCAATGAGTTTTTTTATATGAAAAAAGTGATAAAATCTTCTACGGCATATTTATAAAATACAAACTAAATATTTCGCCGAAAAAATCCGTATTTTAAGAATTCGATTTTCGCAGAATTATCGAAAATAAACAGTTTAATTTTTTCTCAAAATATTAATTCTATATCACTCATTAAATATAATTACATCTGAGCCGGAAGTATACATGTTCCGTTTTCACCATCCATTTTTCACGCATTTTACGCCTCTGAAATTTATAATTTAATGTGATTACATCAACAAAGTTAATTGTTTTACGCTGAAATCAGTTTTTATGGCTTTCAGTTACACAAACCATATCTCATTTCTGTCTGGGAATTTCCACTATAACAATATGAAAAACTATCATTTTACACCCAAACTTTTTGTGTTTTTTGCTAAATTAAATGTGGGCCATATTTTTTATGACAATAAAATAAAACTCATTTAGGAAGAGGAATGTAATATTTTAGAAAATAAATTCATAAATAAATACAAATAAAATGTAAGAATATTACGTTGCTGGCAAATTTATAAGCTCCATATTTGCTAACAAATTAATAATTATAAGGGGAACTGGGGCACATTGATACACCCCCTCTATTGCTCACAAGGTCTTTTATAGGAAATTTCACAATAGCTCTAAAAGATGATGTTAGTGTACTCAACTACATACAAAACGTCTTGGGATGATTCGGTATAGTTTGATGAAATGGGACGGGTGACTTATTTTTGCTATAGGTCAAAAGTAAATTTGTGTTGTACAATGGTATCATACAACTATTCCAGTATTTTCAACCCAAAAGAATACTCTATCTGATAAATAAAGCTACTGTTTATCAGTTCTTCATTCTTTATTGTTAAGTAAATTATGAAGTGTTGGATTTGAGACTCAGGTTATTCAAAATGGTTGCATGGGGAATGCAGTCTATGTCGAGGAACATTGAAACGTATCAATATGCCTCATTATAGCTACAGAGAACCTAAATCTTTTAATAGTGTTACCATTTCTCGTATTTAAATTGTTATAAGTCAAGAACCGGTAAACATAAATGATTCAAATTTGGCAAGAATCTTTTTCAATTCTTTCACTTTAGTTTTCATTCAGAAAATTAAAAAAATGTATATTTACTTTAGAAAATATGATTTTTTTTAAATAAAAGTTACATCAGCTTTAAAAAAATTACTTTAATTTTTTTATAACTATTTTTTAAAATTCTGAGTCAAAATTAAAAATTATATATTTCTGTTTATTTAAATGAAAAAATAAATAAATTCTACGAATAATATTTTGTATTTTATAACGATTTTGAGTTACCCCAATTTTTAATAAATTTTAAAACTTTAAAATAAAAAATATATACATATGAGAAGTTTTATCATATGATTTTCTTTAGGAATACACACACAAAATCACAAAAAAATTTAAAATTTTAGATTAATAAATGAAAATTATTTTAAAATGCGTTCCGGACCCCCTTAGTTAAAATTTTAATTGTTCGTTTCCTCTTATTTTATACGAACTGTCACAGCTCATAAAATAAATAAACATCCGAAATTAAACATTTCCATTCGACTATTATATTTAAATAAATACAGGGTGGGCATAAAGATCTCCTCATTTCAAGGGTGTTCTTAAATCAAAAAGGGCAACTTTGTGACATATGCTTTAATTTACTTTTGTTCGGAAATGCATGAAAATAGCAGGCGTTGTTATTCAGAAACTGTCTAATTGCACTCAATTTTCTATATTTTAAAAAATGCAATAGATCTTTCATAACAAGCCTTCAAAGTTGACGTTTTTAAGTACATTTCGCGACGAAAGCAGAAAAACCGGTCGAAAAGCAGGAGAAAAACGGGTGATCACGTGGTCGAAATAGCTAAGAACTGGACCGGTAATTTAACTATCATAAAGTGGAAAATTAAGTTCGATTTGAAATCGCTTCCATAGTCAGGCCTTCCAATTTTATATCTTTCTCTTAAAAAATGAATTTGTATATGTCTCAAAACGTTTTGCGCTTTTTGAGCGGAGCAGTTAAGAGCACCCTTAAGAGGCTAATAAAAATATATAGGACATTGAAAACAAATATTTTATGTTTACATTCGGAAAGAATAATGTTTGCAATTCATTAATTTTTACAATCTGTAACAATTTTTGCTATTAATTTGGAGGATTTGTTGTACAAAATATGATATCGTTTAAATGTTTTCTGTCCATCTCTATACACTTGTGAAGTATCTCCCAGAAATTCAGCATAACATTTTCCACCATTGCTGGAAGAATTGCTGCAATTTGAAATCGAATAGCATCCTTCAGTTCGACGAGTGTCTTAGGACTTAGGTTTATGTGTGTAAACTTTAGCCTTCAGGTAACCCCACAGGAAGAAATCACATGCTGCTGCATGTGACAATATCATTGTTCGTGCAAAAAAACCTCGAAATTAATAGCATAAATTGTTAAAAATTGTAAAAATTAGTAAATGGCAAACATTATTTTTTCCGAATGTAAACATAAAATATTTGTTTTCAATGTACTATATATTTTTATTGACCTCTTAAAATGAGGAGATCTTTATGCCCCACCTTGTATGTTAAAATTAAATATTTTTTAAAAACGAATATAAAATGTTGTTCCTCTGCAATGAGAAATAACTGTTTTTTCCCATGACAAGTCTGTTTATAATAGTCAGGGTTGGTAAAAAAAAAACGGTTTTTTTTAAATCAAAAACCATGTTTTGTTTTTTTAACCAGGTTTTTTTGGTTTAAACCGGGTTTTTTTAAATATGATTTCCTATTACATGAACATGCATATTTATCAATAAAAATAAATATTTTTGAATATATAAGTAATAATTTGATTTAAAAGTAATTCTAATCAATGTAGTTATTTAATATACAATTAGTTATGTAGAAAATTGAGATCATTTAAATATTAAACATTTTTAGAAAAAGCTATGTCTTTTATTTCATAAATAAAATGTTCTACATAATGAAACACTGATACCTTGAAAATCTTAATATACAATCTTTTAATTATTAACACTATATAAATAAATATATGATGCATTTTCATTAATAAAACGTCATATATTTTATTTTCACAAGGCTATTCAAAATAATTTCTTTGAAATACTTATTATGAGATGTCTGATTTTTCTGTTAAATGACTACATGAATTATCTTTTATTGAAAATAAAGCTTTTTTTAAAGAATTTTCGGAATGATTTGAATTTAGCAGTAGAGTCTGTATACTTTAAGAAGTATTGTGTATTGCTATTTTACATTTCTCCTCTGAAACAACCAGATTAAAAGAAGAAAAAAAAAGCGACAAACAAAATTCATAAAATAAACAAAAATACCTATTTAATACCTTTTTAGACTATTGAAAACATTGGTCTTAAAATATAAAGCAGTTTTATAAATACTGCCTTCCACTAAAAGATTTAAATAGCCATCAGACTACACGCTATTTTTTTAACTCTTAGTACTTTTAAATGTCTAAACAAAAAATTACATCTTTTTAGGCATTTTTATGAGACTTTCTTTCTATTATGTCTCAAGCAAACCTTACCTTGTCCCTTTCTCCCCAATTTTCTTGGCTGATCTAAGTAATGGGTTTGGTTATGCAATAGAAGATTTAAATATATCTTATTGCATATTTTAATTAAATGTATACAGGTGCTTCCCTAGCACCAAATTTTTCAATGACTTCTTATTCAACTTTATAAGTTTTTTTTTTTTTTTTTTTTTTTTTTTTTTTTTTAAAGATAATTTCCCTAATCAAGAAAATTTTCTGTTAGAGTTTGACTGAAAACTTAAAGGTCATTTTATGTTATTAATTGTAAATCTGCATTTCTCAAAGTATAACATTTTTTTCTGAATATTACATATTTTTAATCCATTTTGTCTTTGCTATATTTTCATAATTTGTTTTCTTTATAGCTTCAGATATCTTCATTTTTGCATGAAATTTCCATTCTACATGCATACTAACATGGCCTAGACTAGACTCACTATGTCTCATGGTGACTGCTGAGATAAGACTTAAATATTGAAATTACTTACATGCAATAATTTGACACACTTAAATTACAAAAATGAGAAAATATTATATTAGATTTTTTCTAAAAAAACAATTGGTTTAAACTATGTCAACCCAGTTAGTAACAGAATAAATACATAATGCAAAATCCCCATTCACCATGTGCGAATGCAAGAAAAACAAAGGCTTAACCCAATAATGTTAGAGTTTGAAAAAAAAAAAAAAAAAACTGTCAATTATTAATTTATTCGCATACATAACATAAATCGATGGAGAAAATTACTTAAGAATGTCATATTCGAGGCTTTGACGAATGATGAAATCCTTAGTAAATGTTAACTAATTAAGCAATTTAAATAATAAAAGTTCATTTTTAGCTCCAGTCTGCCCTTCCAGCTATAAATGTTTTACAATTAATGGTTTTATATATATATATTTACGCCTTTAAAAAAGAAGCCTTTAAAGAAAACTATTTTTTTTAAGCTAATTTTTAAAAGATTGGTTATCCTGCCTTGTAAATTTATAGCTTATACGTAAAGTTGGGTTGATAAATATATTTGTCATTTTAGAAATTTATCAATTCACCATTTTTCTACAACTTTGCTTGTAGCTTCTGCATAACTTGGGTTTTGCATTTTTCAATGTGTAAAATAAAACATAAAAAACCTGATGAAAAAAAACAGCATGGTTCCTTAAAAAAAACCATTGGTTTAAACCAAACAACCCTGATAATAGTACACAGATTTTTTTTTTTTTTTTTTTTTTTTTTCAAAATTTAAATTGTAAAAGTTTATTTATGCTCCGAACTAGTTGTATTTTTTGGATTATCTCAGCAAAATTTTATTATTGATTAAAAGAAAAAAAAATCAGCGCATAATGAAAGGTAAAAAAAACACCTCGCTGGCGCTTGTGTTCTTTTAATGCTTCATATCTATAGTTTTCACTGCCACATTCCGTCTCAATTTGACATCTCTCAAACATTAGCGCTGCAAGCCAACGTTTCGAGATCTTGGCGACAATTAGATGTTTCCATAGTAACCTTATTAACTGTCGCCACCGCGACTAGCACTTCGATTCTTATTTTCATTTTTTTTAGACTGGAACTGTTTTCCTACACGTGTGTCCATTTGAAAAGAACTTCACTATCGGATATTTTATTAATATAATTTAATGGAACTTGCATATTTCAGTCTAATTTATTCTAATTTAGTCTAATTCCATTCTAATTTCTAAGACTTTTGAGTTGAATCTCAATCATTTTAAAAAGTAAATAAAAAGAAAAAGAATGGGAAAAGGAAATAAATAGCATTTGTTATGAATAAGAATGAGTAATACGTATTAGAAAAGTAATTAGGTGATTGATGAAAATCATCTATTCTACATACTCGTGTATAAATTGAAGAATATTAGATAAAATTTGGGAGTTGAAAATGGGGGTTCGACTTCTACACGAGTTAGTAGAAAAATAATTTTTTCACACATAATCGGGGGAAGAGCAAGTCCTTTAGGCAATCACATATGGGTCTGTCTAAGTTACGGGCGGTCCATAAATGATGTCACGCTTGGATAGGGGGGAGGGGGTTCGTGAAATTGTGATAGTTTGTGACAAAGGGGTGGCAGGGGATAAGAAAAAAGTATAACACATATTCTGATTAAAATAAAAACATTAAAAGTCAGCAGATTAGATTATGAAATTTGTATTTATAAAGTACAGATAAGATTTAAAACTAAATATATTAAATTCCCTTTCAATTTCCAAAACACTACTGTTTTCAATTTCTTTTTCATATTAATATTTTATTATTATTGTATGTTAATTATGCTTTTTGTTGTAAGCCTTAATCGTATATCATGCAAAATAAGCACGCGAATCCTTTTTATTGTTATGCTTACAAATGCCTTTAAAACATTAAAGCTTTAAAAAATAAATTCGAAATATGATCTAGAACAGGCATGTCAAACACGTGGCCCGCGGGCCACAATTGTCCCGTCAGGAACTTCTGTGTGGCCCGCCAAGCCTTTGGCATTTTCATATGTTTGATTCAATTCTTAGTTTATGCAGAAAATACACTTTGCATTGCAAATATTACAGCGCTGCAAAATTGGAGAATGATTTTATCCAAAATATCTACCATTATTTCAGAATATTAATTTTCATTATATTTAATGGCAGATATTGACATACATTACATTTAATGATTCGCTATTAAATAAAGAAAAGTTTAAATTTTTAAATTAATGGTTGTTATTTTGGATGATTTTTTTTTTTTTACAGTTTGGCATAGGAGATGCAAACAACACCGATTCAACAACACTGTGGCATAAAACATGCAAACACACTTGAATATGATCAAATCTAATTTATTTTAAAATTTCGTTTCCAGGAGATAAGGTAGGAAAAAGTTATCAATAAGTAAGTTATGAAGAGCATATCTTAATCAAAAAATTTATAATTTTATAAAAGTTTTTTTAAATAGTTTATTATGTGTTTTATGTTAAAACGAATACACTATTTTACTGCTCTTTTTGATTCACTATGACATTACAAAGTAACGTGTGGTATTTGATAGGTATTAAAAATGTATCGGAAATCAATATTAAAATACGACGTTAATTTCAAATTAAAAGTTTCTAAAAAAATCAAGAGAAATAAATAGCTTTAAAAGAGAAAGTGACACGATTTCTGGTCTTGTAAAATAATAATAACAAAAAAAATGTTACTCCGTTTCAATAATTTGGCTGCATGCATAGTCGAAAGTGAGCATTTTGGACATAAAGCTCATTAATTAATTTCATTCTTAAAGGTTAGTAAGCATATCATTGTAAATTATCCCTGTGTGACCTTTATCTTTTTTGACGATGAAGATATAGCATCACAGATTCATAAAAGTCAATTTGAAATAATTTTTTATACTCAAACAAAGACTGAAAAATTGTGTTTAATATGTAAAAACTTCGTTGAAGTTTGCTAAGAATTTACTCACAAATATTTTGGAAGACCCACAAATATCTAGAAATAATTTTGAAAAATAAATAGATTTTGAACTGAAACTTCGTTGAAAAAAGTGTGTTTGTGAAACATATTAAAAGTAATCCATCTGCTTTTAAAAACAATGATTGGATGCAAATGCACACAACTCGAAATCGTTCAAGGTAGAATAAAGGAGATGTCCAGAATAGTTAAATAAATTAAAAAATATGCAGGGGCATTTTTATAAATATTAATGATGTAACCAGAATTTTCAGAAATCGTATGAAATCCATAATTTCAATATATGTTGCTATAACTGAAAATTTTTATTAAATTAACAAATTTTCCTTAGTAGACAGTAGCCATCAGTAGCCACCGATAAATATCTATATTATAAAGGCCAAACATTTCTGTGCGTAACGCACACGTCATTTTGCGAATGGCAACACTTTCCCCAGTAATTTCGGTTTTGCAGTTTTCGCTACTAGAAATGTTACACTTCTAAACATCGTACATTTTAAATTTTTATACCGTCGTATAGAGGAAAAAAATGTACTTTTAAATGAAATTTGTTTCAAATCTGTACCTCAATTAAATTTTGTGATATTAATTTTTTTATAATTTTTAGTACCAATTTTGTAATTGTGGCAACAAAAACAATCCATTTTCTCTTAAAGTTGAAAAATATTGGTTCTTTTATTGGTATTGTCTGAATAACTTTGGATGTATTTATAAAAGTATTTATATATATATAAATTAAAATGCGTATATTATTTAAAATCCGGTGAATCTAGGTTTTATTTCCTTTAATAATTTGGATAATTGGGTTTTATAGAATTTTGTTAATTTTAGCTTAAAATAATATTTGTTTGAGAGCTGACCATAATATAAGATGCGTTTTTTACTTTAACTAATTTTGTTGATTTATTATAAATCAATGAAACAGGTCTTTCTTAAATATTTTCTTTCGTCGAATTTCGACTTTTTTTTCGTTTTATTAATAGTCACTTTTTTCATTCAATGGCCTCGTGGCCGGTGGCTAGCGTTAATTGTGCCCTTTAACTTTAAAATTCTTGAAAATATAGGTTCAAAAAATTTTACTTTGTGGGCAGTTTTTTTTTTTTTTTTTTTTCGTCGACACGATATGTACTTAAAAAAAAAAGTGGGGAGAATCAGGAAATTATTCCTATGCCGGATCAATAACCATAGTTGATATTTTAATCAATTATGATTTTTTTTTTTTTATATAATATTATATGTATTGCAAATAATTGTTTTCTATCAGTGATAGGTTTTATAAAAAGTAGCAATTACAATATAAAAGAAAGTACAGATATTTGGATTAAAAAATTAATAACACATTTTTGTATAATTTTGATTGCGCTTTAAATTTTAAAATGTTCAGAATGTGTTTAAGCATGTTTGTATTTTTATTTTAACTTATTTTTCATTACATTTGACAGTGCACTCTCATAAAATTCTTTTGCTACATAACTGTTTTTACCTAATAAATATTTTTTAAAAATTTCTGGTGCTTGTTTTTAATTTTTTTTTTCAATAAATAATTTTAAAAATTTTGTTTGCATTTTTGTTTGTTTGTTTGTTTTTAAAAACAATGTTGTATTTTTAATGTACAGTTTTCATCTTGTGGGATAGTCATCAAATTAGTCTGCTTCTTCTTATTTGCGATAATGTGGCCCGCGGCTTTGTGCACAATGTTAAATCTGGCCCGCGGTGGTAGACGAGTTTGACATGCCTGATCTAGAACATAGTGCTTTGTTGTTGAACTATAAGTATATATGCTTACGTAATATAGCGTAACATGTGACAAGAAGGGGGAAGGGAGTATGATGAAGTGTGACACTTTGTGACAAAAGGGGAGAGAGGGGGTCAAAAATATTGAAAAAATGTGTGGCATCATTTATGGACGACCCCTAAGGCTGCGGGCAAACAGCACTACTTTCAGTTACACTAAAATAGCAATAAATCTATCTTTGTTTTCGAACGGAAAAAAAGGTTGCTAGTTTTGGAACCTCTTTAAATCATTTTTGGGGTAATAATCTTATCGAATTGATAAAGGAAGGGAAAGTTGATCTCCCCCATCTTCAGTCGTAAAGCTGTACTCTGATTTCGAGTTCGATTTCTCTCTTGAAGTTCAGATTCAGTGCACTGAAAAAACAATTTTACATCAAAGCGCCGACACGAAAGATAAAAAATAGCGAAGCCTGACCACAAGAAGTTAGTGCTATGTGCCCGGTCCTTAAGAGAGATATAAAAGCGGAAAATGGTCATTTCCTTGTAATTTACAAAAAGAAACTCAGCAATAATGTCCCATTAATTGTTCTGCACCCATTATCTCTTGGAATGGAATTATCTTCAATACAGGGACATTTGTTTCAACATTTTAATCCCTTTCATTTTTTTTTTTTTTTTTTTTTTTTTTTTTTTTAAGAAGAGTTTAACCTGAGAATGTTTCTAGATATCTCATCTAAAAATTCTACAACACAAAGAAGTACTGCATTTTAGCAGTCTAAGAAATTGTTTACCTTATACATTAGTTTTGAACAGATTTTTGAAAAAAAAAAATCTTTTTAAGTATCGTTAGATGTGATTAGGTTTCCAAAATAGTTTGAGTTTCAGTGGTTTTGCATAATTATACAGTTTAAAAAAATTATTTTAAAAAATCCTGATTAAAAACGTTAAAAAAATTAAACTGCATATATATTTTTTTAATTTTTCGATTACAAATATTTTTTCAACATGTTACTTGAATTGCGGTTCCATTCAGGGCCAAAACCAGTCTTTTTTGTGTCCTGGGCAAACATGAAGTTTGGCGCGCTCTCCCCCTATGCAAATTAAATTTACAAACATAATTTTAATAAGTTTAAAACTTAAAATGTATAATCATAAAATATGTCATACTGAACTGTTTAATCTGCGTAATCAAGTATGGATTCATTAAGATCTTGAAAACGGAATCGGAAAAAAATTCCGATTTATAACAGAATCCTTATACTATATCATCCTTAGATTCTTCTATTCTATGGCATATTACAGAGAAGACAATTTTAACAATATCGTGCTAAACATAAACGTGAGAAAAATCGACAAATAAAATCTTCATTTGCGCCCTCTCTGCCCCTCCCCTTAGGTTAAGTCCTGATTTGACTTATACACAAAAATTTACTTTTTTTTTTTTTTTTTTTTTTTTTTTGCTTTGCTTTAGAATTGGAGGGTCGATACCTCCATTGAAATTGGTACATACCCTGTATTATTTCCGTACATTTTTATAAATACGAAAAATACACAACGATGAATGAGGAAGCATTCAATTCAAACTGTTTTAGAACAGCTGTCTGCATACTATGCTAACATTTCGGTAAAACATGATGCTGGATTAAAATTTGCAGTTAATTATAAATTCATATATAAATACCGAATAAACCATGCAGGCTTTTTTCTTATTTTTTAATCCTGTTTAAAAGTATAGATTGGTATTAAATTCGAAATATTGCTATTTAAATGCATTAGAATTAATATTACATATTTAATACAGAATGTTTTTTATAATAACACTATTTACAAGTCTTAGAGAAAAAGTAGACAAATCAAACGAAACAAAATTGGAAATTGCACGTCAAACGTAGCAAATGAGGTGCGTTCGTACTATAACGAAGATTTAAAAATATTCAGATCTTGGCGTAATAATATAGAGTACTTCGGATGCAGTATAAGTACCCGAAATCTTTTGTATGCCCCTATAAATACTATCTGCTTTCTTTATACAAGAAGTACCTTTGGTAAACCTCATCAATGTATTTCAATTTCATAAAAAGTGAAATAGTTTAATATACTTGAAACTCGCCCCAAACAATCTTTCCTTTTGCACCCTTATGTGATGGAATACTTTTGTGTAGCCTGTAAATTAATAAAAAATATTCTTTGCACCATGTATTGTACAGAATATATACTTTAGTATATACTTCATAGATATATATTAGTTTTCGGCACTACTCTGTTATCCCGTCGACCGATTTCGCCAAATTATACAAATCGCCAAACTAATAGCCAAATTATACATATTGATGTAATTTTTATTTTAAATAACGAAAAAACAAATAATTAGTAGAATATTAATAAAAATACAAATAAAAAGTCGAAATAAAAATCACTTAATGACGTTTTAAACATGTGTATCGTATTTAATGTCATTCAATTGCCATTCACGATCGTCCATTATTGGCATTTAATCTTATAATTTGGCGATATATTTTGGTCGACGGGATAACAGAGTAGTACCTAATTTTCTTATGTTCGAAAGAGTTAACATCATTAAAATGTACTTGATACAGTTTTTTCCCATTTGCCGTTATGCAACGGTATACTTTTGATGGTCCCTGTCATAGAACTATGCATCCGATTTTCATAAAATTTGAAATGACTCGACAAAATTATACAACAATTTTATATTTCAAACGACTCGGTTGGGTAGTTTTTGCGTTGTTAAATGCGGTCGGACTGAAGGATGACTATATAGATGCTACGTATTTACATAATTACGAATGTACCTAACAAAGGATAAATTTTGAATTATTAATGTATATTTCTTTCAATTCGAAAGTGACGTCATATTTATTTATAAAACATTATATAAAAAAGGTTTTTAAAACTTTATTTATAAAATGTTTTAATATTTTATAAATATTAAAATAAAATAGGAATTTAAATGAATAAAACTCAAATAATGTTACTACCCGTAAAGCATGGTGACGTCACTGCAACGTCGTTGTGAAGTCACATTGTGACTTTGTGACCATCGATTGTCGATGTGACGTCGATGTGAAGTCACAGTGACTAAAATGTGAAGTCGTTATGGCCGTTTTAAAGCTCTTTTGTGACGTTTCACAAAGGGGTCACAATGTGTCATATTTGTGAAAAATGTGTCATTTGTGACTAATTTGACATTAACATTGTGACGAAACTGCGACAAAAGCGACGATATTTAAATTGCCAGAAACATGTTTTTTAAAGCAAATAACATGTTTTGATGGATATTTATAAATTTCTAAAGTACTTTAAGAAAGTCACATCTCAGTCACGATGTGACGTCACTGAGTGGTGGCATTTTGGTCACAGATGTGATGTGACCAAAGTGACTCACAGTGACGTCGCTGTGACCATGCATGCTATTAGGGTATGCTGTTTTTAAATTGAGGGAATTTTCCTTACACAAGCGCCTTATTATTCAATGACATATTAAACATAGTATTTGACTAAAAATACATGTTTATCCTACATTCGCGAACTTTGTTTAAAAAAACAAACATAAAACAAGAACGAAAAGTCCTGCATCCAGCATCGATTATAACTTTAAAATAAACAAAGATATAATAAATAACTTTATAAATAAAGAAACAAGAGTTTTATCCACAGCAAATCTTTTGCAAATACGTGCTACAGAAATTTTGTTAAAAGGGGCATTATTCTCCGAGAAGATCTAGGCGACAATAATAAATCTTTGCAATATTTTCTTTAAAAAAAATGAATAAAAATCGTAGATTTTAATGAGGACATGGAGATTTTTCTCGTTTTGAAAAACTCGAAACATCATCTCAGAGATCTGTAACGGCCGGGGTCGGGCCGTTACTGATCGGTCGGGCCCAGACCTATTTTCATTCTCGGACGAGCCCAGGACTTACTTTTTTCCTGAAGGATAGGGCCGAGCCGGGCCTAACTCATTTTTTCTCACGTGTTATTGTTGAGCGCTTCAGGTTATCAAATAAGATTATCTTTTGTTCATCAATTCTTATTTCTGCATAACTGCCTGTTTTATACCTTCGGAATTCCATTTGAAGATAACACTTTTTCTGGACCTTAGTTTTATATTTTTCACACAATCTAACAGCATATGTAAGAAAATGTGCCCATAGCTCAAGAACGTAGGTAAAGTTATGCAGATAAATACAATACCTGAAGAAAACAAATTTACAATAAGCATACCTCTCATTAACCTGACACTGATATTTAAATGTAAAGCATATACAGTCGAGTCTCTCTATAAGGAAACTCCATACATCGAATTTCTCTATATAACGAATTTTTAGTAGGAATGTTCCCCTTTTCCCATGATTACATTAAAAACAGTCTCTATATAGCGAAATATCTATCTCCATATAACAAATATTTTCATAAAATGTTCTTTATTCAGTTGTAAAAAAAGCTTCGAAATCACATGAAATTAATTTTCCATCACTTATTGCTAATTTATCTTTCAGTGCTGAGTTTTTTTATATTATTTCTCTGCTTGAATCTCCTTGTTCTTTAAGTCCAACGAATTCATCCCTCCTCCTCGTCCTCCCACACACCTTTCAACATCCATCTCAAAACAGTGTCAATTTGACAGTTATACATATAAGAACGGGATCAATGGGGGGTAATTGAAGAAAAAACAATTAAAAATTGCTTCAAAAAGGCCGAATTTTATATACTAGAGGATAATGTGGATTCTAAGGACGGAGAAGAAGCGACTTGTGCAGACTTAAAAAGAGAAATGGAAATCAATTGAGGAATGCGGAGATGTCAACAATATCTCTCTGATTTTTTTGGAAGTGGATTACAATCTCACTATTGCACAGTACTTACTGATAGTGATATTTTAAGCAAAGTTATGAACAAATTCTTAATTAAACACATCAAAAATTACAATTGTTCAAAATTTACACATTAAATAAGAATTTTAACGTTATTCTCCATACAACGAATTTCTCTATATAACGAATTTCTCTATATAACGAATTTTTTACTCGAACAATGGATTTCGTTATATAGAGACTCGACTGTATGTTGTATTTTTAAAAAAGACTTTTTTTTCTACTATCATATTTCATCCCTAGGGGACGAATGACTGCTATGGGTGCTCATAATTCTTGAAAAATCACACCAGTAAATTTTTATTGTAAATTTTACCCTATTTAATCCAAACATTTTCCCGATTTAACTAAGCGAAAATTTCTGTTTTGAAAAACCGATGATAAAAAATTAAAATTTTTGTTAAAGACGCTCGGAAAAAATCGGAAAAAGTTCGGTTTCCAGTCTCTACCTTAAGGGTGTTCTTAAATCAAAAAGGGCAACTTTGTGACATATGCTTTAATTTACTCTTGTTCGGAAATGCATGAAAATAGCAGATGTTGTTATTCAGAAACTGTCAAATTGCACTCAATTTTCTGTTTTTTAAAAAATGCAGTAGATCTTTCATAACAAGCCTTCAAAGTTGACGTTTTTGAGTACATTTCGCGACGAAAGCAGAAAAAATGATCGAAAAACGGGTGATCACGTGATCGAAATAATTAAGAACTGGACAGGTAATTTAATTATCATAAAGTGGAAAATTAAGTTCGATTTGAAATCGCTTCCATAGTCATATCTTCTAATTTTATATCGTTCCATTGAAAAATGAATTTGTAAATGTGTCAAAACGTTTTGCGCTTGTTGATCGGAGCAGTTGAGAACACCCTTAAGTAATTCATTGTAAAACTTTTTTTAATAAATCATTAAACAACTTTAGAAGTAAGTTGAGAAATATATAAAACAGTTCAGTATATTGGCGGACTCATCAGATTTGCTGACAATTTTTAGGCTAATAAACATAAATTCCTTTCCATTTCTCGTGTATATAACATGATATATAAGAATGATATTTAAGAAAATACACGTGTTTGTCACTTGATATTGGTGCCCGAAGGTAAGATGACGGCAGAGCTATTTTTTATTTTTAATCCAACCCATTTTAAAAATTATTTTTGTTTTTCCTCACGAATTCATCTGCCAGGCATAAAAGATGAACACGGTGTGTTTATTTTTCTTTGAAAAGGAAAGTGATTTCCTTATCAATATTAATTACTAGGCCAAGGTTGGCGTCCATAAGAAGTTGTTTATACTCAAAACGTATGGAGAAATGTCACTCGCTAAAGTTTACCATTTGAAATAGGTCTGCATGAGCTTGAATCAGGGCCGTAGCTAAGGGGGCGCTATGGGCGGCTCAGCCCCCCCCCCTAAAATGTTTTGAGCCCCTCCCCCCCCCCCTACCTGGAAAAGATTCCAAGTTCACTAAATGAATTTCTGTTCCGAAAATTCAAATGAAATTCTGTTCAAAAATCTAATTTAGTTTTGAGATCCTTTTACAGTTTTGCAAAATTACTCAATTGTATCTAAAATAAGTAATTTAACACTCCCTCATCCTATTTGTACCTATGAAGCCTCTCCCCCCTATAGATCACTCCTAGCTACGGCCCTGGCTTGAATTTCCCGTTTGGGGTCTGGTCCAGTATAAAAACTAAAAACTCGGTTCAGACCCGGCCCGTGCAAAAACTTAACTATAATGATTCTTTTGGGTTTCTACAAAAAATGCCCATATTTCTGAACAACAAATAAAATTATTCAAAAAGCGCATTTACTAATACATAGATTTTATTTTCAGCTTATTTTTTTAATTCATGGAATAAATAACAACAACAATTTTAATGACTACTTGTACAATTATGTACATATGCACCAATTTAAAAGAAATCATTTAGACAGACAATTATATTCAAATGAAAATTCAATAAGAAAGTGAACGTAACTTAGAATGAAAGAAAAGGGTGATAAAAAAAAAATCATAATTTTAAAGGTCTACAAAGAAAAAAAAATTTTTAGTACGTAAGTTTTAGATAAATTTTTAAAAACATACTTGTGTTACTTATGAAACCAGATTAAATTTCTAAAAATTTTGCTGAAGAAATGTAGAACAACACTATAACTTTTCAGGAATAAATAAATAAAAAACCAGCTTAATATAGGCTCAGGATGAGGAAGTGGGAGAATTCAGTCAGAGGTCTGCACGAATTATATGGTAAATTTATATTAATTGATGATTTGGAAAATGGGAACAAAAAATAAAATCGTATTTTAAATCTTACTGTGTAAGTAACATTGACCTTGAAGTATGTTGCAGATTTGTAACACTGTGATACAAAGGGTTAACTTACAATTTGATACTAGAAATAGGATTGTACTTTATTTTTTAAAGGGTTATCTTGCGTCTAAACTTGCCTCTTCAAACTTCTTACCTTTAGATTTATGCAGGCATTTTATGTAATTTTTAAATATCTTTTAATTACATTGGAAAAATTGAATAAAGTTTATTGCGTCGTTACTTTAATACAAACACTGTAAAATGGGAAAAATTTAATGATTTATGTCGAGTCGCAAACAGTATCTTATAATGAACAATTTTGGATTCGAAAGGTACTATGGCCCCTTTTAACCTCTTCTCTCCTGATGTATTCTATAGAATACACATCTTCAGTGTTGAATTCAGGTGGTGGTCCGGGGAGGGCATCCTCTCCCCCCCCCCCCCCCCCCCCGAAGCAATCAAATGTCACCCCGGGAAATTTTGAGATTTTGGGTTTTTAATGGTCAAAAAGTGCAATTTCTCACCCGGAACTCTATCGTGCCCCCCCCCCCCCCCCGGAGCTACAGAAGTCTCTCTCTGAGAAAAGTGTCTGAATTCAACACTGCACATCTTTACATTTTTTTTCTTTTGGCATATAGATAATGTTAAAAAAAAATGGTGTGAATGGAGTCTAACAGATAGCAGAATTAAACAAACTTAGCTATTTGTTTGTTATAGCGCTGTTTTAACGCGTTATATAAAAATGGCTACGTGTTATACAAAAAAGACTTGCAGCAGAAAATTACGAAATGTATAAAAATGAAAGCGTAAATAATTTTACCGTGCTTTAAGATGTACGATTTGTAGAATCTATTAGTAATAAAAAATTATTAAATATATATTTATTTTATATTTTTAAATGTTTTTGCAATGCAATAAAATAAAATAAATCGTATGAAATGGTAAAAAAAATTCTTTTTGAGACTTCATGTATCATCAAACTTTATACACAAAACTAAATTTTAATTATTTTAGCTTTTCAATATTTCTTAATTATCTGTTTGTTATAACTGAAATTTAAAAAAGTACCTAAATAAATATTGGGGTCTAAAAAAGTTAAATCTAAGTTTCAGTATCTCGATTTACGGAAAGCCCTAAATGCTTTAGCTTGTACAGATACATTGCATAAACGGTTACATAGTTATATCACAATACTTCCTGGATATAATTGAAATTGAAAGCTCACTAAAAGCTTCCTCACGTGATATATAATCTTCAGTGGATTCTTTTAAGGATTCCCAAAATGAACAAAACATGAACTTCGTTGCGAACGTTGCCCACGCAACAGCTACAAAGCAATTCCATGTCAGTGTGTGATAGCTTTTCTACAAATTTCTGTTGTTTTAACAATATTATTATATCCTCAAATTGATACAACCATGTTAATATAAAAAAATTGTGTTATTTTTAAGAGATCTCAGAACTTTTAAAGCTTTAAAAGTTCCGAAATTTTAATTTTTTTAAAACTTCTGGATATATCACACGTATTCCTTTAAGGGTGTATTCGAAAAAACGCTTTTCCACCTTCAACAGTTCGAAATTTTCCGATACAATTTCAGACACAGTTTTAAAAGTAGAAACATGAAACTTGCTGAGGGTATTTTTGAAGAGATGTACAAGGTGCCGTGTGATGTATTTTTACGCTCAATTCATTAGAATTTGATTTATAAACAATTATCTTCTCAGTATGACCCTTTTTTTCGTTCCCAGATCTCCTGCTAGGGGAAAATCTGTTCAAAATGCCGTTTTTGATTGCTTTTTTTTTTTTTTTTTTTTTTTTTTTTTTTTTTTTTTGTGCAATATTTTCTGCATTTATCAAAGAATTGACAATTACGGCACCTTGTGTACTTTCTAAATAAGACAATTTGTCAGTTTGATGCATATGAGAGTAAAAATGAATCAAAAATAAATCGGAAAATAAGCAGTTTGAATCGAAATACACCCTTAAGATGATTTTTCTCCCACCGTTTTAGACAATTTTCTGTTATTTCTTGTCTTTCATCTCTCCTTCCCTTTAAAAATATACATCAGAGGAAAAATATACAGCAAAATATATATCAAAGAGCCTCATACTTCTTTGAAGAATTTTTTTTTTTTATCGAAATGTAAAAGTAGAAACGTCAAAATCACCAATTATTTTATATCATAAGCATACCGGTTCCGGTAGCATTAGAGATTACTGTTCTCAGTGCTAAGGATGACGAAACATTCCTCACATATATAAGAGAGATGGGAAATTCAAGTTGAAGATAATCTTCTATAGCAAAACTTTGCTGGGAGATAAATCATACTTTTGACTTCAATTCGATTAAAATAATCGCTAAACCTAGTTCTATTCATGATCTTAACTTCTTTGAAGCATTTCATATTTATAAAAATTTTGACAATATTGTTAATTTTAAATTCGCCATTCCTCCATTATCAAATTGCTGGAAATATTACATGAAAACCTATTTTTTTTTTTTTTCTACTCATTTCTTACCACTTCGGACCCATTTCCCATCCATTTTACTATTGGCTATTGCTTGTAATCCACTGTCTTCTTGTTGGTTATTAATTCCTCAATTTGAATCCCTCATCTTTCCTATATGGGTGATTCTCAAAATAGGGGACGATTTCAAAAGTGAAATCTTAAAAAAATTACTGTTAGCAAAATTTCTGAAAAAAATAGGTGTTGTTAATATAGTATTGGGTATACTTTACATGTAGTCAGCAGAGCTAAATATTTAAAAATTAACTTAAAAAAAAATAATTAGTATTTTTGAGCCATGCTAATGACAAAACAAATTGCATCTAATAAATATATATAGAAATTTTTATTTTCTTCCTGTTTAAATATTTTTCCTACATTTATTAGCCTTCCTTTTCAGCAAATGGTTTCTATTTTTACATATATACATATAAGGAGAATAAAAACATTACCAAAGAGCAAACTTTGTTTACATGAGCAACATTCTGACACTAACAATGTAAGAAGCTGTCTTAGTGATTTTCTGACAGATTTAATGCATATTTTAGGGATAATAAATGTAATACCTAAATTTATATGTAAAATTAAACTTTGTAAAAGACACAATATAAGCAATGGTTACATTTATGCACATAGGAGCCTTTAGCATGGACAGAAAATCCATGCTAATGACACTGATATTTGTCCATGCTAATGACAAATTTTAATTTAAATAAGATTATGAGCCATAATATAATCACAATGCAATAGTCCTTTCTGGGGCTTTTTAAAACACAAAAGTCCTATGCAAATAAGTAAAATAAAAATTTTAATTATAAAATAAACATGAAAATTATTATCCATTCTAATGACATACAATTGATGTACCCTCCTAATATTCAACTTCTATTCTTAAAATACAATACATGCTTCTATTTTCAGGCTGGAATAAGATGGCTACTTGTTGCCATGGAGAAACTTTATATTTTCAAACTATCGTCATATGTGAAAATGAAATTTTGATTATTAACCATCTGTTATAGTATGACCTTGTTTTGAAAAAAGAATATGGAGGACAAACTTTAATTCTTTTTTTATATACTATAATTTTATTTAAAAAAAGAAATTTATTGGATAAATCCTCTCCTTGATTAATTTAAAGAAAGAATAACATTTGTTTTATTTTATAAACATGATATTAACTCTTTACAAAGCTAGTATATACAAGGCACAGCTGCTGTGGGCATCCATGCTAATGACATTTTGAACATTTATTTTGTTATTTTAAGGTGTTTTTAACTAAAAAGTGAGTAATTCTTGAGTGCAAATAATGAATAATATTAAGGCAAACATATCTAAATAGAAAAACATGACATAAAACCTCTCAATTTTTTTTGTATGCCGAAAGACATAAATTGTCCCCTATTTTGAGAATCACCCATATATGCGAGCAATTTTCCGCCATCCTTAACCTTTTCCAGCACAGGCAAATTCTGTTCGTAAAATGAGAAATTATTGACTGACACCGGAATTTACAAACGAATTTTTTAGAAAATAAGAACTCTTTCATTTAAGCTTTCATTGTAAAAGCAAAATTTTTATTAAAATATTCTTGGTGCCGTTTGCAAGTTTGGAATTAACATTAGGTGTGCCCGGGAGGCATTTTCAGAAAAGAATCACGTTTTGAGCACCTTATCGCCAGAACAACGATTGGCGCAGAGATGAAGTCAATGCTACGCACCCTTTCTTGTTTGTGGCGTCAAACGCCAAGCGATTAGTAACCCTTCCTTCTGCAAAGAGATCGCGCTTATTGTTAATTTGTTTTTTCCGTAAATGTCATCAAGCAAAGACTATAACATGAGGAAATGTTATTCACCGTTGTTTACGATTAAAACATAGTTTAAAACAAAGGGCTTTTTCAGATTAAAATGATTTCTCGGATTTGAAAATCAAAACAAAACGACGATAGGCGTTTGGCAATGCAGCCAGCTGAACGTTCTCGCTTTCGCCAACTCGCCAAGGCTGGTGCTCAAAACGTAATTCTTTCTGAAAATGCGCCCGGGAGTGGGACCACTAATCCGGAAAGGGTTAACACTGAGGACAGTAAGCTTTATGCTACCAAAACCAGTATGCTTATGATTTAAAATAATTGGTGCCTTCAACGTTGACACTTTTACATTTCTGTTATAATGCATGCCAAGCTCCATTTCAACAAGTTTCTTTATCCTTGCCCGGGTAACTAATTTTCTTCTAATCTCACCTGATGATGAGAATAGATAATTGATTTTGTAATATCTCCATATTTTATAACATTATATGAAAAATAAACATAATTAATTGCTTCATTTGCTTCACTTCACAGGTGAACAGCGGTGTAGTCGTAAAAAAAAAGGGTATACGCTGTAAGCAGAGGGTATACCGTAGAATGTATATACTATAATTTTCTTGAGAAACAGAGAGTACGGTATTTCTTTTAAAAATCCAGAAGGTATACAGCGTATATCCCCGTATACCCTCCGCAACTTATCATTGCTTGAAAAATCTTTGTTTATGTTGATAAAGAAACTAACAAATTAAAAGATATTTAAAAGCACTGTTAAAGAAGTGGAAAATATATATAGGCTTTCATTTAAAAATACAAGTACGGAAATCGCTCGATCCATCGCCTAGATATTTCTAATACAGTACCGATAAGAAAAACTCTGTTGCAAAAAATCGCATTTAAATTTTGTTCACCAAATATTGTTCGTTCGCTTGCATTGTGCGATAAAAATCATTATAGGAGAGACTGGAGTACAATGGACCACTTTTGTTAACTTTGACTGTTTACTCTAAAAATATTAATTCTAAAAAAAATCATCTGCACGCATCTTATCTATACACTATAGTTTAGATTACATATACTCAAAAATAACAATTATGTATACTTTTTTAAATATATATTTTTAAATAGAAAGTGATAAAATGGACCATTGTACCCCATGACCGGGGTACATTGGTCCACAGCATGGGGCTCTATGGACCAAATGTAATTATGAAAAAATATGTAAGTATACTATATTTTTTAATAATAAGAAGCATAGAATATATCATAATTTGTTAATTCATGTCTTAACTTCATAGATATAATGTAAGTTTAACGATTTTTAAAGATAGCAAATGATATATTAAGATATTTGTGTCACTTTCTAATGAAACATTAGAATCTGGAAGAATCATTAGAATATCGTAAACATTTATAAGAGATTCATCAACAATATTGGAAAACATAAATACATTTTGGTTTGATTTTCAGCACATGAATCTCACAAAAACAGAATCATCATAATTTTTTTCTGTTACTAAATCAACAAAATAAATCTGTTTTTTTTTTTTTTTTTTTTTTTTTTTGTCAAAAATTTAACCAAAATGTAATTAAAAACATTTATTTCACTAATAAAATTAACATCATTCTGAGAAATTTTATCATCACTGCATTCTGTATCCCTATTAAATAGAAATATTCTCAAAATCACTCAAACTTTCTAATGCATTTTTCTTGTGAAATATATTGCGGGCATTCAGTGTTATAGTTCTCTGTAGCAGAAGCCAATATTTTTTCTAAGTTCTTTTTAGCTCTAACTAAAGCGACATTTTTTTTCTTCAATTTTTTATCATTTTTCTGACAATGGACCATGGTCCATTGTACCCCATATGTGACTTTGACAAAAAAATTGATTAAAAAAAAAGAAGTTTTATATTCAATTATTTTACTTACAATAAATATAGTAATATATTGTCTTACTTTTTTATTGTGCTCAGCAATGTCTTCTAAATTACAGATCTTTAACATAAAAAAATAGTATATATTTCACTGAAAATATTTACTTTCACCTGTCTCAAATCAACTACCAAGAATAAAATGTCAGCTATGTACATGGTTTTAAATTTCTATTCACTACTGCAGGGCTGCCATGTATGTACCAAAATATGAAACATTCAAAAACAGAAATAATATCAAAAATAGTGGGTCCACTGTAACCCGTGGTCCATTGTACCCCAGTCTCCCCTAGCTTCTTTTAAATATGTTTAAATTTTAACAGATAATTTCGAAAGAACATTTATGAAATGGCAAATATTCAAAAAATGAAAAAAAAAGGGGGGGGGGGTAAAATTTTAAATAAATATAAATAAATAAAATTCCTTTTTGGAAGTCGAAAAACTTGTAATGGCAGAACTAAAATTCCATTGCATGATAAGATATTTTTGTCTCTTTTATGTGAACTTGATTCTGAGTGTCGCAACCTTGACCTTGAAAACAGACTAAGTAGCAAGCATAAAAAATATATAATGTATGAAGTCTACATACAGATGAATCACGTACGTCGTCAGACATATTTTATAAGCTGTATAAATAAAGCATAATGTACGGTAGCGGAATTTTTACAATCTTTAAAAAGTCCATTATTCAATGATAAAACTTATAATAATCAAGGACAAAATAATAATAATAATAATAATAATAATAATAATTACACCATTTTTTAAATACCATTAACTACAGTAAATTAATAAAAAATGTTAATGCAAAAAAATGTAATTTACCAAATTACGATTACTATTTGGAAAAGGATTTTTTCAAAGACTAAAATTTAAAACTTATAAATAAATTCAATATTTTAGAAAAAAAAAAAGAAAAAGAAATGAATCGGTTATATATTGAATTGTTTCTTTTTTTTTTTTTTTTTTTTTCTGATCATCGCACATTTCCTAATCGATAAACTCGATAATAAAACCTCTTTTTTTTTTTTTTTTTTTTTTTTTTAAGACTATTTTTTATAAGACGTCTTTTTTTGGAATCGGTTTTTCCCATATCTGATTATTTGCATTAGCAATTTTGTAAATTTTTTACTTTCTTCTTTATTAGTAATGAAATTTCAATTTCCTCTTCAAATAAAAAAATCTTCTAAATGTAAAGAATTTCGCAAAAAAATAAAATAAAATGAGGACATCCATTGCCAAAAGCAAAATGCTTGAATGTTTCATGATGATAAGAGTGTGGCTTACATAATAACAAAGTCATATAATACGTACATCTAACATTAATATTCCTGGACCAATCATAAAAAAAGAAAAGAATATGCGGACAGCACAAGATTCATTTTCGACAGAAAATGACAACCCTTTCCCAAATGCTTAAAAAAGAAAATTCCCCAATATAAAAAATACATTAATGGCTGAATAAAATATATAATATGTTTCTAGCAGAATTAAGGCAATTTTTCTTTTTATATTAAGCAGCTCGTCACCTAGCAAAATTGAAATTTGTAAGAATTTCGATTTTCATAATTTTAGGTGCGTTCGTAATTATAAAAATTGACGTAGCATGTATAATCGTCGTCTGGTTCGTCCGCCTGTCTGTCAGTCTATAACAGCTCAAAAACTGCGCAACCGGATGGTTTGAAATTTAACACATAAAATCATTGCAGAATTTTATCGAGTTATTTCGAATTTTATGAAAAGCGAATCAAAACTTAAAAGGAATTCTATTAAATCCCACCATATATAATTAATACAATAATATCCCATGATATATAATGATTCTAGGTTGCCACGGTGATGCCGTTATATTTAAGAAGGAGTCTCATTATTTCACTTTTATCGAATTTAATATATAAAATCGTAATAAATTTTGTATTCATGGATTTTTGAATAAATGTATAACAACTATTACACCACGAACTGGATATTTATAAAACCAGTTATAGTACGAACGCACCTCATTTGCCACATTTGACCTACAATTTCAAACTTTTTTTATCTTATCACATGCCAAACACTTTCGACTACATCGTGACAAGTTTTCAGACTGATACTGCCTAGAATCACGGCTGATGATGAGTTACGGCTGATTTAGCAAAAAAAAAATATCATATTCACCGTTAAAAAAATCTTTAAACTCATTTATCTCATGTTTATTTTATTTTATTTTATTTTATTTTATTTTCCAGATTTTCCAAGTCTTCGAAATGTTAAGACTGTTTTAGATATGAATGAAAAAGCTCTAATTTTTTTTTTTTTCAATATTCAGATAAAATTTTTTATTTATTTATTTACTTTAAGCACATAGATATAATAAAGGTTAGTCCTTTTCTCTACCTTTTCCCGCTAGTATTTAGGCTCTCTCTCTCTCTCTCTCTTTTTTTTTTTTTTTTTTTTTTTTATTGTTATCAAACGATTCGAGTTTGTCACATTCTTAATAATACATGTCTTTTTTATAAGCCGACTTCAAGGAGTAGGTTATGATTTCGACCTGTATGTATTTTTTGTTCACTCATACATTCTTTAAATATGAACCGATTTTGATAATTCTAATTTTGATTGAAAGTATAAGATACCCATGTGGTCCCATTTTAATTTCATTAAATTCTGATGATTAGAATTTTTTTTAATGAAAAAATATGGATTTGATAAAAAAAAATAATGATTTGTCGCAAATCATCTTTCATTGTTGCAACCGTTTTCAAATCATAAGCATATTAAAACTAGTATTAAAAAATGCTCTGACGAGCACCAAAAAAGGTTAATATGTTTTTAAGTATGAAAAAGGGTTTGACAAGTGTTTCTGTTAATTACTGAGCATGAGGAAGGACAAGGGATTCCTTCTTGGCTACAACTCACTTCAATGCCAACTTTGAAAAAATCATATTTGCGCTTTTTCCGTGAAAACAAATTACTCGCAGTTACTATAAAAATGTATAATGTAAAGACATAACCAGTAAAGATACAGCTTAATTAGACATAAATGTAAGGGAAGACGACATAGTGCCAAAAACCTAGTTCCTGTAGGTATCACATTCATGCACTGCACCAAGCATGCCCTAAGTGTATAATTGCACAGAAAATTGATTTGTAGTATAGTGCAGAGTGAACTGTGCAGTTAACATCAGGGATGTAGTGCAGGTTATACGCCGTATACCTTCTGGACTTTTTAATAGAACACCATATACCCTCTGTTTCTCAAGAAAGCTTATAGTATACACATTCTAGGGTATCCCTCTGCTTAGAGCATATATCCTATGTTATTTTTACGACTACACTCCTGGTTAACATCTAAAGCTCGATGGGAAGTTCTACTAAAGAACCGCAAATTTCTTTTATATGGAAAAAGCGCAAATATGATTTTTTCAAAGTTGGCATTGAAGTGAGTTGTAGCCAAGAAGGAATCCCTTGTCCTTCCTCATGCTCAGTAATTAACAGAAGCACTTGTCAAACCCTTTTTCATACTTAAAAACATATTAACCTTTTTTGGTGCTCGTCAGAGCATTTTTTAATACTAGTCATTTAATTTTTTGATAATAACTGAAGATTTTCTAATATCTTAAAAAGAAAAATAACTGCTGCTGTCAAAATTTATAAAATGATAACAACAGCATAAAATTTTGATGTATCAGAATAATTATAAAAGTCATTGCATTGTTATATAAAATGCATGAAATGAAAAATAAACCACGGATTTGAACGAAAAAAGTACAGAACTTTATTAAAAGAATTAAAAGCCATACCAATTAAATACATTCAACTTAATTTCTCAAATGAAACATTCACAACTAGAAAAATTCTAGAAACTGAATAACAATTAATATAAGAATATTCCCGAAGTAATAATAATTTAACACAAAAGCATTTCTAAACAAAACGAACTTACATCCGACGGGATTTGAACTCTCTATCCGCCAAATGCCAAAAGCCAAATGCCTTACCTCGAGAGTCCTAGTTTAACACCAGAGATGTTGCAAATTTTGCTATAGTACCTATATAAATATCAGCATAAGTCTTGTGACTGTCATCAACAGCTCCGATCTGATTGTTTTATTTTTTATATGCCCGACGGCTATTTTCCTACATTTATTTTAGCTACTCGAAACAATCGCCAAATAGGTTTCCTTCGCCATAATTTCATTTTAGATATAAAGCTGTCACTAGCTTTAATTAAAATACAAGACTTTCATTAAAAAACACATAAATTAAAAATACATATATCAGATACATTTAACTTGCACGTTTTTTTTTCATTTATTAAAAATACTATAAGTAAATATATAACTACTTAATTTATCCCGTCGACCAAAGAACGATAGACAAACTGTAAGATTATATGCCAATATGGATGAACATAAATGCTACACTTCCTTGACATTAAACCCGCTACACTTGTTTTGTTAAGTGATCAAATGATTTTAAATTTGATGATATATTTATATTTTTATTAATGTTTGACTAATTTATTTGTTCTTTTGTTATTTAATATAAATTTTATGCCAATAAGCGAATAGCTCTTGATATTAATTGAGAAAAATATAATATATAATTTATTAAAGTTACTTTATGGTTGTATCCGCCGACATTATTTGGTTAAATAAAAAGCATTTAACTCCTTACAAATTTCCGCTAACATTGATATTTTTGGTACCTTCGTATTAATGCCATCGCAGTAAAAGTTGTGCTAATGCGCCAATAAAGAGTGATCTTGTTGTTCGTGCCTTTTTAGTTTTTTTTTTTTTTTTTTTTTTTTTTTTTGCTCATTTTGACGTCATTTTTAGTACTTCAGTACTTTTTTAGCCTATTTTTGATGCCATTTTTTTGTGCGCGTGCGAACAAGATTGCTCTTTATTGGCACATTAGCGCAACTTCTGCTGCGGTGGCGTTAATACGTAAATACCATATTTTTTTATGCTCTTTAATAAATTCTAATATTACATTTAAAATACTTCAATGTTATTCACATATGCGATATCTTACAAATATTTCTTTATGGTTTGATTTGATAAATTCTGCATTAAAATATGAAAACTTTTATTAGTATTCTTTTGTTCGAAATCACAATTTTAAATCAAATTTTATATTTGGTACGTCTCGATGTCATAACTAAACGTCATCATTAAAGTAATCCTTTTCGTTAATGACTTTTATTTTTTTAACCTAAATTCATTAATTTTCTAAACTTAAAATTTTTTAATGGCAACAGTTTTACTTTTGAGTAATTTGGCGAATAGTTTGGCGATTTCTATAAATGGGTGAAATTGATCGACCTGATAATCAAGTAGCACCGTAGGTAATGTAAATAAAATAGGTATGCATTTTTGGCACAAATGTCATATACGCACCATGTTGGCGATTTTTTTTTTTTCTGACGCCAATGTCATATGCGCATCGGAGTATTTAACTGAATCCAGAGTGTCGTTATTTTGCTTGATATGGCAACCCGGATGTTGTTCTTTACTTTTTAATAAATAATTTTTTCTTTTTTTTTTTAAATATATAAATTGTTTTATTCTATTAAACAAATCGTCAAAATAGATAGTGAATATGATACATGAAAATAACGAAAAATAAATAGGTATATTTTTTCACGTGATGTATCTAATTTATTTATTTGTGTTACATACATAGCAATTTTTATGTTTATTTAAACTTACGTGCAACAATTATAAGAAGAAACAAATATAAGAAAAAGACTATCTTCAGCTGAAAATTTCAGACAAAAATTCGATTTTCTCAGCGACCGACAAACATACAAAGATGAAAAAAAAAACTGTTCTAAGTTTTACCATGAGGATTAAAATAAACCAAAAATGAAGTTAATCCATCCACGGAAACGTTAGCTAGACTTAGTTGAACTTTTTGCTTTCATTTTTTCATTAAAAATTAAATAAAAAACTATTCGAAGCTGCAGTAATTTTTTGAATGCTATCATTTTATTCGTCTCGTCGAGTTCTATCTTTTAAAAAAATTTTCACTGCCGTATCTCAACTGGTTCGCCAGAAATTTTAGAAAGTTGTTTGCACTTTCTATTTCTTAAACATATTATACCAAACGCTACCGCGTTTGCTATGATTATGCATTCATATGCGTTAGCGCCAAGTTGTCGCCAAGCTTGATTCTTCTTTTTTTTTTTTTTTTTTTTTTTTTTTTTTTTTTTTTTTTTTTAGTCGGTTAGTAATTTTTATTTTTTTTTATTTTTTTTTATTTTTTTTAAAGCAGATTTTACATTGAGTATTATTTCGGCTTAACATTTACTTTTGTTACTCTCTTCGTACAGTTAACGATCTCTATGCATACACACGTTAGAGGTGTGTAGACTGGAAGTTGCCCACTATTCAAAGATATAAGCGTACGAATATACAAGGAAAATTAGAAATTAAGTTGTAAGTTTGGAAATTGAAAAGGTGTTCGCTAAATAGGCATGTTCGCTTTACCAGAGTGTGCATTGAGGAATTTTTTGCAAATAGGTTGATCACATGAAAGAATATCTTGGATGCATATATTTTTTTAATCGGATCAACTCAAACCCGAACTGCAGTCAAAAAAAAAAAAAAAAAAGATGTCGACCTAACCCGCAACGAAAAATACATCTCGAACTCGACGAGACCTGCTTGGGTTGGATCGGGTGCTGGAGCCCAATTCGATGCCGACTCTAGCTCAATTCATAAGATGTATTAGAATTGTTCGCAATCCTTTCCTATCTCGAAGCCCGAGTTCGGTGAAATTTTCGCTCTTAAGATTATTGAGGTCTTATTTTTTTTTAAAATCCGAAATGTTGGGACGGGTAGGAATTTCATTTTTGAAGGAACAAGTTTGGGACTTTTTTTTTCCCCTGTAGATTCAGGCCGGACTTGTAGAAGCGAGATTTATTAATTGTATTAAGCGGGATTGTATTTTATTCATTCGAGGCCGTATTGGATGAGAATTTTTTTTTTTTTTTTTTTTTTTTTTTTTTCCAGCGACTAATGTCATGGTAACGTCTCTCGTTTATTAGTAAAAGAGATATTATGTGAGATGTTAATCAGAAAACAGAATATCTTTGTTTCTTTCTTCTTCTTTACTTTCTGCCTTCTTTTTTTATGTGTTTTTAAGTATTTTGCGACCCACAACAGTTAAGACGCAAAAAAATCAACGTATTTGTATATGCACTCATTGATACTCAAATAATATAATTTTTCATTTTAAAAAATATTCTGGAGAAACTTTTGTGAAATCGGTGGAACATCTTCCTGAAACAATTAAAATTAATACAACTCGAAGAAATAGAAATTAATCCGAACCTCTCCGAAAAAAAGATTCAATTTAACTGGATCCGATTCAAATCATTAGTCGGATTTCGTTTAGTTTGCCCAACCCGATACAGAATTCTACCCGAAACGTGATCTGATTTCGACAAAAAAAATTCATTCTCCAGATTTTTATCTGAATCTGAAATGTTCTAACCTCAACATAATCCTAACTCTAAAGAATGAGAAAAATATATATACAGTCGAGTCTCTCTTTAACGAAACTCCATACATCGAATTTCTCTATATAACGAATTTTTAGTAGGAACGGTCCCATTTCCCTATAATTACATTAAAAACAGTTTCTATATACCGAAATATATATCTCCATACAACGAATATTTTCATAAAATGTTCTCTATTTATTCAGTTTTAAAAAAGCTTCGAAATTACATGGAATCAATTTTCCATCACTTATTTCTAATTTATCGTTCATTGCTGAGTTTTTTATATTACTTCTATCTTTGAATCTTTAAAACTTGTTCTTTAAGTCTAACGAATTAATCCCCCCCCCCCTCCCACACACCTTTCACCATCCTTCTCAAAATAGTGTAAATTGGATTGTTACACATATAAGAGCGGGATCAATGGGGGTAATTTTTGAATTGGTGGAATTTTGAATTTGTAATTTTTGGGGGGCAATTGCTAAAATTTTTACATTTTTTTTTTCGAGCGTGACAATTTTGAAATCAAAAACAACAAAAAATTACAGATTTCTTCATCTAAAATGAATGCATGCCTTTCTTATTTGATTGTCATTAAGCTTTCAAATAAAAGTCTGTTTTCTTTTTTGAAACTGTTTAAATATTAAAAAATAGAATTTTAAGCTAATATTTATAGCTAAATATTTCAAATTATTAATTAAACACATCAAAAATAATATTTCTTCAAAATTTACACATTAAATAAGAATTTTAACTTCATTCTCTATACAACGAATTTCCCTATATAACGAAGTTTTTACTGGAACAATGGATTTCGTTATATAGAGACTCGACTGTATATCCATATTGTAATGCAATTGTGTAAAAGTAGTCTACAATTATACCGCTAGTATCGATTTTAACTTTTAAGTAAAAAGTTCAATGCAACACTTTTCACTTTAACACCGATCTGATCCAGATCACCAGTCGGGACAGGTTCAGTTTACCCGGCCCCATGCTGCACTCTACTCACCATCAACCCGGTACTGACAAAATAATTTTCGCCCTCCGTATTTTTAACCGAATCCGAAATACTTCAAATCAAGCGAGCCATCAATCTACAATCAATGAAAATTGGTCCGTACTTTAATATAGCTATAAAAAAATAGCATAGGATCATGACTTGAGCATAAAATTTACCTTTTATATTGAAAAATGAACATGGAAAGAGTCACCCGTGTATCAAATATATAGATTTTTATCTCCAGGAATTTCGACTTTTTTTTCGAAATATCGGGTTATCTGAAATCAACCTGCAAGAAACAAAATTCAATCAAAAATTACTCATATCCGGAAGAATTGGTTTAGTTAATCCGACATGCAAAGAAATAAAAATTAGCTCCAATTCGATTGGGCCGAAATTCAAAAGTCAAAATATTTTTCCCGACAACGTCGAATTTTGACTCCGACGAGGGGAGCAGGTATGCCTGACGGGGAAGGAGCATATGTCCCCCCCCCCCCCTCTGGCTCCGATCTTGGAATAAATCATGTTTAATTGAAAACATATACTGCAGATAAATAAAAATAGATCTCTTTTCATAGACTTTAAGAATCTCGATCAGTCATTGACTTGAAAGGTGGCCTGACTTCGAATCATATCAGCATATCGCATCCAAAACGATTACGTTTCATGTGTGCCTTTTTTACTTTTTTTACTTATTGGGGCATTTCAATAACGATATAAAAATAATCTAGGCCTATTGCCGGCAATTTATCTCGAGATAAAACATGCACTTTAAATAAAGAATTGTTCTTGGTGCGCAGATCGGGCTTCATTGATAAAAAAAACACTCTGAAAATGAACAGATAGACGAAAGCAGACAATTATCTAAAATTAAATGTAGTAAGCACTTTTGATCAGGGCTGCGGAGTCGCTAAAAAAACAAACCGACTTCAACTCCAACCTTTTTTTTTTTCTGTTAGACATTTTGAAGTGAAATTAAATTAGTTAATTTCAAATCCATAAAAATAATTATTGTTATTTTTGGATTATATTGGACTGCACAAGTTAAAGATTCCCAATATACTACCCGGCATACACAGCAGATGAAAATCGGTTTCAATTAAAAACTCTAGTAGATCCCGAATTATTTCCGAGCTACTAAAATTTTCATCTTATTTTTTTTCCCTTTTCTATCGAAGTTAAAACATCAAGATTAAAATCAAAATTGTAAAGATTTGCCTTTTTCGAGCCCACGGATCCGAAATAGTAAACATTGCTTAAGGTGACCTGAATTATTGCATAGCAGAGATGTAGTGGAGGGTATACGAGGATATACGCCGTAATACCTTCTAGATTTTTTAAAGGAACACCGTATACCCTCTGTTTCTAAAAAAGCTATGGTATACACACTCTAGGCTATACCCTCTGCCATGAGAGTATACTCTCTGCTTAGAGCCAGGGGTGTAGTCGTAAAAGTAACAGAGGATATACGCTCTAAGCAGAGGGTATACGCTTAAGACAGAGGGTATACCCTAGAGTAGTGTTCATTCTAGGCCATTTTTGAAGTGTGCTGCACCTTGCCCTTTTTCAAATTTGCAAAATGCGCCCTGCCCTTTTTAAAAGTAATAAAATGCACCACTAGTTTTACCTAGAGATTTTTAATAAATATTTTTTATATTCCGTAATATTTCTAAATTTGTGCTCCCAAAAATGATAGAAATTTTTCATTTCTTTAAGAAAAAAACATGAAACTATTCAGTCATGTTTTAATTTAATTGTATTTTTAATTTTTATATCATAAAATCGATCAAAATTAATGTTACTTGATTTATCATACTTAAAAATTATGTATTTTCCCACTTTCTTTTTTCCCCTTCTAAAGGCAATAACAAATTTTTTCTAGCAAAAGTGCCCTTTTCTGCTGCAGTAGTGCCCTTTTTAGTGAATAGCACCATGCCCTTTTTATTTCTAGAGTGAACACTATCCTAGAGTGTGTATACGATAGCTTTCTTGAGAAACAGAGGGTATACGGTGTTCCTGTAAAAAATTCAGAAGGTATACGGCATATACCCTCGTATACCCTCCACTACATCCCTGCTTAGAGCGTATATCCTCTGTTATTTTTACGACTACACCCCTTTTACATACGCATGACGGGGAGAAACCTTGGAATCAGAAAAGGTGAACTTGAATTCGATATTAAATTTGGTCTCTCTAACACTGCTTTATCTAGATTATATTTAGATGGGGGATAGAAATTCGGTTTAATGAAAGCAAATTATGTTTCGTATCAGATTTTTGTCGTAAATTCGTTATAAGAGAGTCCGTTGAAATTTAGACGCGCATAAGTTTTGTTTGCAATGATACTGTTTCTTTTATTATTCCTAAGTTATGCTTAGAGTTAATGAATAAATTCCTCGTGAAAGCTTGAATGGGATGAACCAAGTTTGAAAATAATTTTAGATCATGGTCTATTATTGATTTAACTTTTTTACAGTAGAACGCGTGGTTTTTGTTTGCATCTTATTGTCGCGTGTCATTTGCATTGACCATGAAACGATTCGTATTTTTATTTTTATTATGATTATGGTTCTTATTGGATTAGAATCGAAACATGACAATGTTATTTTTTGTAATACCACTTCTCAAGTAACATAAATTATTTAGTAAAATGTGTGTAATAAAATAAAAGGTGAAGTTCTTAAAACCTTGTGATTTAAAATTCTAATGGATTTAATAAACTTTTTATGATAAGCAAGGAATTTAAGTATAGAAGAAAGAAGAATATAGCTAATATAGAACGAAAGAAAAAAAACCACCGCCCTCACAAGATTAAGGGAAAAAACATCTAAATAAAATTCATTGAAAGTAGGATCATTTTCCCTCCAATCTATACTATTCATGTAATATATACGATATAGAAGATATTATTATAAGTTATAGACGGTGTTATTATACGATTAGAAACCATCTGTGACGCACGCAAATTCAATATGTAATAATGCAGCATCATTTAATATCAAAATTATGGCTCGAGTAACTCCATAGTTACGAATATGAAAATAAACAAATAATAATTTAAAAAAATGCGCAGTCTGAAAGATTATATTAAAAACTGAATTGCGGTGTTTCAAATCATTACGTTATAGATAGTGCAGATTTAGAATATTCTTATTTATTTGTTTTGATAAAGAGCGGAAACATATAACCAATCTAATAAAACTATTTTTACTGCTTTTAAAGTCTTCATCTTACACTTTCTAGCAATTAATTTTAAAAGTTTAAATTAAATGCAGTTTATGAATATGACAAATCTATGATAAAAGAAAATGGTTTAATCGAAAATTTTCTCGACGAATTTACATAATTTTGTCTGGAAATACCAAAAAAGATGTTTTTCCAAAATGTTTGTCTGTATGTTCGTTTGTCTGTGTATGTGCTCCTTTTGTATCATCGAAAAGTGTAGGATGCTGTGATAGCGATTTTTGTGACATTTTCATTGTTGTATACAGTCAACACATTTCATTCCAGCAAAATACTTATTATATATAAACAGTTTTGAATTCAGGGGGGGGCCAGGGGGGACATCCCCCCCCGGACCCAGTGAAGTCCCTCCAGGAGAAAAGTGCCTGAATTTAACACTGTATATAAAGTTATTAAAATTTGCTTTCAAATAAAATAAAAGAACAAAATAGTTTTAAAAACATATTTTTCAGTATTTACTGTCATATTTTCGAACCACCTTTATTATTGCTGTCATTTGTTTTCGTTACCAATACTAAGAATGCAAGTTTTTAAATGAGTAAAGGGATATGTAAGTTTTAAAATCCGTATGCATTTTATAATACTTTTAGTTTATTTTATCTTTACACGAAGAAAGCATTGGATCCGCGAAAATTTTCAAAGAATTTACACATTTTAAGGGCCAGAGATTTAAAAAAAAAAAAAAAAAAAATCTTGTTTTTACAAAATGTTTCTTTTTATATATTTTATAGGTCCCAAAAAAAATTCTTTTTAACGTTTCATGTTCAAACTAAAAACGTACAATTGGAAAACAAAAATTTAAATTAAAAAATTTACTAATAATAAAAAATATATTTTTATTTATTATTATATAATTTATTACATATTTTTTAAAGTTTTTACAAAATAATTTATCGTATAATTTAGCATTAAAAAAAATGCATTTTTTTATGTTTAAAGTTTGAACTAACTTTTATTGAACTGAAAAATGTAACAGATCAAAAATATTAAATTCTTTATGTGTTATTATATAATTTATTGCATAACTTATGAGGTTTTTAAAAGATAATTTATTAGAAAATTAATTATATGTGTATGAAAAAAAAAAAAAGAATATTTTTAATGTTTCTAATTTTAATAACATAAAATTAGAAAACAGGAATTACATTTAAAAATGTATTAATCAAATATATATATATATATATACCATATAACTTGTTACATTCCTATTAAATTTTCACAAAATAATTTTTTATACAACTAAACATTAAAAAAATATGAAACTTTTTTTATGTTTAATATTTTAACTAATTTTCATTGCATAAAATTAGAAATGAATTAAACTGAAAAAATGTAACAAATCAAAAATATTAAATTATCTCTGCATTATTACATAGTTTATTTCATAATTTATAGAGTTTTTGAAAAATAATTTATTACAAAATTAATCATTAAAAATTTTCATGTTTAAACTAACTTTAATAATGTAAAATTAGAAAAAAGGAATTAAATTTTAAAATGTAGTAATAATAATAATAATAATAATATATTTACGTATTATCATACAATTTATTGCATAATTTAAAAAAAATTAAATAATTTACTATACAATTAAACATTTAAAAATGAGGTTTTTTTTTTAATTGTTTAATGATTAGACTAACTTTCAATGTGTAAAATTAGACAATTAATTTAACTGGAATATGTAACAAATCAAAAATATTATTTCTTTATGTATTATTATACAATTTATTGCATAAGTTATATGATTTTTAGAAAATAATTTATTAGAAGATTATTTTTAATGTTTCATGTTTAAGATAATTTTAATAAAATAAAATTAGAAAACAGGAATTAAATTTTAAAATGCAATAATACAATATGTATATATATTGTATTATTACATTTTAAAATGTAATTCCTGTTTTCTAATTTTATTTTATTCAAATTAATTTAAACATGAAACATTAAAAAAAAATCTTTTTTTAATAATTAATCTTCTGATAAATTATTTTCCAAAAACCTTAAACTTATGCAATAAATTGTATAATAATGCATAAAAAATTAATTTACCATAGTTAATAATGCATAAAAAATTAATATTTTTGATATATAATTAATTGCTTAGCGATAGCATTTAAAGTTTTTATAAAATAATTTATTACACAATTAAGCATTAAAAAATTATGTTTAATTTTTAAAGTAATTTTAATAACGTAAAATTAGAAAACTGGAATTAAATTTAAAAGAATGTAACAATGCAAATATGTATATATATTGTCACATAATTTGTTATATGATTTATGAATTTTTTACAAAATAATTTATTACACAATGAAGCATTAAAAAACATTTTTTTTAATGTTTAAACTAACTTTCATCAAATGAAATTAAAAAATGAATTTAACTGAAAAATGTAACAAATCAAAAATATTAAATTGCCTATGTATTATTGTATAATTTATAAGGTTTTTACAAAATAATTTATTACATATTTAAGCTTATTTTTTTCAGTTTACTATTTAAACTAACTTTAAGAACGCAAAATTAAGAAAAGAAAAAAAAAAAAAACAGGAATAAATTGAGAAATATAATAATCCAAAAATATTAAATTAAATAATATATCAATAATTCCCCATAATAAAATTAATGTTATTTTACATTTACTTTATTTACACTTCATGACAACACTTTTGAAAATTTTCAAACTATTAAAGGAAAAAAATTAAATTAAATTTACTTATTTTACTATTTTAATAACTAACCAAAGTAAAAATATTTAATATTTTATTTTGCAAGCATGCTGCGCACATGATCCTCTCTCTATACATATATCATAGAATGATCATACTATAGATATAGATGAAAGTTAATACCGTGCATTTACGGAATTATCCATTCATATAACAACGAGGAAGATATTTGTAATATTCTTACCTTTCATCACTTTGGAAAAAGAAGATCGCATCAAATTCGTCGAAGATAATCTCATTACCGTCATTTCATATGCTAATCCTAATCCAACATCCGTAACGACTGCAGAATAAGATGAGCTACACTTAATACGGCGCCATCTATTGTTTCATATTAATACTAATATTTTAAAGATAATACTTTCTAGAAAAGTGACCTGACAATGGAATATTTTTCTATAAAAATAAAATTCTACATATTGCTATGAGTGGTAAAGCAATCTATATAAATCTTGACACTTTTATTTATTTTTATTTTTTATTTTTTTTTTAAAGGTGGGAGGAAGAACAGGATGTAATTATTTACCGTATTGCAGGAAGAAATAAACGTATTTTATTTATTTATTTATTATATATTTTTCTTTAAAAGCTTTATTTAAAAATCTATCCCAACTCCTAACATATTGAGCATACACTCCGTAATGATATATGTATGTATATATATATATATATATGGTTTATTGTTTTATTGATAAAATCCATTGGTGAATCTTGTCTACTTTTAATGGTATTATATATATATATATATATATCATCTTTTATTAAATATCTTATCAGTTCATATAAAACGAGTTACTTTCAAACACTTGTGTTGCGATAATTCTTTTAAAATTAAACCGAACTAGAACAAAATGGGAATTGCATATCAAGCGTAGCAAATGAGGTGCATTTGTACTATAAGGATGTTCTTAAAATATTCAAATCTTGGTATAATAATATACAGTACTTTGGATACATTACAGTATCCAAAATTTTTTCTGTATCCCTGTAAATACTATCTGCTTTCTATTATACAGGAAGTACTTTGTAGTAAACCTCAGCAACGTATACCAATTTCATAAAATGTGAAATAGTTTAATATTATTAAATCCCGCCCCAAAGAATGTAACCCCCTACCCTTACACCATTATGTAATGGAATACTTTTGTGTAGCCATGTAAATTAATAACAAATAAATCTTTGCACCACAGATTGTACATAATGTATATTTTAATACATTCTTCATTGATGCATACCAATTTTATTATGTTCATAAGAGTATAACACCATTTAAATGCACTTGAAACTATTTAACCCCATTGACCGTAAAGTAACGGACTGTTTTTGATGGTCCTGGTAATTGAGCTATGCATCCGATTTTCATAAAATTTGAAACGACTCGACGAAATTATGCAGCAATTATATATTTTAAACTTCAAATGATTAATTTGGGTAGTTTTTTCTTTGTTATATGTGGACAGACGAACGGACTGGATGACGACTATAGGTGCTACATATTGACATAATTACGAAGGCACCTAATAAGAAAGATGTACAGGGTGTCCAGCAAATAACACCCTGATTTCAAAATTAAATTTCTCAAAAACAAAGATCGATAGTAATATGCGGTAAACTGTTTTGTCATTAGGTAAGCCGTAAAAATCTTATACAGAAATTTCAAACAGTGAATATTTTGAAAAAAATTGCGTTCTGATTGCATAGAATGCTTTGATTTGACATTTTTCTTGTTTTAGATTGCCTGCAGAGAAATAATTTTTCAGCTTACAGTGCAATATTTTAAAGATTTTTCGAAGTAAATTTTTAGAATTTCGAAATTTCAAAAATTTAATTTAAAAAAAAACTATGAAATATGGCACTTTAAGCCAAAAAACACATTCTCTGGCAGCAATCTAAAGCAAGAAAAATGTCAAATCAAAGCATTCTTTGCAATCAGAACACAATCTTTTCAAAATATATACCGTTCGAAACTTTTGTATAAGATTTTTACAGCTTACCTTATAAACAAACCGTTTACTGCATAATTCTATTGATCTTTGTTTTTGAGAAGTTTAATTTTGAAATCAGGGTGTTATTTGCTGGACACCCTGTATATGCATTATTTCTTATCAATATAGCAATTATCAACAATTTTGTAAAAATAAAATAAAATAAAAAGCATGTCACCAATCTGATGTAAATTCTGTAAGAGCTAAAGTCTATAACTATTCCTAGATGAATAAATAAAATACTATTCATTAAATTCATGTTCCTTATTTTTCTAGGTACGTTACGTAAGAGTTTAATACATAACAACTTGTTTCTCGTCAACTGCTTGAGATCCTTAAAAAACCTTAATATTTTATTTTGCGTGTTTATTTAATTATATAAAATACAGTAATCCCTTAACATTCGCGAATTTTGATTATTCTCGAAAAAAGAAAAAAAAAAATGCGGAACATTTCAGCATTCCCGAATACTGACTTGGTGATTGGCAGATTTTGTTTTATGGATAATATATTTATTTTTTAACCGACTTCAAGGAGGAGGTTATGATTTCGACCTGTATGTATTTGTTGTTCACTCATAAATTCTTTAAATATGAATCGATTTTGATAATTCTTTTTTTGTTTGAAAGTATAAGATACCCATGTGGTCCCATTTTAATTTCATTAAATTCGGATGATTAGAATTTTTTTAATGAAAAAATATGGATTTGATTAAAAAAATAATGATTTGTCGCAAATCATCTTGCGTTGTTGCAACCGTTTTCAAAGCATAAGCATATTAAAACTATGCATTCATATGCGTCGCCAAGTTGTCGCCAAGCTTGATTCTTTTTTTTTTTTTTTTAAGTCGGTTAGTATTTTTTTAAAAGCATATTTATTAAAAAATAGCATCTCAAAATTATATAGTTTCGAGTACTATTTTATTAAACAAAGAATATATAGAAAGTGAAAGAACAAACAATTATTTACAACTAGCACTTCCCTCAGAGGGATTAGTCTGAGCGATATTGCTGAGAACATATATTTAATAATAATTTGAAAAAAAAATACATTAAAAAAATTTAATTTAACAAATTACATCCATTATTATGTTTATTTATTTATTTACAAAGTAAACTCACTTTGTTTTACCAATTCCTTGAACTACGTGACACTGGACACTTATGTACTGTAAAGTCTACTGTTTATGACCTAAGTTACGAGAACCTTAGCCTTTGTTTTGAGGGAAAATATAGATCAGTAACTTCTTTTATTTTTCATGCAGATTTTTTTTTAATTTTCTAAAATTTCAAATTTTTATTCATGTGAAATATTTTCTGCAAAAATTGCTGGGGAAATCTTAAAACATCAACCATAATTTGTTAAAAAAGGAATAGAATGCGATTCTTCGCTGCTAAGGAGTTAAAATAGAAATCGAGGCCACAACTTTTCCTTACATGGAAATTCATAAACATCTATTCTATCAAATAATCGCACACCACTAAATTTTTCCACCATACACTAGCAAATATTTTTTTTTAGATTATGTTTAGAATTACTCAAATTTATTTAAAACATGTACTTTTAAATGCATAGTGCTTAACAGGGCCCTCGCAAAGATGTTTTATTGGTGCGGGAAAGAGTCTTAAATTACCAAGTCAAAATTCAGTATTTGTCAATTCAGTGAAAAGCAAACATAAATAGTTCTCGGCGTTTGCCAACTAGTTTTATAATTTTATTATCATAATTAGAAAATGTAATGTAGTTTTTTATGTAAAAAGCTTAATAATATTTCTAATTATATTGGTAATTTTCGTCAAATCTATCAGAAATAGAAAGTGTATTATAGTTTTTTTTATTAATGTTTTAAACTAATTTGCCAGTTCAGTTTGTAAATTTGTCAAATGTAACAGCATATGCAAACGTTTGGGGGGAGGAGGCTCCCCCTCCCCCCCCCCCCCCTTAGCGAGGCCCTTGGTGCTTAATAAATATATTTTTGAACTTCAGTTGCTCTTTTCCATAATAAATAATAATAATAATAATAATAAAACATAAGCCCCCTTATATGTACAGGAAGAAAATTTCAACATCCGCGAATATTTTCGGCAACCTAACGTATTACAGAATTTCTCTGTTTAACTGTAAAACGGTTTTCTCCGCCCTATTGATACATCTGTTGTGAAAACAAATATTAGCATCGCCGTATCACAACAACGAGTAATTCAATACAGAATTTGTTAAATATAATTCCTGTTTGTGCGAGAAGTAAAATAAGCATGCATAAAAACTACATTTCAAAGAAATTCGCTTGCAAGAATTAAAACTGAATGAAATATTTAAAAACATTAATAAAATGTATGTAGGGAATAAAAAACACCTGGATACTTAAAGTGAACTATGTGTCTGTATGTTGTGGGGCGGGGGGGGGGGGGATCTAGTAATAAATCTGAAGGGAATATTTAAATATTTATTTCCCATGCTTCATTTATCAATTTCTTTTGCTTTAAAAGGGCTACTTCAATCATCCTGAAGAATTAATGCAAATCCTATGGAAGAAAAATTTTAAGGTTAGCATTTTGATATTTTAATTTTCATTTATTTTTTTATTTTTCTTTGGACAGCTGAGATTGATCTGGACATTGGACATTTGGATTGATTTGGACATCTGCCCCTTTTTTCCTATTCTGTTTGCTTTTTTTTTTTTTTTTTTTTTTATTAAGAGGATGCTTTTATTTCCGAAACCAATTCCGAAAAAAAAGTGCTAATTAAAAATATCTGAAAAAAGTATAAATAAATAAATAAGTAATAAAAAAGTCATTGATAAAGATAAATCACAGCTAGCCAATGCAAAAAGAATTGTTTAAAAATACTGAAATGCAAACGAGATAGCTTAAAAACTTCCTTCCATAGGATTAGCATTACTGAGTGGTTTTTTTTAGATGACTGAAGTAGCCTTTTAAGACGGCTCTGGAGTCAAAATTTTCAAAACGTACTTTCTTTTCCCTTACTGATAAAATAAGACAAAGATAAATTTTAAAAAATGCGTATTTTTCAATGATAACATAAGCAGATGTAACAATTTTTGTGTTTTTCTGATAGTTATGCCCTGTTCATAACGAAAAATTTAATACCATTTAAAGTATATCGAAAATCCTACATTTTACATTTCAAACATTGATATTTTAATGAGGCTGACGAACTATAAATGAGATTTTCCTACATAAAATATTAAATTAGCATATACAGTCGTGGGAAGAAAAAAATAATAAACACCAAAACAAAACAAAAAAATGTAAGTATAGTACTGTCTTTGCGTAATAATTACTGGAGAGTACGTTTTAAAGTTCCGTATGCTTAAAGGCTTTTTAAATTTAATTAGATTTTTGCATATTACTATTTATACCTCATATACAGGGCTGCACAAAAGTATTCGCATACCATTCTCCTTATTAGAGGAAATTGCTGAAGGATAATTTTCAACTGAAATATGTGTATCTCTTAATTTTGGAATGCATGTTGTTAATATATACAAATATCTATATCAAGTATAGGGCTACTAAAAAAATTCGGAGAACTTTCCGATTGTAGATGGGAACAGCTGAAATTCGGTTTTGAAATTCGTTATACATTTCCATGATGAAATGAGACATAATATTTTAATTTTTTAAACGGTGCAGTTTTGTTACATTATTCTGAATTTGTTTGGAAAGTGCTTCATAATCTATGCTTGGCGCATGATTTTTTCCTTCTTGTTTCTTATTAATAAATCTAGTTTACTTATGATTACTAAATAACCTATTGATGTATATTTTCTTTTCCTACATGCATATTATTTCGTACTTTATAGGTCAAATACTAACAGATAATATAATATAACAGAATAGCTCATCATTTCAAATACCTTCTTTTGTAGAACAAATGGGACAGTGAACTTTTGATGAAAATGGCACAATTCTTTACAAAATTATTATTTTAACACATTATTCTCAAAAGCAGGAAATATTTATGATAAAAATCATAATAGACTAAAAGCCTTACAATACTGAGTGCCTATTGTTCCTGTAACACAAGTTGTCTTTTAAAAAAAATTAACTACAAACATTTAGTTGTCATATTTTAATTTTCATTCATTATATAAGTCCATAATTTTATTTTTGTGAAAATATATGAGTATTTCTTTTTGTTAGCATTACTTTTAAGGGGCTGCTTCAGTCAAACGAAAAACTCGCTCACTAATATTAATCCTATGGAAGAAATCTATAAAAAAATATCTCATGTGCATTTCAATATTTTTAAAGGATTTTATTTTTATTTTATTTATTTATTTTGCATTGAATATATGAGGTCAATCTGTACAAAGGCTTTTTTTCAGATTTTTTTATTTATTTATTTATTTTTATAAGGATGCTTTCACTTTTGGAACAAGTTCCGAAAATGCAAACAAAATCGAAAAAGTAAAAAGCGCTCTTTGTACAGATCAATCTCAGCTATCCAATGCAAACAAATTATTTTAAAATATTAAAATGCAAACGATATATCTTTATATATTTCTTCCTTGGAATTAGCTTAATTAATTTCTTAATGGGATAATGCTGATAAATATAAAAATAAATTTGCAGTAATTTTTTTTTTTTTTTTGACAATGTTAATAATATAATTTAAAAAATAAGTATACCGAATATTTGGTTTCAATGCCGAATAAGAAGGTGCCCGATATTCGGTGCATCTTAGGTACGTTATATTTCTTTATTCACAAATTCACAAGATTCTTTAAGTCAATACTCATTACAATAATAATATTTTTCGATAAAAAGTATATAGTTACAACTGAAGAGGAACTATTTTAATTATTACTATTTATTGGATTATTGTGATTTTTCTAAAAATAACTCATAGAGATATTTTTTTTTTTAACACTATGAATTAACACTGTGATGTTTTATAAAAAATGCCGATATCAAATTGATATTGAAAAACTTGTTTGTCAACAATGATATAATGCGAGTGCGTTGAACTCTGGTCTATAAACAAATACTGAAGCATCAAATCGAGACTGTCAAGTGCAGTTTTTTTTTTCTATGTAACTGATCAAAGAACAAGAACTTTTTCTTACATTTTTTCTGTTTATCTTCTTGCGTTTCCTTTACAGACATGCTAAGCAAAGCAAAGCAAACGAGTAAATATATTAAGGGTGTATTTCGATTCAAACTGCTTATTTTCCGATTTATTTTTTAATTCATTTTTGTTCTCAAATACACCAAACTTTCCAAATCTCTTATTTGGAAAGTATACAAGGTGTCGTAATTGTCAATTCTTTGATAAATGCAGAAAATATTGCAAAAAAGGCAATCAAAAACGGCATTTCAAACCGATTTTTTCCAAATGGGTGATCTGGGAACGAAAAAAAGTGTCATACTGATAAGGTAATTGTTTATAACTCAAATTCTAACGAATTGAGCGTTAAAATACATCACACGGCACCTCATACGTCTCTTCAAGAATCCCTCAGAAAGTTTCATGTTTCTACTTTAAAAAATGTGTCTGAAATTGTATCTGAAAATTTCGAGCTGTTGAAAGTGGAAAAGCGTTTTTTTCGAATACACTCTTAATGTGCAAGAAAATATTTATACAGAATGCCTCAAAATTTATAGCTAACAACTTTGATAGAAGGTAGAATTAAGAATTTCTGTAACAGAAAAGACAGCAAACAAATTTAGTATAGAAAACTAGGGTAGCAATCCATTTATTCAGTCAAAAATATTATGTGTATAGCTTTAGATCTGCATTTTTGTTTATAGCTTTAACAATATTAAAGGAATTTTATAAAACAACAAAATTTATTTACATTAAATGAAACGCGACGACATTACGAAAAAAGGTGAGAGATTATTCGATTCGATAAAGAATCTTATAATATGTCATGTGAACAACATTTTCATTGATGGCACACCTAACTTAACACTATTTGGATGCGAATAGTGAATCTTTTTACAACCTTTTGTTACTGTTGCATTTTACGTAAAAAAAGAAAGCGTTCTTGAAATTTATGTATAATATCATCATTATTTTTAAAGATTTGAAGAAAAATCCGTGTTTATGATTGTACCGATAGTCGCCCTTATTTTTGATTGAATGAATGCATTGATTTACTCATTTAAGCGCAATCGTAATTATATAAATACATATCACTTATTGTCGTCGTCTGTTCCGTCCGTCTGTCCCCACATAACAGTACAAAAGCTACACAATCGAATGGTTCGAAATTAATTCGATAGAATCATTGTTCGAGTCATTTCCAGTTTCATGAAAATTGAATCAGAACTTAAAAAAGGTAGTAAAAAATGTTTTCTTCATTCTATTAAATCCTATCATACGTAATGAATTCATTGATATCCCATATAAGGTAATGGTTTTTGGTTCCCATGACGATGACGTCCTGTTTAAGATGGAGTCCTATTATTTTCGAGTTACTGAATTTATATAATAATATAAATAATCGTAATATTTTTTTTTTATTTGCGGATTATTCCATAAGAGTGCAACAGCTGTTGCACCAAGATCTTAACATTTATAAAACTAGTTTGATTGCACCTCATTTGTCACATTTAATGTACGATTTTCGACTTGCATTTTCAAGCACTTTACCTGCCTTCAAAGTTAGCAAATTTTTAGTTTGCAGCTATATATTTGAAATATCCTATAGGGAGTGGGATAGACCATGCAACCAAAGAACTATCGCAAAAGCAGTCAGATGTGGCAATCCCAAAACTATGCATGTTAATATTTCTTGAAAAATGCAGCATAGCGGTGCCGCCGGTTAGGTGGTTTAAACCAAAATCTAGTCATCTACAACTTATGTCAACTTATAACTGGATCTAAAGTTTGATGAAAATCCGTGCATTAGTTTTTGAGATAGAGTAATTGCAAAATCTTTATTAAAAAAATCTGCACAACACCGCCACATGTTGGGGGATGTGCACCGAAAACTAATCAAGATCAATTTTTTATCAGGTACTAACTGAATCTGAAATTTGATGAAAATTCATGCATTAGTTCTTAAGATACATTTATTGGGAAGTCGTGAAAAATGTTGCATAGCAACGCCATCTGTAAAGCGATTTACACAAATAACTAAACAACACTAATCTATATCACGGACTAACTGAATCTGAAGTTTTCGAAAAGTTCGTGTATTAGTTCTTAAGATAGAGCTATTGCGATAATCACGAATAATGCACTATGGCAGCGCCAACTGTTGAGTGATTTGAACCAAAACGTAATAAGCACCATTTTATACCAAATACTAACTAAATATAAAGTTTTTAAAAATCCGTGCACTTAATCTTGCGATATGGCTATTTTGGAAATTGTAAATAATGCAGCATACCACACCACCATCGCCACCTGTTGAGCGATAAACGCCAAAAACTAATCAGGTCTAGTTTATACAAAGGTCTCACAAAATCTAGTTTTCCGAAATTCTGTGCATTAGTTCTTGAGATAGAGCTGTTGGGGGTAATCACGAATAATGCACCATGGCAGCGCCAACTGTCGAGCAATTTGCACCAAAGCGTAATCAGCACCATTTTATATCAAGTACTAACCAAATCTAAGTGGAAATTGTCAATAATGTTGTATACCAGCGCCGCTTGTTGAGCGATGTATACCAAAAACTAATCAGATCTAGTTTATATCAAGATCTAACAAAATCAAAAGTTTTATGAAATAAAATTCTGCATTAATTCTGCAGATAGAGCGCCCACAAATTTTTGTCAAATACTCACAAACAGAAAGACTGACTGACAGACTCATAGACATACATTTTGTAAATACATGTTTTTGGGGTTTTCTGACCCCCAAAACGTGTAAATCCGTAGAAAACCGGATTTATAAAAAATTCTCGAATCTAATATTTTCTTCTTATAAAGATAGAAGAAAGTAATAAACATGATTAAAATGAAGTGAAATACATTTTTCGTTTATTTCTATAGCTAAACATAATGCACTGCCAACTTTTTTTAAGAATTTTAAAATTACAAAATAAATAAAATTCTAGCGAAGACCGTCTGATACGTATTATGTTTTAGCATAATTTCCGATTTAAATAAATTGATATCTCTACTTTTAAAAGAAAACTAAAAAACCTCATATTAAAATTTTTAAATAAGCATTAATATAAACATACCTGCTTTAATGCTTAAGGGGACGGCGGATTTTGGAATAAACTAAAGCAATCGAAATATACATTTTTTGTTTGCGTGTCAAAATTTTAAAAAACAACTATATTTGGCAGAAAATGTAAATTTATATTTCCTAAAATGTACGTAATGAAAATAACATATAATGTGTCTCAAATACATTTTTCTCAAAATAAACTCTTTCGAATTCTATACAATTTTTAAATGCTCCATGCTTTTATTCAAAACTCTCAATATTCGTAATGGACGATAATGATGTATCAATACTAAGAAGAAGAGAAAAAAGAAAAGCCTGTCTGTGTGTGTTGGGACTGACTAGCGTGAAATCTACCACACACAGAGGTGTGGTAGGTTGTATGAGGATTGTCCAAAGCAAGTCCTGATGCATCTGAAGCTCAGATTTTTTTTCTTTTTGATAGTTAACCGAGATATTAATTAAAAACTCACGCCTTTTTTTTTTTTTTTTCGTAAATGTGTTAGGAAACAACATACCGTCGGAAATAGTCATTTTTGCGCCATTTTCATAATTGTAACATCGAAAAGCGTATTAAGTTATGCATAGAATTGAAAAAAAGGCATATGTATGTTTTTGGCCATGGCCAGCAGGGCATGGACTGTCATTATCAATTTGAAACCATTACTTCTGAAATTGATTTGGTATTTCCTGAGATTCATTAGAAATTGCCATTTAGAATTTTTTTAGAACGCTTTTGAAATTTAATTTTTTTTTTAATTGTTGCAAGCATTTGCATCTTATAAATATCTGATGTGAAATTTCAAGTTTCTATTTTTAACAATTTTATAGAAATCGTAATTTAGAACGTTTAAACATTTTTTGATCTTTTCACATTTTAAAATTTCCATTTTTTTCCTCTTAAGAAACTGTTTTTAGACAGCATTATAAGTAATTATCATGCCAAATTTCAAGTTTCTAGGCCATAACAAAAATATAATATCACAACAATCGCTTTTTTATTACGTTTTTTACTCTGCATTCCCCTTGTGATTAGTAACACTGGCATAAAATATAACCTATGTTAGAACAGAGACTTCCACCATTAATTTTAAATTAGGTTCGGTAGCTCCAGAAATTGAGAAATTACCCCCCTAAACATACAAACAAACTAACCTTATTTCTTTATAATATTAGTATAAATGATGATGTAGATTAATAAAACGAAGCAGAAATTTAAGATGAAAATCAAAATTGTTATCATTGAAGTAATAAACTGAAATATGTGCAATAGGGTGGGACGAAAAAATGCAAAAATTGATTTTCAATTCGCAATACTGAGGAAAAGTTACGAATTCGAGAGACTAAAAATAGGGTAAAAAATTAAATAAAATTGGTTTTTATCGGTTGCACATGCGCTGTAAAGTTTGCCGAAATGTTGAAAAGTCCGCATTATTACAAAAAAAAAAAAAAAATTCAATTAGCCTTTTCACGAACGTAATGACAGTAATTCTTATGTGTTGTAATTACAAAACATAATGCTAAAATATTATTTAAATCGATCAACATCTTCCGGTAGCGCATTTGTTCTAAACAGGGGCGTGCGAAGAGAAAACTGCGCCCGGGGCAAAGTTGCAATTTGGCGCCCCCACCCCCAGTTTTTTCTTGTGACAGGCTAAAAATGAAGTTGGTAGTATAAATTTGGCGCCTCCTAAATTTTCATAATCGGGGCGACCGCCCCCTTCGCCACCCCCCTTTCACACGGCGCTGGTTCTAAAGGTTGGCAAGAATCACAATTTTACGATAATCCTTCGTCTTACCACGGCCAAACACGATTCTCCCCCTTCCTTATAAGGAGAATCAAGTTTGGCCGTGATCTTACATAGCTTGTCAATATTTAAATGTAATAGCTCCTTAGAACTTTAGAGCACATACGCGAGAGAAAGATGTTGATGGATTTAAATAATATTTCAGTATTATATATTGTTATTATAGTACATAAAAATTACAGCTATTAATTCGTGAAAAGGTTAATTTAAAAAAAAAATGTAATAATGAGATTTTTTCAACATTTCGGCAAACTTTAAAGCGCATGCGTGACCGATAAAATCCAATTTTATTTCATTTTTTTACCCAATTTTTAGTCTCTCGAATTCGCAACTTTTCCGCAATATTGCGAATTTAAAATCAATTTCTGCATTTTTCGGCCCACCCTAATGTGCAACCACATTTTGAAAATTCACATGCGACAAAAGTTTTGGATTAGCACATTATATTGATTTTCAATGCAAGGAAGATCAATCCAGCGCTTCCGTTACGAATCTTTAATTCAGCCTAGTTATTTCTGTTATTATTTTTATTATTATTAGAGTTATCAAAAATATCCGTCATGGGTCAACAAACTCGACGTTTTTATCGGCCGATTTATCGAATATACTTCGTAAGTTTTATCATGCTTCTTCAATGGATCACATTTTAGTCTGATCTTTTAAAGATCTTACATTATTTATGTTAGACTTCAAGAATTGTACGCAGTTGGTTAAAAAACGCTCGACCTTTGATGTTTTTAGGCTTTTATCTTTCTTTTGCATTTACTTCGTTTTTCGTTATGTATAACAAGCTCCACTCTCGATCCACTTTTGCTTCATAACAAACGTAACAATAAAAAATTTTAGATAACGAAAAAAGGAAAAAGGAGGGGGAGTTGGGGTGAAGAAAAAAATAGAAAAAAAAGATAGAGATTATTTTTTATTATGTAATTTTGTTTCTCTCTCATACAATAGAATTTTACTTCCGTGGGGTTAGCCATGGTGAAGAAATAGGGTATTTTAAAAAGTCGTAAATTATACGTCAAACGTGACAAATAAGATGCGTTTGTATTCATACTATAACTTGTATTATAAATATTCAAATCTAGGTGCAATAGCTGTTGCTCTCTTACGCAAAAATTCATGAATTCAAAATTTATTATGATTAGATTCGGGAATACAGAAATAATACGGCTCCATCTTAAATAAGACAACATCACCATGACAACTTAGAAACAGTGACTCCAACTTATATAGGCCCTTGGGACCCGAGTCTACACAATAATTTGCTTTTAGTCCACCTAATTTTCATTATTGTGCTATTCTTTTTATTTATTTATTACTTACCCATCATACGTAGTATAGGGTAAGTCTTGCAATCGTTTTGAAAATCGAAAAAAATTTTTTGACGGATTTACACGTTTCAGACACTGGAGATTCCGAAAAACATATTTTTAGAAAAAAAAATTTGCCGGGTGTGTGTCTGTCTGTCTGTCTGTCTGTAACCGCTCTATCTCTCGAACAAATTGAGATAGAGACTTGAAATTTTGTATGTGCTTAGTATGTAAGAATGGGACGAAGCCTATTTAATATCAGTAACCTCGATTACCCGGAACTATTTTTTTCGGACTCTCGAAAAATTCGTTCTGATAAAAGGTATATAAAAATTTTCGATTTTTTTTATTTTAAGGAATGGACGTAAAAGGCAATAAATTAACACAAATTTTGCATAAAAAACGAAGTCGATCGGATTATTAGTTGTCGAGATATTTCTAATCCTGTTTTTCACATTCTTTGATTTTTCATGACCCTGTATTTCATTAAAATTTCAATTCAAAGATATCTTTTAATTGCAAATGAAACACTTAACTCAATGAAAGAAACCGTTAGTGAATATGATAATTATTTTTAGAGTTATAAGGATGTTTCTTTTATGCAATTCAGTGCTACTTGAATAGTTTTGCGTTTCATACAATTTATTGAAATTGGTTCATCAGAAATTCATTAATAGAGCATTATGACGTGTTAAAAATACTTAAATATAAGTTTATATTTTGTTTTGGAATTGTAATGCATTTTATAAATTGTTTACATATGTTATGTTTTCATATATTATGTTATGCATATCCATGATGGGTAAGTATTACGGTGGCCTCCAACGACTAGTTTTATAATTGCTTGGAAAATCACTTTGTTTGAAAACACAGTAACGGTAGCAGTAACAGGCACACAGGATTTAAATCCAACCCATTTAACCTAATCTAAATAAGCCAGTTAAAATATTAACTGCATCTATATGGTAATGGTAGGGATTGTAGTGAACGGTTACAATATAAATGTATATTTCGCAAATAATTTCTCTGTGAATACATTCCAGGGCCATAGCTAGAAATGAATAACAGGGGGGGGGGGGGGGGGGGGGCTCATATTTTTTTTTTCTCTCTCTCTGACGCAGAAAGATAAATTAGTGCATATTCACACTGTATGTGCTATGTTTCTTATTAAACTGATGTAATAACATCATTTTGTGCTAAGAAAAGAATAAAATGATGAAAAATTCGAGTGCATAACTAAGGCAATATTAAACATTATGTTACCTTCCTACCTGCGAATAAGATGTGCGAGTGTTGAAATACTCATTTTAGTTACAATTTAGTATTTCTGCAAAACTGCCACAAAGCTAAATTAGGTTTTTGATCAGAATTTCAATTGGATTTCGGAATATAAATTCATTTAGTGCCCCCCTAACTTTTCCAGGGGGGGGGGGTCAAGATTTTTTAGGGAAATGGCTGAGCCGCCCATAGCACCCCCTTAACTACGGCCCTGATACATTCAGAGTCATCCTTTTAATGTGTTATATAACTTTTTAGTATAAATGAGCAAATAAAGGCACAAAAAATAGCAATGCTAGGCTGTATTAAATATTGACTATTTTCTGACACATTTCCAAATTCATTTTTCATCCTAAATGCACGAAAATCGCTTCTGTTCAGACACCAAAACCAAATAGAGTTTTCTATTTTTATTTATTTACTTACATAAATTTAAACGATTTTTTAGAACATATGTATGTCAAAGATGTTTAAATTAAATTTTGACATGAGTCATTTTTTAGTTCTTTGAGTTTTAGTTTGTAGTTATATTCATAGTAGTTATATTCATTCTAATAACAGTAAGTATTATAGAGTCCAAAAAATGAAGACCTCATATGAGAATATAATTAAATAAAATTACAACTTTATATTCTATTTCACAAAAATTCTAACTTCCCAATCGTAACTATCCAGTCCATCTCCTTATCTTCAAAGGAAACAAAATGCCCATTTAATTTTACCCTAAAATGGACGAATCGATCCAATATTTTTTAAAAATAGGCGCCACTGCCTAGAATCATTAATTATCAACGGATATCATTGAATTCATTGCGTATGATAGGATTTAACAGAATGAAGAAATCTTTAAAGTTTTGAATCGATTTTCATAAAATTTGAAATGACTTGCGACAAAATTCTGCAATGATTTAGTAAATAATAAGTGGATATTACATATTAAATTTCAAACCATTAGACTAGTTACAGGGTGTCCAGCAAATAACACCCTGATTTATTAAATTTTTCAAAAACAAAGATCGATAGTAATATGCGGTAAACGGTTTTTTCATTAGGTAAGCTGTAAAAATCTTATACAGAAATTTCAAACGGTGAATATTTTGAAAAAATTGCGTTCTGATTGCATAGAATGCTTTGATTTGACATTTTTCTTGTTTTAGATTGCCTGCAGAGAAATAATTTTTCAGCTTACAGTGCAATTTTTTAAAGATTTTTCGAAGTAAATTTTTAGAATTTCGAAATTTCAAAAATTTAATTTCAAAAAACTATGAAATATGGCACTTTAAGCCAGGGCCGGCGCCAGACGTGAGGCAAGTGAGGCGGTCGCCTCAGGGCGCACGCTAAAAGGGCGGCATTTGCCTGGCATATATATTGAACATATAATCCATTATTATTTTGTTTGTCTAAACTATAAAAAAAAATAATAATTTTTTTAAATAAAAATATAGAGTGCATTCTATATAATTACAACCTAGTAATAGCAGAAGCCTTCACAAACGTCATTGTAAAACATGAATTAAATCGACACTAAGACATAAACTAAAGTAACAACCAAATCCATTCTTTTTTTTTTTTTTTTTTTTTTTTTTCAAAAATGAAGTCATACTGAAATCAGCAGAATTCACAAAGGGCAGATGGTTTCAAACATAAACCAAAGCATTTTCTCAATGTTGCTGCGTCATCTATTTAGTATTTCTTTATTTTATATGTGTTGTCCGTCATTCAATGGTGCAATTCTTTTCATTAATTGATTATAAAGGACCAGATTTTGGACAGCATGGTTAAAGAGATGTTTTGCTAATAGTAATAACGAAGAAATTCATACTTCAGGTATATATTATGTTATTTTTTTCTTTTAATTTAAGATGATGATTTCAGATCATTTAAAAAAGTATTCTTTAACACATATTTCATTAACATGTTATTAATGTTGCCAGGTGTCCCACGTAAATCAGCTCCTATTTACGCAGAGCCGTGCGAAACGAGGTGCGAAGGGGGCAGTCGCCCCGGGCGTAGAAAATTGAAGGGGCGCCAAATTTATTATTACCATGGTCGTTTGTTTCTTCTCTTTCTCTCTCTCTCTTTCCCTTTTTTTCTTTGTAAAATATATATTATATAAACATATTGAGATTTTTTGTGTGAAAAAGACATACATTCTCAAAATAGCATATTGCTTCATTCTTCGAATACAGAAAGGATTATGCAGTACTGTTAGATACATATTTTTTCACATATGTTTTCCAGATTCCCTTTGCCAAAATATATGTGCAATTTTATTTTATGTTATTTAATTGTTAAAATTAAACCTTTAAAGTTTCAAAATAAGTGACAAATGTATTTAATAAAGTTTGCGTTTTTTACACTTTTTAATTTTATGACACCTGTCACGCAGGGCCGTAGCTAGAAGTGAACGATAGGGGGGGGGGGGGGTTAAGAGAGTGTACGGGAGGCTCATAATTTTTTTTCTCTCTTTCTGACGCAGAAAGATAAATTAGTGCATATTCACATTGCAGGACTATGTTTATTATCAAACTGTCGTAATAACTTAATTTTATTCTAAGAAAAGTATATGATGATGAAAATGTTGAGTGTATAGCTGGTGCCAAACTCAACATTATGTTAGCTTCATATGTACAAATTGGATTAGGGAGTGTTGAAACACTTATTTTAGAAACAATTTAATAATTTTGCAAAACTGTGAAAGGATCTCAAAACTAAATTAGATTTTTGAGCAAAATTTCATTTGAATTTATTGGAACAAAAATTCATTTAGTGACCTTGGAATGTTTTTCAGGGGGGGGGGGGGGCTCAAAATATTTTAGAGGGGGCTGAACCGCCCATAGCGCCCCCTTAGCTACGCCCTGCTGTCACGAAGAGAAATGGTTATGATCAAAACTTTTTAATCGAAAACGAGTATTAAATTTAAATTATTCAAGCAGATGAAAGTGCAATTATTTTTATTAGGAATATATAATAAACTATTTTGATAAAGAGTATTTTATACTATATCATATAATTTTCACTGTTGATAGTTGTGTTTTTTGTAAATATCCTGTAAATATTTCATCGTATCATAACTTCTAATTTAAGCAAGAATTTCATGTGCAGTTTCTTTTTGTGTGTTTCATTTTTTAAATCACTTTTGGATGGAAAACGAATATTAAATTTAAATTATTCAACCAGATGAAAGTGCAATTATTTTTATTAGGAATATATAATAAACTATTTTGATAAAGAGTATTTTGTACTATATATTTATTTCACTGTTGATAGCTGTATTTTTTGTAAATATCACTAATGTCCTATAAATATTTCAACATATCATAATTTCTAATTTAAGCAAGAATGTCATTTGCAGTTTCTTTTTGTGTGTTTCCTTTTTTCAATCTCTTTTGGGTCGAAAACTTGTATTAAATTTTAATTATTCTAGCTGATGAAAGTGCAATTATTTTTATTAGGAATATACAATAAACTATTTTGATAAAGAGCATTTTATACTATATCGTATTTATTTCACTGTTGATAATTGTGTTTTTTATAAATATCACTAATATCCTGTAAATATTTGATCATATCATAATTTCTAATTTAAGCAAAAGTTTCATGTGCAGTTTCTTTTTGTGTGTTTCCTTTTTTAATCAGTTTTGGATCGAAAACTGGTATTAAAATAAATTATTCTAGCAGATGAAAGTGCAATTATTTTTATTAGAAATACATAATAAACTATTTTGATAAAGAGCATTTTATACTATGTCATAATAAATGATTTTGAAAAAAAAAATCTATACAAGTTGATTTTGAAATATTTTTCTATTTTTCATAGTTACTTTCTTTTAAATATTATTTAAAGTGGGATTTTATTATGGCTAATATGATATAAAAATTTATATGTTAATGATATCCTTATTTTCTATATACAAACTTTATACGTAATTTGACTTTTGTAATTTTCACTAATATGGCGCAATAAATGCTTATTTTAAATCTAATTTTTTTGCCAGGTGTAATTGAGATTCTATGTAATATTCGTAACGTTAATTTATTTAATTTTTCAAGGAAGTTTGAGTTTTTTAGAAGTCAGTTTTATTCTTGATACGGTATTTTTTTGTTAATATTGTTAGGATGATAATTTTTGTGAATTCGTTTCAAGCTAGTAATTTTTTTAATGAGATGCAAAAATTATAAGTAATTTGATCATTTTAAAAATGTAAATTAATTTGATATACATTAGAACCCAGGTCCGTAGCTAGAAGTGAATAATAGGGGGGAGGGGGGCTCATTTTCTCTCTCTCTACACTGTAAAAAAAAATTCAAGAGGTTACTAAAAATTTCTTAGTAAATTTGTATTTCACAGAATTTTTTAGTAACTGTTACAAACATTTTTTTCGCAAGCGAAACAAGCATTTCTTTTGTAAACTAAACAAAAGAATTTTTTGTATAACTAACTTAAAAATTTTTAGTATGAGCCACCAAGTAAATTTTAGTAATAGCTCCAAAATGATTTTTAATAACCTTTACGTGCGCCCGAAGAGCAAAAGCTTCCTTCGAGCTGCATCCAGACTTCTGAAGCGATAGATTTTCGGCAAAATCGCACCAGATGGCAGCACCAAAACATTGCTACCACCTCCGACAGGATTTTTATAATCCTTTTATTAACGGGTACTTACACTACATATATTCGGGGCGCATTTGGCAGTGGCCAGTATCGAACCCGGGACCTTTTAGCCTGGAGTCCGTTACCATAACCACTATGCTATCAAGGCCACACCAAGAGAGTTTTAGTAATAGCTATTAAAAATATAAAATTATTAACTATATTCGTTGCTAACTTTTTTCTAGTAATTGTTACAGATTTTCTTGTAACCGACTAAGATTACTAAAAATTTTTTAGTAATTACAAGGATCACTAAAGTTTTTTTAGTAGATCGACATTTTTTTTTTACAGTGTATGACGCAAAAAGATACATTAACTCATATTCGCACTGTAGGTATTATGTTTCTTATTAAACTGTTGTAATAACTTCAATTTATGCGGAGAAAAGAATATGTCATGAAAAATTCAAATGTATAACTAGTACATTATTAATTATCATGTTAGTTTCATATGTGGAAATAGGATGAGAATGTGTTGAAACACTTATTTTAGTTGCAATTTAGTCTTTCAGCAAAACTATGAAAGGGTCTCAAAACTAAATTAAATTTTTCAACAGAAATTCATTTGGATTTCCGGAACATAAGTTCATTTAGTGATCTTGGAATCTTTTCCAGGGGAGACTCAAAATGTTTTAGGGGGAGGGGGGATTGAACCGCCGATGGCACCCCCTTAGCTACAGCCCTGCCGGTGCTTGTTCGGATTACAAAAAAATTCGGATTTCTCGAAATCACGATAAAAATAGAAATTAAAAAGATGCGCGCTAAAAAATGTAAGTTTTAAGAATTCAGTAAACATCCTTTAAACCGGAATACCGGATAGTCCGGCACGATTATGGAAAAAAAATAGTATTCCTTGTTTAATCACTCCTGTTGTTTATAATAATCCAATGGAGCTTCGGAATGAGAAATTACGTAACAACACATTTAAATAGCTCAGTCACCACATCGACGATGAGGAAAGAAAATAAAAATTCTGTAAATAATTTGCGAAATCAAACTGTTGAAAGGAAAAATAAATATTTATCATCTTAATTAAATACATTTTACATTTTAGAAAATAGAGTAGAGCATCGAACATCCGGACGTCGCTTAACGGGATTGTCCAAATACCCGGCCAATCAACGATCATACATTTTTTTCCGCCTTCTCCAAATTTTTTAAAGTGGCGCATTTGGTTCTTTAGGTGCGATAGGATAAATTCGGCTGGATGTAACAAATGTTAACAGTTAAATAATTATTTCCTAATTTTGAAATAATACCACTAACAAATGCAAAGAGAGCAAACAATGCATATAATAAACTAACTAGAACCAAATAAGTTTCATTTCCAATGCGCAAGTCCTCATGAAAATCCCACTTTTCTAGCAGAAGACAATCAAGAAAATTTTTTCCCTATCACGATATATTTTGTAAATGTATACACTGTACAGTGTACGTATATACATGTAACAGTTTCTATGTGTACATCTATGTATAAAGTTATAAAAAAAATTTTAGAAAAAAATTTAAAAAATGAGTTCTAAATACGTCTATTGCAGTGTGCTAAAATGTGCACTACACTAAGCTTGAAAAAACTTGAAGGAAAGCTACTTTAAAAAACTGCCATAGCCGTTTTTTAAAATTATCCAACTATCTGAATTTTCTATCTATCGGATCGGCCTCGATCTCGCTCCCTACACTGTAAAAAAAAAAGGTCGATCTACTAAAAAAACTTTAGTGATCCTTGTAATTACTAAAAAATTTTTAGTAATCTTAGTCGGTTACTAGAAAATTTGTAAGAATTACTAGAAAAAAGTTAGCAACGAATAGAGTTAATAGTTTTATATTTTTAATAGCTCTTACTCAAACTCAGTTGGTGTGGCCTTGATAGCATAGTGGTTATAGTAACGGACTCCAGGCTAAAAGGTCCCGGGTTCGAAACTTGCCGCCGCCAAATACACCCCGAATAACATAGTGTCTCGTTAATAAAGGGATTATGAAAATCCTGTCGGAGCAATTAAGAATGTTTAGTGCTGCCATCTATTGCGGTTTTGCCGAAAATCTTCCGCTTTAGATGTCTGGATGCAGCTCAAAAGAAGCTCCTCCGCTTCGGTTGCATGTAATGGTTATTAAAAGTAATTTTGGAGCTATTACTAAAATTTGCTTTGTGGCTCATACTAAAGATTTTTAAGTTAGTTATACAAAAAACTCTTTTGTTCAGTTTACAAAAGAAATGCTTGTTTCACTTGCAAAAAAAAAAGTTTGTAATGGTTATTAAAAAAATCTGTGGAATACAAATTTACTAAGAAATTTTTGGTAACCTCTTGAATTTTTTTTTACAGTGTACCAGTCTGGATAATCAGCTCTCTACTGTATTTTTATAGTGATTGGCAATGGCAAACAAACTGGTATTCGGATTATTTAAAGGTGGCTTCTACAAGTAAACCATTTATGTGTTACGTTTTCATTTTATATTCGTGTATATATGTTGTAATTTTTTTCAAAACTGAGTAATTTCTTTTTATTCAAGTTGATTAAAGAATTTTAAAAAAAACATGCTTTACTGCCATTCAAAAAAAAATCTAACTTCTACCTGTTTATCCGACATTTATCCTATAATTCTGAAAATTCTGTAAGTTAATCTTTTCAGTTAATCTGCTGAAGTATAATTTTCGAAAATAAAATTGGTTCGGATTAATCGGAATTTTGGATTGGATGGTCCTACTGTATATTTATTTTCAGGATAAATGATAAATAGCATGTTAATTTACTATTCTAAAAAATATTTGAATAGTGGTGAAACAGATACGTCATAGGGGCGGCAAAATAATGCTCGCCTCAGGCGGCAAAATCTCTAGCGCCGGCCCTGCTTTAAGCCGAAAAACATATTCTCTGGCAGCAATCTAAAGCAAGAAAAATGTCAAACCAAAGCATTCTTTGCAATCAGAGCACCCTTAACTAGAATTATCTCTAAATAACACCTGTTAACCTAAGAGGAACTGCTCAGACGAAGAAACCAAGCAAATATTACACATGCCTCTTTATGTCAATCTCTACAAATGCCTATTTTTTACTTATTCAATTTTGCTTGCAGAATTTTATTTATTTTTTTTATTTTTTTTTTTTTTTAATGAAGATGCTTTTACATTTGCAACCTATCCCGAAAATCAAAATAATCTAATAATAATAAAAAGAAAAAGAAAATGTAATAAGAAAATAGATAGATAGATAGAAAAATAGTAAATGTAAATCCCCATTTGTAAAGATCGACCTCAGCTATCCAATGCAAATAAATAAATTGGATCAAGGGTTTGATAAATTAACGGTTTGCATTTATTAAATAAAGGATAAAGTATTTTGAAAGGAATATTAAACTGAATTCTCTGTGCAATCTTTAATCACACTTACCTATTTGTTTAAATAAATCAGTTTCAACTGACATTATACCAACTTGGCATCTTAGAAGGCATTTTGTTTGTTCATCGATTTTTCCGGCTTTTCTCTGTCTTGATTGGTAGAGAGATAAAACAGTAAACTCCCTCAAATCCACACAATTTGATACCGGAGTTATGCGGATTTTCGAATTTTGCCGATTTCTGGTCATTGCTTTGTTTACATTTTTAAAACAGTATTTTGAATGTGATAACACAATCGAAATTATAATGAATGCTTAAAATATAGTAAAATATTAAAATAATTAAGTAAAGTAATAAACTAAAATGCAGGTAATTTTAAAAAGATTAATTTTTTAAAAGTAAAAGTCAAGTAAAATATTAATAATGTACAATTAAACAGTGGTGTAATCATAAAAAAGCAGAAGGTATACGCTCAGAACAGAGAGACCCTAGAGTGTATACATTGTAGCTTTCTTGAGAAACAGAGGGTATACGGTGTTCCTTTGAAAAACCCAGAAGGTATATGGCGTATACCCCAACATACCCTCCACTACATCCCTGTAATTAAATATCTTTAATAAAAAAGAGATACGTTTTTCTAGAATTATTCAATGAAACTTTCCTGTCAAACGTGCTCTATTAATTCACATCAAAATCATAAAGAAGTAAAGTTTTATTTCAGGTTTAACCAGACTTAATAACCTCAAAACTTTGATTAATACATAAATATATTTGGTAAAGAGATTGTAATTATCAGTGATATCAGCAATATATCTTCATTTTGTCCAGAAATAAATGTATACTTTTTTCATGAAAAATCAGGACTTGAGTCATATTATAAAGAGCTACAAATTAATACAGAATGATATAAAACTAAAAAATGTGTAATTTTGCTCTTACATCTGAACCAAAGGTTCCATTGTTTTTATCTGTCATGATGTGTGGATTTTAGGGTTGCGAATTGAGGGAGTCTACTGTATCTGCTAAAAAATAGACAATTTTGGTTGGATAGTGGGAAAACAAGGCTCCGTGGTTATGTGGTTGAAACTGACCTGTAAGTTATGTCGGTTATTTTGAGTTATATTAATTTGAGAAGAACAGGAAAATTAATATAGATAATTGGAGATCAATCGAAAATTCAAATTCGTTTTCGTCGAAAATGCTGCCAGAAATTCCATCGGACCAAAACTATCTGTATTTCGAAAATCTCGTTTCTGCCTTCGGAAATTTTCAAAATTAGTGACTGATTTGAGCTGTATCGGTACACTGTTTATTTATTGCTGAACTTCGCTGTTTATAATTATCATTGTTGACAGTCTCAAGATGTGTGTGCAAATTATAAAGCAAGAAATGCATATATCACTAAACTTTGAAGGCCCGTGTTCGTTAAAAATTGCATACTTAACAGTAACAGAAAATTTTTAGTTTTAAACAGCAAAAGTGTTTCGAATACCCCTTGAGCACAGTATAACAGAGTGTAACAGTACATTATAATATAACAAATGATCATTTACAAAAAGCATGATAAAAGTTAAATCGAGGTATAGATACGTAATATATATTTTAATCAGATGAAATTTGTTTAATTTGTGTGACTACTCAATTATTTTATATTTCATATGAAAATAAAAAGTTTTTGATGGAAGCACAGAATGCTAATTTGGGTCATATATATAAATTAATAATTATGTATATTTATGTAGGATAACATCCCCAGAAATTGGCACATTAAGGATTTGTCTTTAAACTTACTTCTATTTTCATTACCAAGAAAAAATAAAATATTTACTTGCAAATATTTTTAAATCAAAGAGTGCATATCTGTGCATCTATTTTGCCCACTAAAAGCAAAAATATTTGAAAATGTATTTTTATAAAAATATATTTATAAAAAGTTGCTGTAATCATCAGTAATTGGCACTTAGTCTTTTACACAATTAAAGTAACCCTTTTCAATTAAACAAAACTGTTGTCAGTTAAAATTTAAAATATACTATAAATCAGATGATAATAAATTGAAATGCATGCCTTTCTTAAGCCAGAGAAGAAGCATTTGCAACAAAAATGGCTAATTTGATATACAAGCCATAATTGTTTCTCTTTCCTAGGCACTATTGTCAATTAGTAGTATAAATCAAAGTTATAATCTGTAAAATAAGTGAGCATATAACTGGTATATGGTCTTGCATTTTTAAAAGACTGGATATAAATCTTATTTTAGGACATTTTTGTAGGATGTGCCAATCACTGGTGCTTGCCATTTACTGGGGATGTTACCCTATGTATTATTATTTTTTTTAAGTGGGACTTTTCATTTTTTGTTTTAGGCCGAAAATAGGAAGATCACCGAAATTCGATTTCGGTTTCATTCAAACCTTATAGATAATCCATTCACAACCGGAAAAGTTTATATCTGTATCAAATACTACCACAAAGAATATAACAATACCGAAATTCCTGATCGTTCAAACAGAGACATTTACTTTTTCAAACAAGAGAGGTGGGGGGTCAAAAAGCACATTCCAGAAACAGATAACTGACGATTTTTGATTAAAAAAAATAAATAAAAAATAAAACACGATTCAAAAATATAAGTTTGCGCAATTCTACATTTGACGACTGAGATAAATCTTTCAACGCAGAGATTTAAAAATAAAAGATAAAAACACTGAAATAAAAATATCCACTGACAAAGTTTAAATGTCTTGTTCGGTAAGTTTTCGGCACAAACTCATGGCAAAATGTATGTCATGATGAAGTTTATTCAAAATGGGAAATGTGTTTCCCAAACTGTGTAAAACGGAATAATTATGTGGCGCTTTGTGATTCCTTCTTAATAGATTTTATTGAAATTAATAAACACCATAATCTTAGATAGTAAAATGTATTAAAGCAAAATCGTCAGGTAACGTAGAAAAAAAAAATCGTTTTAGAGAAGTTTCCGATTGAAAGCAGTCATGATTGTATAATATTCCTTTCGTAGAAACTGTGAAGTTTTAATATATAAGAAAATATTGTGTTATAAACAGCTTCAGGTATCCCAAATGTTACTACAGCTCATATTCAAAATATTAGAATAATTGAGAAAAAGTAATAAGAAAAAATTATTTGTCATTTATTTATTTTTTATACTAAGTAAATGCAATTAAATTTCTTATAAATTAAATCTGGAATGTTTAGATAAGATTTTAACGTTTATAAAATATAAAATACAGCACAATAAATTAGGTATACAGCTTCCTTAAACACACCAGAATATTAGAATAAAATTTAGATTGGTTCAAAATATTAGAATATTTTATTTTACGCAACAATATTACCTTATGAATATGAAGTAAATGGTAGTTAATATTTTGTAGCATCCCCTTTAGCTTTCATAACAGCGTACAATCGATCTTGCATACTATATACAAGGTGTTTACAAACATTTCTATCAATATTAGCCCAAATAGACTTTATACGTGCCACTAACTCAGTTTTACTAGAAGGAGGATTTTCTTGAAGTTTTTTCTTCATTATACACCATAAGTTTTCGATGGGATTAAGATCTGGTGAATTTGGTGGCCAAGGAAGTACCTTAATGTTGCGTTGGCGGAACCAATTCTTAGTTGACACCGAGGTATGCGGGGACGCTAAATCTTGTTGAAAGATGAAATCATCTTCAAATAAATCTTCTGATGATGGAATCATGTAATATTCTAAAATTTCTTGATATATCAGAGAGTTAACCTTTTCGTAGACGATGCATAACTTTCCAGGTCCTTCTGCACTCATACAACCCCAAACCATGACACTAGCAGCAAATTTTACGGAACGTTTAAGGCATTCTTTATCAAATGCTTCTTGCTTCATTCTCCAACGAATACCTTGATTACCATATGAAACACAAAACATACTTTCATCACTAAATAATATATTTTTCCAATCTTCATTGCTCCATAAACGTCTTGATTTACACCAATTCAATCTTATACGCCTTTGTCTTGCAGTCATGAGAGGTTTTGTTTTCGGTACACGAGATTCAAATTTAAATTTATGGAGACGTCTTAATGTTGTCGATGTAGAAACTTCAACTCCTTCTTCTTTCCATTTTCGGTGCAAGAATCGCACACTTTTAAAACGGTTTTTCTTAACTATACGCTTCAGTTTCCTGTCATCTCTAACAGATGTTTTTGGTTTTCGGCCACCATTTCGGCGATTATTTTGAAATTTTCCAATTTTTGAATATTGTGTTAGTATTTTACAAACGCTCGATTGCGAACAATGTAAATAATTCGCTATAAAACATTGATTTTTACCGTGCCGATACAAATCAACCATACGAAATTTAGTAGATTCAGGAATATCACTCACACGGCCCATTTTAAGACGAAAAAGAAACAAACTGCAAAAAAAAATACTGATTTTCATGGAGGAAGAATATAGGTGGAGGTGAACTATAATGATTTGGGTGATGCCAAAAATGTAACCCTACATTAAGTCACATTAAGTCCAAACAAAACCACGTGCTTTGATTCGCCTATGAATTCAAACCGGTTAAAACCCGTATTTGATTGCTCTTGTTTTTTATCGTCGAATTTTTTATTAGACAGCGCTTCACAGGTAAAAATTTCTTTGATTATTTAATTATATGTGTTTTAAATAGCAAAATAGAAAATCTTTTAACATTTTTCTTGAAAAGATAACATTATTTTGCTAATATCTGAAAATCGTTTGCAATCAGAAATCTGTATTTTAGATTAATATTTATTACTTATGTTTTCATGCATGATTTTAAAAGAATGTTTTCATTATTATATTTTAAATATTATTTAAATGCAATTATTAATATGTAACAAAACAAATTTATTTTTATATATTCATCTTGATTTTTTTTTTATCCCTGAATTATTTATTTAGAACAAATCTATTTGTAATATCGAAACCCTGTATTTATGCTTCATTTTTCGCATTTAAATGCGATTAATCTTAAAATATGTGTAATTTATTTTCTAATAATTTTAAAAACATGATAAGAATCGAAATTTTTATTGCGTGAAAATCGGCTCATTTATTTTACAGCTCTCAAATTTTATTATGCTTTATATCTGTTGTTTTTAGGTGCTTTCGTAATTTTGTAAATACGTAGCACCTATAGTTGTCGTTCAGTTCATCCGTCTGTCTGTCCATTCGCATATAACAACGCAAAAACTACCCTAACGAATCGTTTGAAGTTTAAAATACATAATTAATACATAGTTTTGTCAAGTTATTTCAAATTTTATGATAGATCAATTATGCATAGATCAATTACAGGACAATCAAAAGTATCCCGTTACATTACGGCCAAGGGGGGAGGGGGGTTCAAATTCATTTTAATCATTTGAAATTTAAAACAAACAATTATTACATAATTTTGTCGTGTCATTTCAAATTTTATAGAAATTGGATGCATAAATCAATTACAGGAACAATAAAAAATATTCCATGACATTACGGTCAATGGGAAAAAAAGTTTCAAATGCATTTTAATGGTGTTAAACTAATTCAAACATAATAAAACTGACATGAACCTATGAAGTATATATATACTAAACTATTCATTCTGTACAATCTGTGATGGAAAGAATATTTATTTTTAAATTACAGGAGCACACAAAAGTATTCCACTACATAAAGCTATACGGAGAAACATTGTTTGTGAGGCGTGTTTTAATTACATTAAACTATTTCTCATGTTATGAATATGATATACGTTGCTGAGGTGTAATAAAAATTACTTCCTGTATTTTTACAGGAACACAAAAATTTCTACTACTATAATGTAACCGAGGTACTGTCTACTATATCAGCAAGATCTGAATACAGTCGAGCCTCTATATAACGAAATCCATCGTTCCAGTAAAAAATTCGTTATATAGAAAAATTCGATGTATAGAGTATGATGTTAAAAATAGTATTTAATGTGTAAATTTTGAACAAATATTATTTTTGATCTTTTTAATTAAGAATTTGAAATGTTTAAAAGTATATATTAACCTAACATTTTATTTCTTACTTATTTAAGTTACTTATTATTTCTTACTTATTTAACTGTTTCAAAAAAGAGAAAAGACATTTATTTGAAAGCTTAATGAAAATCAAATAAGGAAGACTTACATAAATTTCAGAGAAAGAAATCTGTAATTTTTTGTTGTTTTGATTTTAAAATTACAATTGTTACGCTCTCAAAAAAAATTCTCAAATTTTAGCAAGGAATGAAAAATTGTAGTTGATATTTTCCTCCATTTGAAGGTCTCTCTTATGTGCTCTAATTGATTCCTCTCTTATATGTGTAACAATTCAATTGACTATGTTTTGAGAAGGATGTTGAAAGGTGTGTGGGAGGTGGGGTGAACTTGTTAGATTTAAAGAATAAGGAGAGAAGTAATATTTATATATTAAAGAAACCTCTCCACTGAACGATAAATCAAAACTAAGTGATGGAAAATTGATTCCATATGATTTCGAAGCTTTTTTAAAACTGAATAAATTAAGATCAATTTATGAAAAAATTCGTTATATGGAGATAGATATTTCGTTATATAGAATCTGTTTTTAATGTAATCATGCGAAAAGGGGACCGTTCTTAAAAAAATTCGTTATATGGAGAAATTCGATGTATGGTGTTTCGTTATACAGAGGTTCGACTGTATTTTAAAAACTTCGTTATCGTACGAACGCACCTCATTTGCTACGCTTCACGTGTAATTTCCAACTTGTTTATTAATTGTTTCTCAAAATTTTTTATTGATAAATGATAATGCTGTTATTTTGAAGAAGTAAAATTTTTATATTTGTCAATTATTAATGTAAGGCATGACTATATGCTAACAATATTTGTTTTAAAACATGTTTTTGAATTTTTTAATAACGTTGTAAGTATTAAAATTAGCTCTGTTTCAGGCGGAATACTGTTTATGTGTAGGATTCGAATTCAAATATTACCGGTTCAGATCGATAAAAAACATTCATGTTGGATTCCGATTTGAATAGAACTTTCGTGTTCAGGTAAAATACAACCCGACCCATTCAAGGATCTAGTCTCGTTGCAAATTTAACATACATTTTTATTTGTGCAGCTTTAAGCGTTGCGCATATAAGCAAAATTATAATTTTTTTTTATAATGTTGCAATATTATAAATTTTCAACATTACAATTTAAGCTACATTATATCATTTTAAACATTCTTACTTTCCTTTGCGTGAAATTTTATATCATCACGAAAATTGAAATGAACTTGAAACGATTTTTCCCATTGACCATAATGTAATAGAATACTTTAGACTGTCTATACAAATGAACTACAAATTCTACACATTTCCTTTTCAATAGCGATCACGGTGTAGTACCGTAGTTTCCGTCAATAACATATAAAAAATGCTACGTGCATCAGAGTTTATTTACAAGAGTTAGAACTCGGCCACACAAACTGGAGTCATAAACATTTTTCATCTACGTTATAAAGTATTAACCAGTAAAAAAAAATCCTGCGTTAAGCATAGATTATAAAACACTATCCAAATTTCCTTAATTCTTTAACAAATTTTCGTTATTCAGGGAAATAGGTGTTACCGCCCATAACCAAATATGTATTCCAATACTTTTGAACAGCCCTGTATTTGATTTGTCGGTTGATATATATACTATATCATGGAGAAATTTAGTTTAACAAAAAAATGCCTAGCTGGATGAAATTTTTCTTTTGGCAGTTTATACGAATAGATGTAAAACATACTTCAATACTTTTGTTCAGCCCTGCAGTTTACTTAGTACCTTTATTACACGAAAGTATTTTGCTAAAATTAATTATATAAAAAAATAAATAAAAAATGTTAATCAAACAACAATACTCTTTAAACTATTTAAATCATATTTCCAGAAATTATCATCCTTAAACAAACTTGTATCCAGTTCTTTGTGTGATCCTGTATATCATTTAATCCATATTCTACAAACATTTCACGATAAACTAAATGCGATTCGACGTAAAGATGCAAAACTTTTTTAAAAACAAATCTTTAAGTAAATTACATTCATATTCAATAACTTTTCCGAGTTCTTTTGAGTAACCCTGTATATCTTAATTGTGTAACTATTAGCATTTATGCACACCATATAATGTGAATACATTTAGTGACACTTAAAATCGCATATCATAATTAAAAATGCATTTCATCCATGGAACAGTTATCATGCATAATATACAGTACTTCGAATAGAATATGCTTTTTGAAATCTTTTGTGTGTCCCTGTAAATGATATGCACTTCGTATTATGCGTGAAATAACTCATATTAAGTCTCAGCGACGTATATCAATTTGATTACATATGATACCGTTTACCATCGTTAAAATATGTCGCAAACAATTTCTTCCTTTATTATCATGTATTAGAATTATTTTGTGTGGCCCTGTAAATGAATAACTATTCTTTTAGCTGCATATTTTAGTGCTTTTCGTAGATGCAAATAAATGTGAATACGTTTGTCCGGGCGCAACATCTTTAAAATTAATTTGAAACGATTTTTCCCCATTGGCCCTAAAAAACTCGAAAACTTTTGACTGTCCCTGTAAATAAACTAATCGTGGTAGAAACTTCATTTTTAATAGGGTTTGTGCTTATGTAACCTTCAATAACATGGTAAAATTTCATTGTATTCCGAGTATATTTACGAGAATTAGAGCGTGGAAAGACGGACAGACAAACCGAATGCATAAACATTTTTCAATTTTGTTGAAAAGTGTTAATAAAAATTACTGTAAAAAGAAAACTTTTAATAATACAATTTTTAGTTCCTATCAAACGTTTTCAATTTCTTATTTAATTTTAATCTGAAATTTAATAATAATAATGACATTTAATAATAATAATAATAGTAATAATTTCCCAATTTGAATTATTTTAAAAGTAAACATTTCTTTTAATAAATAATGATAGAACAAAGATCATTTAAAAATTTTTCCTATTTCTTCTTAAAAATGCTCCAGCTGTAATTCATTTCTTTCAATTCGTCTTATTATTTCAAAATCCCTTCCTTTTTTGGAAGCTTTCCAATTTTCCACGTGCTTTTGTTTGGTACACTAAAATTTGAGCAATAAATGGATTCACATTGCAAACCTTTTTTGAGGCTTAGTTCACCTCCACCTATCTTCTTCCTCCATGACTGATTTTAAATAAAAATATCTGAATTTAATCAATGATGCCACCAGTTAAGAATTGGTAATAATTAAAGGAGAATTAAAGTGAAATATTCTAATATTTTGAACAACTTGAATAAATATTATAATATTTTGACTTTTCAAAATAATTTTTTTTGCAATTAATCTTTTCAAAAATGATATTAAATTTAAGATAACAAGTAAGTTTAATCAACAATAAGTTCTTAATAAAAATATCGTTTGCATATTTTCATTAAAAGACATTAAATTACCAAACGATATTTTCAATTTCTAAAAAAAGGTAATTATTCTAATATTTTGAATATGAGCTATAAACTGTGTACATTAAAATGTGTAAAAACAGAATAGCTAGAGACCGGAAAAATATTTTATTTTTAGATAGATTAGGGTTGTGCATATATAACGTTATCGCTTTAGGCAGGAGGGGATGTCTGGCATTTGATATCGTAAGATAGCTCTAGTGGGAGGAGAATTTGTCTTATCGTTATAGTTTTTTTTCTAGCCAAAATTTTCCCTTTTACTTACCCATCATACGTAGTATAGGGTAAGTCTTGCAATCGTTTTGAAAATCGAAATGTTTTTTTTTTTTTTTTTTTTTTTTTTTTGACGGATTTACACGTTTCAGATACTGGAGATTCCGAAAAACATATTTTTAGAAAAAAAAAAAAATTGCCGTTTGTCCGTCTGTCTGTCTGTCTGTCTGTAACCGCTCTATCTCCCGAACAAATTGAGATAGAGACTTGAAATTTTGTATGTACTTAGTATGTAAGAATGGGACGAAGCCTATTTAATATCAGTAACCTCGATTATCCGGAACTATTTTTTCCGGACTCTCGAATAATTCGTTCTGATGAAAGGTATATAAAAAATTCCGAATTTTTTTATTTTAAGGACTGGACGTAAAAGGCAATAAAATAACACAAATTTTGCATAAAAAACGAGGTCAATCGGATTATTAGCTGTCGAGATATGTGTAATCCTGTTTTCCATATTCTTCGATTTTTCATGACCCTGTATTTCATTCAAATTTCAATTCACAGGTACATTTTTATTGGAAATAAGACGCTTAATCCAACGCAGTAAATTTTTATTTAATATGTTTATTATTTTTTGAGTTATAAGGATGTTTCTTTTACGCAATCCGGTACTACTCGAGTATTTTGACGTTTTATATAATTAGTCAAAATTGGCTCATCAGCAATTCATTAATGGAGCATTATTGTATGTTAAAATTATTTATTTATGCGTTTAAATTTTTTTTGGAGTTACCATAGACACGCGTTTTATTTTTATAGTTTATATTATGATGGGATTACGGTGGCCCCCCAACGACTAGTTTTGTAACTTTTTTGCATTAAAATAGTCTATTGTCTATTTTTGTAAAAATAGTAAGTTACTCTTAAATCCATTAAGAATAAATTATTATAAGATAACATTATTCTAAAATTTTGAATACCCCAACATTCGGTATGCTATTGATCTGCCGTATATAAATCGCTGTTGGAGAAACCAGGTGCGAAGTACTTTTGAAATTATACTTGCAATAAATAAGTAGAAAAGTTCTTGCCCGCCTGTTTTATTGGTAAAAAGTTCTGCTTTACCTCTTCCTCTTCAGAGAGCAAATACAAAAAGACAATGCTATTGTTGAATACATTATATAACAAAAGTTGTACAACATAGTTTTCATAGCATTTGCAAGAGATATAACATGTATCTCATAATACGTAATTCACATAATACGCGAAAAAAAGACGTTATAAAAAAATCTCTATAAATAAAAGGAATTCTGAGGATAATTAATTAATTGAGGCACAGGGGAAAGCAAATCTTGGCAATGCGCCAACTCGGTCCAGAGGAAGCAAATCTTGGCAATGCGCCAACTCGGTCCAGAGGAAGCAAATCTTGGCAATGCGCCAACTCGGTCCAGAGGTATAAAAGCAAGATAGAAAAAAACGCGCAGGTCTGTGCATTCAAGTACAACCACCCATATGTATATGCTGAAAGTTTGTTCTGACGCTCACCCGACGCACGTGGAGTGCCGATGGTCCGGGGAGAGTCACCGGGGGATCCGTCGCCAGCTGAGAGAGAAGCGTAGAGTCACCGGGGGATCCGTCGCCAGCTGAGAGAGAAGCGTACCATACACATAAATTATTAAATAAACCTTCAAATTAAGCCCGGCGAAGCGGGCTGGGTATGCTAGTTGTAAAAATAAAAATAATCTTTACACATTGATAACGTTATCATTAAGGCCCCTATCCTCGCTCGAGGAAACGCCAGCGAGATAATACTATTCCTATGGGGAAGCATTTTTCTAATAACTCTTTCGCATTTTGACATTTTTGAATAATTTTTTTCTTTTGCATTGGATAGCTGAGGTGCATGCCGACAGCGCACCTTTTTCACTTTTTCGATTTTGGTTGCAGATATTTTTTACAAAGTTAGTTTCACTTTCGAAACTGAAAGTGCTTTTAAAAAAATATCTGCAACCAAAATCGAAAAAGTAAAAAAGGTGCGCTGTCGGCATGCACCTCAGTTATCCAGTGCAAAAAAAAAAAAAAAAAAAAAAAAAAAAAAAATTCAAAAATGTCAAAATGCGAAAGAGTTATTAGAAAAATGCTTCCCCATAGGAATAGCATTAGCTCGCGAGCGTTTCCTCGAGCGAGGACAGGGGCCTTAAGAGGGGGAGAGGGGAGTGGTGTCATGAGGTGAGAAGAGTCCTAAATTACCAAAAAGTCAATAACGATATATTTATATATTGTATAGAATCTTAGCAGGTAGATTAGTATGGTATTCTATTCGATAGGACTATGACATTTTCCGTTATAGGTTTTGTGTACACAAATTTTACTGTATTAATTTCCTGTTGACGCAGACTGATAAATAGCACATTACTAAAAGAAATTTTTTAGCGTCTTACGCAGTCGTCCTGTGAGGCGTATCTTAATCTTAATATCCCCGAAAATCCGATCCCCTGACATTATTTAAAGCCTATGCGATTGAAAGAAAATTTATGTCTATTTAAAAATATATTTTATTTATTTTTAAAATAATTTTTAGAAATAGTAAAAAAACAACGACGTCTTAATAATATTAATTAATTAATATTATTAATAATATAATTAATTAATAATTACACTAATTAATATTTACACTATCTTTTTAAATATATAACATTTTCTTCAAGATAATATTAATTTTATTTGTAACTAAATTAAGAAAATGCCGTCAATTATTTAGAATCTGAGTTAGAGCGACTGAAAGTTACATGCACTTTCGGTTGAATATTATTTCATGATTGTATAACAGTGTGTATTTGTTCCAAAATAGTCTAAGTATCCAGTGTGTATCATTAAGGGATTATCCATCAATTAAACCCTAACTGGAATTTTCTTTTCCGTTCAATAAATTGAAAATAACGGATTCTAACCACAATTTTTTAAATAAAATATTCTTAACATTTAGTCTAAACCTTTCCGCCTTTAAATAGTATAAAATTACGGTACTACTAGGTTATCCCGTCGACCAAAAAATTATCCCCAAACTATAAGATCAAATGTCAATAATGGAAGATCGTGAATGTCACATTCAATGACATTAAATACGATTCACGTGTTTAAAATGACATTAAGTGATTTTTATTTCGACTTTTTATTAATATTTTTATTAATATTCTACTAATTATTTGTTTTTTCGTTTTTTAAAATAAAAATTATGTCAATGCGTATAATTTGGCTATTAGTTTGGCGATTTGTATAATTTGGCGAAATTGGTCGACGGGATGACAGAGTAGTACCGAAATTACTTTAAAAAAAATCGTGGTGTCAAAAAGCTTTAAATGATGAATTAAGCTAATTCGTCTTGCCCGAACGGCGTACGGGTAAATCAGTTAAGGGGTTAAGTCACAGATTTCAAGGCTTTTTGATCCCCTACCCCCAGTCCCTTTATGTCACACGGTGCAGATTCCCAAAAATTTTATGAGCTAGTAGCTCCTAAACCCAAATAAACCAGTCGCCACATTGTGAAAAAAAAAGCATAAAAGTAATAGCGTTTATATGAGGAAAAACTTCGGGAATCCACAGTGAAAAATAATCTAACAGTAATAAATAAAGGCACTACTTGGTTATCCTGTCGACCAATTTCGCCAAATCATGCAAATCGCCAAACTAACAGCCAAATTATACATATTGATATAATTTTTATTTTAAAAAACGAATAATTAGTATAATATTAATAAAAATACAAATAAAAAGTTGAAATAAAAATCAATGACGTTTGAAACACTTGTACGTATTTAATGCCATTGAATCACCATCATCCATTATTACTTACCCATCATACGTAGTATAGGGTAAGTCTTGCAATCGTTTTGAAAATCGAAAAATTTTTTTTGACGGATTTACACGTTTTAGATAGTGAAGATTCCGAAAAACATATTTTTAGAAAAAAAAATTTTGCCGTCCGTCTGTCTGTCTGTCTGTAAACGCTCTATCTCCCGAACAAATTGAGATAGAGACTTGAAATTTTGTATGTAGTTAGTATGTAAGAATGGGACGAAGCCTATTTAATATCAGCAACCTCGATTATCCGGAACTATTTTTTCGGACTCTCGAAAAATTCGTTCTGATGAAAGGTATATAAAAATTTTCGAATGTTTTTGTTCTAAGGAATGTACGTAAAAGGCCATAAAATAACACACATTTTGCATATAGAACGAAGTCGATCGGATTATTAGTTGTCGAGATATTCGTAATCCTGTTTTCCGCATTCTTCGATTTTTCATGACCTTGTATTTCATTCAAATTTCAATTCAAAGGTATATTTTAATTGGAAATGAGACGCTTAATCCGACTCAGTTAATTGTTAGTTAATAGAATTATTATTTTTGGAGTTATAAGGATGTTTCTTTTACGCAGTTCGGTACTACTTGAGTAGTTTGGCGCTTTATATAATTTGTCGAAATTGGCACATCAGCAGTTCTTTAATATAGCATTACTATGTATATTAACAATATTTAAACTTTGTTTATGAATTGCAATGCATTGTATAAATAGTTTTCACATGTATTATTTTCATATACATATCCATGATGGGTAAGTATTACGGTGGCCCCCAACGACTAGTTGACATTTAATCTTATAATTTGGCGATCATTTTTTTTTGGTCGACGGGATAACTAAGTAGTACCTAAATAAATAAATATTCAGAAAATTCCATCAAATATGTATACTCTATTTAATCACACAGTTCTTTTAATTTAGATGTAAATTAGGTATAATATAAATCCTTAGCTATGTACAGTCAGAAGATAAATTTTCAAGATAGAGGTTAAAAAAAAATCTATAACAATAAGCTAAGCAATCAAAGTAGTGGGGAATATTAGGAAAACAGTATTTCTTATTTCCATTTTGTCACACAAAATACTTATATATATAAAAAAAAAATGAATGTATGAGATTATTTTTCACAATAAAAATCAAATGCAATTCGATCATTTGTTTTTTAAGAACACAAAAGAAAAACTGTCTTAAAAAAATCTTATCACAGACTATTACTGGAGTGATTCTGTTCCGACTTTTCTAAAAATTCAAAATATTCGGTTCCGAAAATTCGGATATAAAAAAATACCATGGAAAAATATCGAAAATTTCGACAAATAGTCGCCAAAAAAATCCATTTTATCAATCGTTCGTAAAGAAAACCCGAATTTCGTCAACGGATCGCTGAAAAACGCCAATTTATCAAAAGATCGCGAAATAAACACGAATTTTGTCAACAGATTGCAGAAAAAAGCGAATTTTATAAAGGGATCGCAATAAAAACACGCAAATTTCGTCAAAGCATTGCGAAAAAAACACTAATTGCGTAAAAAAAATCGCGAAAAGAAACGCAATTTTCTTCTAAAGATCGCGGGGAAAATGCGAAATTCGCCAAAGGATGGCGATTGGGCACGGTTGGACACCGAAAATTAGTCGCCAAAGCAAAAAATTTAGTCGCCAAGTGGCGACTGACGATCGTGAATCTACACTTACAGTAGGGGGGAGGGGGCATAAAATAATTAATCGTTTATTTTCTTTAATAAAAATTATCTGCAAAAAAGGAAAACCAGCTTTATTACGCCTGTGTATTTTAACGAGAACAAAAATTAAAGAATAAAGCAGCAAATTTTGAAGAGATAGTGTTGTGCTCGTTATCAAATAATCTTACAATTTCATATCTTTACAGGCTTGCTGACTCCTGCAACATCTCTTGACCTAGCGAACTTCAGAATTTCACTGACTCCTGGCAACTTATCACATCGAAATTTCATGTCTAGGATTTATCTCAGGGGATGACAGAAGACCGGACAACATCCTAAATTTAACATGCAAAATGTATACGATAGTACTGTTTATGGCTTTGTATTGTGAAACGTTATCTTCCGAAAACGAAATTAAAATGCCTCAAGTAATTTTCATTGGCTTAGCATATTTTGTGAAATGAAATGCAGAAAAGAAAAGTTCTTGGAATTTTCTGTTTAGAAACTAATATTTCTGATAGCACAGTTATGAGAATTTTGAGCATGGTGAAATCTCAGAAAGTCTCATGTTCAGTTGCTGTTACAATTTGGAAGATTAATCAACTCAGTTAATAAAACATAATTTTTCACGAAATCTAATTTATCTAACTCTGTTGCAGTTTCATGGTTTAAAAAAAAAATGGAATTTAAGTTCGGTGAGATTTTCCCATTTTTTAATTGGAGAATAACCAACTTATTTCATTCTCTCTCTTATGTATACAAGGTAGAACCCATCGAAATTCGACGAAAGAAAATGTTTAAGAAGCAACTGTTTCATTGATTTATAATAAATCTACAAAATTAGTTAATGTAAAAAATGCGTCTTATATTGATAAGTCTAACTCTCAAACAAATATTAAGAAAAATATATCCTATATTGATCAGCCTGAATATTGATTAACAAAATACTATAAAACACAATTGTCCAAATTTTAAAATTATACTTTAATCACATATGTAATGTAATTATCAAAATATAATAAAAATCAGTTATTTATGATGAAGTTATCAACTGAGGTTCATATGTTTGGTATAAATGGGAATGAAATAAACGAAATTTATTCCAATTTGACACGATCATTAGAATTTTACGCGAAATTAAAACCCATCATCATTTTCATTGTCTCAAAATTTACACACGCACTTCTAATATCCATCCATATTCACCATGTTTTAAAAAATGGTATTTTTTTTTTTTTTTTTTTTTTTTTTTTAATTTTAAGAGAAAATGGAGTGATTCTATTGCCACAATTACAAAATTGGTACTAAAAAGTATAAAACAATTAATACATCAAAAACAAATTAAGACATAGCTTTCAAACAAATTGCATTTGAAAGTACATTTTTTTCTCTATGCGACGGTATAAAAATTTTAATTTTGCGATGTTTAGAAGTGTAAAATTTGAGGTAGCGAAAATTGCACAACCGAAATTGCATGGGAAAGTCTTGCCATTCGCAAAATGACGTATGCGTTACGCACAGATACGTTTGGCCTTTATAATATAGATATATAAGTATAAAATAAAAAATAGTTTTCTTTAAGCACACTTTTATATTTGGTAGAAAACGCAAACAAGCGAATTTACTAAAAAACATAATTTTTGCGTTGTTAACATAGGACAAAGGGAAAGACAATGTAGAACATTATACAAATAACTATTTAGGATTTTTAAATTAATATTTCGGTTTAGTAATTAATTTAGTCGTAAACTATTAATTGATGAAAGCGTATTTTAAAAAATATATATATTACTACACTCTTCATTTTTTATTTATAATTTATTTTCTACATTTCAACCTCTAAAATACTTTATTGTTTTATTTTATGACATGATTTTTAAGCCTTTTGGCATATTTTGGCAATCACATAACTCAAATGCCTATGAGCCATGCCATATAAAATTTTAGTTTTTGAGCGCAAAAATCTCAATAAAAAAAATTATTATTAACCTCCGATGCTATTTCTTTCAGACAAGCTAAAAAATGTCGTGTCAAAAATTGTGGCCCACTTTTACTTACCTATCATACGTTGCAATCTTTTTCAAAATCGAAAAAAAAAAAAAATTTGATGGATTTACACGTTTCAAGATACTAGAGATTCCGAAAAACATATTACTTACCCATCATACGTAGTATAGGGTAAGTCTTGCAATCGTTTTGAAAATCCAAAAAAAGTTTTTGACGGATTTACATGTTTTAGATAGTGGAGATTCCGAAAAACATATTTTTAGAAAAAAAATTTTGCCGTCCGTCTGTCTGTCTGTCTGTAAACGCTCTATCTCCCGAACGAATTGAGATAGAGACTTGAAATTTTGTATGTAGTTAGTATGTAAGAATGGGACGAACCCTATTTAATATCAGCAACCTCGATTATCCGGAACTATTTTTTTCGGACTCTCGAAAAATTCGTTCTGATGAAAGGTATATAAAAATTCTCGAATTTTTTTGTTCTAATGAATGGAAGTAAAAGGCAATAAAATAACACACATTTTGCATATAGAACGAAGTCGATAGGATTATTAGTTGCCGAGATATTTGTAATCTTGTTTTCCACATTCTTCGATTTTTCATGACCCTGTATTTCATTCAAATTTCAATTCAGAAGTATATTTTAATTGGAAATGAGACGCTTAATCCGACGCAGTTAATTATTAGTTAATCGAATTATTATTTTTGGAGTTATAAGGATGTTTTTTTTTACGCAGTTCGGTACTACTTGAGTAGTTTGGCGTTTTATATAATTTGTCGAAATTGGTACATCAGCAGTTCTTTAATATAGCATTACTATGTATATTAACAATATTTAAATTTTGTTTATGAATTGCAATGCATTGTATAAATAGTTTCACATGTTTTATTTTCATATACATATCCATGATGGGTAAGTATTACGGTGGCCCCCAACGACTAGTTTTTAGGAAAAAAATTGCCTTTCGTCTGTCTGTCTGTAAACGCTCTATTTCACGAACAAATGGAGATAGAGACTTAAAATTTTGTATGTACTTAGTAAGTAAGAATAGGACGAAGCCTATTTAATATCAGTAACCTCGATTATCCGGAACTATTTTTTTCGGACTCTCGAAAAATTCGTTTTGATGAAATGCATATAAAAATTTTCAATTTTTTTTTTTATTATTTTAAGGAAAGGACGTAACAGGCAATAAAATAACACAAATTTTGCATCAAGAACGAAGTCGGTCGGATTAATAGTTTCCGAGATATTTAGAATCCTGTTTTCCACATTCTTCCATTTTTCATGACCCTGCATTCTCTTCAAATTTCAATTCAAAGATATGTTTTAATTGGAAATGAGACGCTTAATCTGACGCAGTAAACTGTTGGTTAATATGATTATTGTTTTTGGAGTTATAAGGATATTTCTTTTACGCAATCTGATACTGCTTGTGTAGTTTGGTATTTTACATAATTTGTCGAAATGGGTTCCTCAGCAATTCATTAATGGAGCATTACTATGCATATTAAGAATATTTAAATATACGTTTAAATTTTGTTTTGGAATTGCAATGCATTTTATAAATAGTTTTCACATATTTTATTTTCACATATTATATAATGCATATCCATGATGGGTAAGTATTACGGTGGCGCCCAACGACTAGTTTCGTAATCTGTCCGTTAAAACGAGACATTCATACAATTTTATTGTTAAAATGCATTTTCTTTTTCTCAAAGTCTATTAAAAAGTGTTTAAACTAAAGAAAAAATCCGTTTTTGATGAATCTAGTCAATGAAGAAGTAGCACGTCAAATTGTATCTCTTTATTATTTCGCAATTCCAATGTCTCAGAGAGAAATCGCTAATCAATTGGGTATTTCACGCCGTTCTGTTTGTTATTATATTGATAAACACAAGAAAAATGAAGTTAGTTCATTGCATTCTAAACGGGGTCACCCTTCTAAAAGACCTCTATCAAGTTTTTATTTATTTATTTATTTTTAATCGGAGGCGAAACTGAATTCTCCAATGGCAGAATCTACATTCAACTTGTTTTATATTTTAGCCTAAAAAATTATGTAATATTCATTGTTCAACTTTCACCTTTTAAGATTTATACAAATGGCCGTAGCCTTCTCATTATTTGATGCTTAATTCATGTTATTGTGAGATTTGAGGAGAATTTCCTTAATTATATTGTAACGAGGGATGCATGTATGAAGATTAGAAGTACACATTTGTTTTGTTTATAATGTCATGCTTAATTAGGGTGAGGAATAAAACGAGAAGTAAATGTATATTTTTTACTATCTTCTATTATGTAAAACTTCTAAAACACTTTTAATTATTTTAATTCTCGAAAAATTAACTACCATGTTCAGTCGTGGAAAAAAAAAAATTTAAACACTCCCTACTAACTCCCTATTACCATAGAAGAAATTAACTAGTTCCAAATGAAGAAAATAATGTCTACATTTAAATGATGTATATAAAATTTCTTACGGGGCTCATCTACATATTTAAAAAAAAAACTGACTTTTTTCTATATTAATATGCAATTATGACAGCATAAATGAAATCTACATCCCTCAATTAGCCTAGAAACAAATTTTCATGCAATTCGTACGAAAATGTTTCCAAGAAATTAATTATTTTAAAATGAGCATATTTTAGAGGCTGTATAAAAATTAAAGTTCGGTACTCTGTTGCAATTCAAAATTTTTTCGAATATTAATTTCATAATTCATACCATAAAGTTATAAAAATTGTAAATTCAACGTATTTATGCTTGAGTGATTTTTTTAATGTTTATATTCCAAACTTATCATTCAAATTACTTGAAATTTAGTGTCTAAGCATGAACCGATGATTTGAAATATCCTGTTAAAATTAGGAATTGACATTGAAAAAAAATGAAATTTAGGTTTGTTTTAATATATAGATGCCCCCCCCTCCCCCCCGTAAGCAAATTTTGGTACTACTCCGTTATCCCGTAGACCAATTTCGCCAAATTATACAAATCGCCAAACTAATAGCCAAATTATACATATTGACATAATTTTTATTTTAAATAACGAAAAAACAAATTATTAGTAGAATATTAATAAAAATATTAATAAAAAGGTCGAAATACAAATCACTTAATCACTTTTTAAACACATGAATAACATTATTTAATGTCATTGAATTTGACATTCACGATCATCCATTATTGGCATTTAATCTTATAGTTTGGCGATAATTTTTTGGACGACGGGATAATCTAATAGTACCCAAATTTTATGTACAACAACATTTAAAAGTAGACTTTATTTCCAATCGTTCGGTACAAGTAACTTTCTTTTACGATAGTTTGTTGAGAAGTTGGCAAGCGATGTTAACTTCCCCCCCCCCCAGGACAGTACCTAAAAAGCAATTTTTTTTCTTTCGTTTAATTATACAAGTGTATGGTGTACGCTCGCATGCACTAAAAACGCGTTTTTTCTTTTTTATTTCATAAAACCAGCGCCATGCGAAAGGGGGGGGGGGGAAGCCGCCCCGGGCGCGGAAATTTAGGGGGCGCCAAATTTATACTACCAACGTCATTCTTGGTCTGTCACAAGAAAAAGTTGGGGGGGTGGGGACTCCAAATCACAAGTTTGCCCCGGGCACATTTTTCTGCTCGCACACCCCTGCATAAAACGTAATTAATTTTTAATACTGTGTGAAATTTTAAAGAAGCGCTTCTATCTAAACTAATATGCAAGTTAAATAACGCATTTTTCGGATTTTAATGCCGAAAAACGTTGAAAATTCATAACATTTAAAATGTCCTAACTCGGAAGTATTGTTAAAAAAAGGATGGAATTTTTACTATTTTTCTAGTTAAAACACGCAGAAAGTTTTCATAAATATAAATATTTCATTGTATGAAAATCGCAGGTTACAATTCTTTATTTTTTCATAATTTTGATATTATTATTTTTTAATTTATTTTATTTTTGAAAACAAAAAGTTTAATTGCAAAGTAAATTTTTTTAAACAAAAATGGACTTCTAGAAGCTTTATATATATGCAAATTTAAAATTACAGCTCATTTTATCAAATAAATCTTGAATTGTGCTTATAACATTATTTGCATTGCAATATGTTTTGCAATATAATACCTCCAGTCGGCGTTGTGTGGTAGCGGATCGAAGAATAGCGGCAAGAGGCTGGTATCTGACTTCACTAGTATTTATTAATTTATTACAAGGCAATCGTTATCCGGTTATAACAAAAATAAGTTGTGGGTGAGTTACACTGAATAGAAAAGTTTGTCTGAGTTCCTTTTACAATGGCTATACCACCACTCGTCAATATATAAAATCCTTATCCGGAGACTTTCTCCACAAGTTCCTTTACCGTAGGCACTGGCGGCCGACTGATCCGTTTCCAAGAGTAAGACACCCGTCTCTACTCTCTAGCATCCAAAAAGCAAGTCTTGAGAGTAGGACTCCCTGTTTCAACTCCCTGGCATTCGAAAAGCAAGTCCTCCTCCAGAGCATCTTCCTGCTCTTTTTACACTGACTTCACTCATCCATCATTCCTCGTGATGACACGCCTCCTTCGCTGCTTGCATCGGCGGTCGACTTCTGGGGGAATATCTTTCTCCTACCTGTTGAAATCATGATCAAAGCGGTCTCTCACGCGACTTCAAAGGATCATCACCTGTGGGGTTTTAAGTCAGCGTAGCGACCATATGCATTAGCCGGAAAGTTTCCTTTAAGTGGTCCTTAGAATTCGGCTGACTTTCTAATGTCCATTTCGATGAAGGAGAGAGATGTATTTCTCTGTTTGAGGATTCCGAGGGCTTAGCCGACGTGGGGGGGGGGGGTAATTTCAAAAGTGTGGGAATTGGATTCCTCACAGCAATGATTAACTAGTCAGATGTGGAAATCCCAAAACTTTCTTTCAAAATTTGCTTTCACAGTGCCAAAATTAAATGGAAATCTATGCCCATCGAGAGGATTATAATGGTATGAAATTTCGTTCATTATTTCTAGAAATAGGGGTGTTGCGAATATCGAGGAAAATGCTGAATAAAAACGCCGCCTGTTGTGCGATTTACACCAGAACATAATCAGCAATAATAGTTATAAAGTAAACCTAAATCTGCAGTTTGATAAAAATTCGTGTGTTATTTCTTGAGATAGAGCTATTGCGGGAATCAGGAAAATTTCAGCACAGCAGCACCCCTACTGGGCAATGGATACCTAAACGTAAATAGAATCATTTCATATCAAGGATTAACTGAATCCGAAGTTTGATGATAATCCCTGCATTAATTCTTGGGGCAGAACTGTAGCATAAATCGTGAAAAAGACAGCATAGCAGCACCACCTGTTGAGCGATTTACACCAAAATGCAAACAACATCCATTCGTGTCAAGGGCTAACCAAATCTAAAGATTCGTGAAAATCCGTTCGTTAGCTCTTGCGATAGAGCTGTTACGGAAATCATGAAAAAGTAGCACAGCAGCACCACCGGTTGAGCAACTTACACCAAAAACTAAGCAGCATCATGAAGATACAGGGTGTCCAGCAAATAACACCCTGATTTCAAAATTAAATTTTTCAAAAACAAAGATCGATAGTAATATGCGGTAAACGGTTTTTTCATTAGGTAAGCTGTAAAAATCTTTTACAAAAGTTTCGAACGGTAAATATTCTGAAAAGATTGTGTTCTGATTGCAAAGAATGCTTTGACTTGACATTTTTCTTGCTTTACATTGTTGCCAGAGAATGTGTTTTTCGGCTTAAAGTGCCATATTTCATAGTTTTTTTTAATTAAATTTTTGGAATTTCGAAATTCTAAAAATTTACTTCGAAAAATCTTTAAAATATTGCACAGTAAGCTGAAAAATTATTTCTCTGCAGGCAATCTAAAACAAGAAAAATGTCAAATCAAAGCATTCTATGCGATCAAAACGCAATTTTTTCAAAATATTCACTGTTTGAAATTTCTGTATAAGATTTTTACAACTTACCTAATGAAAAAACCGTTTACCGCATATTTCTATCGATCTTTGTTTTTGAGAAATTTAGTTTTGAAATCAGGGTGTTATTTGCTGGACACCCTGTATATATACGTATAAAAAAAAAAAAAAAAAAAAGAAAAGAAAGAAAGAAAAAAAAATGGCGTAAGCTTTATGCAGCATCCGTAAAAATATAATGAAAATTTCGTTATTGCTATGAAATTTTTATATGTTATTGATGTTAACCGTAGTACGAACCCTATTGAAAATGAAATTTCTACTATGATTAGTTTATTTACAGGTATAGTCAAAAGTTTTCCGATCCATTACGGCCTATGGGAAAAAATCGCTTAAAATGAATTTTAAAGGTGTAACCTCAAACATATTCAAATCTACATGGATTTGCACTAAAAATACATTCTGTAAAATATGCAGGGAAAATGATAGTTACTATTCATTTACAGGGGCACTCAAAATAATTCCATTACATAATAACAAAGGGGGGAATTATTTACGACATACTTTAATTATGTTAACGATTTTAAGTATCATAAAATTGATAAACGCCACTGAGACTTAATATTTAACACATAATTTGAAGTGCTTAGCATTTACAGGGACACACAAAATATTTCATATCTTATATTCTTACCCGAAGTACTATATATTATCGATGATAGCTAATGGATGGATGTAATGCATTTTCAATTATGATATGCGTTTTTAAGTTTTACTAAATGTCTGCAAATTATATGGTGGTATAAATGTTATAGTTGATATACAGGATTACACAAAAAAGCTCATAAAGGTTACTGAACGTGAGGGTAATTAACTGAAAGGTGGTTTTTAAATAAGTTATGCATTTTATGTTGATTTGCTTCCAGTTTACTAAGAAATGTTTGTAGAATATAGATAAAATGATATACAGGATCACGCAAAGAATTAGCTACATGGTCACCCATAAATGATAATTTCTGGAAATGTGATTTAAGTAGTTTTAAGAGTATTTTTGTTTAAACTAAATTTTAACAAAATACTGGCGTGTAATAAAGATACTATGCAAATTACAGGGCTGAACAAAAGTTGCTTGAAAACATATAGTATATATGCATTGAAAAAATTTCCATCTAAAATAAAGTGCTGAAAGAGAAATTTGAACCAGTTAGGCATTTTCTTGCTAAAATGATTTTTCCTATTATATAGTATATATATATCAACCGACGGGTCATATACAGGGCTGTTCAAAAGTATGGGAATACATATTTGGCTATGGACAGTAGCATCTTATTTCCTTGAATAACAAAATTTTGTTAAAGATTTCAGGAAATGTTGGAAAGTGTTTCATAATCTATGCTTAACGCGTGAGTTTTCTTACTTGTTTATTTAGAAAATTGCATTTTTATCAATTTCATACATATACTTCTCAATAAATAAATCTAAGAAAAAAAAATAATTTCGTGAATGTAGAATGCTTTGGTTGGCGAAAATGACATCACTTTATAAATGAAAATAAATATTTTCACTCGTCAAATCGAAATAATTTTCTGTAGTTGCTCTTTTAATTTATTATTAAAGACGTCATTTTCTCTGATTTCATATTCCATGGGTATTGTAATTTAAAATTAGGCTCTAAAAGTAAGGAATATTTTAATTAAAAATCATAATCTAAAGTCCAATTTCAAATAGTCACACTACCGGCCCTGTAAATAAAGAATAGCTATTTTTTTCCAACGCACATTTTACAGAACTCATATTTTAGTGCACTTTGTAAATTCATAAAAAAAAATGTTTGACAGGATGTAATAACACTAAAATTCATTTGAAGTGATTTTTTCCCATAGGATGTAATGTAACCAGGGTCGTACTGGCATAACATTGAGGGCGGTGGCAAAATGGATAACAAGGGCGCCAATCGACTTATAAAAGGGCGCAAATCCTTACACACATATATAGATATATATAGTAAATATATACTACATAAATTATGCATATATATATACAGGGTTTCCCCTGGAAAGTTTCAGGGGACGCTCCGCCCCTCCTGCCCTTTAGTTTGATAAATAGCGCCCCTCTTGTCGTTCATTAAAAAAAACGCCCTTCTTGCCCCACGTATAAAAAAATGCAGCCCTTTAGCGATGATGCGGATACGTAAATTGTGTAAAAAATCGGCTACGGAACACAAAAAAGTAGCTCTTAAGCGTCCCACAGACGCGTAATATCTTCAAAAATCGCGAAATAACGACTAATTTTTGACAAGATTCACGAAAAAAATGGGTAATTTCACCACAAAAACGGCAGATTTCTTCAAAAGATCGTGAAAAAACGACAAATTTTGTCAAAAAATCTATTAAAATGGAAAATTTTGTCAGACGATTCACGAAAAACGACAAGTTTCGCCAAAAGATCACGAAAAACGGAAACTTTCGTCAAAAAATCGCGATAAAACGGTAGAATTCGTCAAAAAATATTTGCTAAAAACGACAAAATCGCAATAAAATGGAAAAATCTGTCAAAAAATCAGCAAAAAACGGCAAATTTCGTCAAAAATTCGCGAAAAAACGCAAAATTCGTCAAAATATCTCAAAAAACGGCAGATTTCGTCAGATCGTGAAAAAATGCAAATTTTGTAAAAGGGACGCACACACAAAAAAGTTAATGCCAAAAGTGAATTTTTCTATTCAAAAAACTTATGTTCCTGCTTCAAAATTGTGTTTTTATTGTTCCAAAAGCGAATTTTTCAGCTTCACATGCAGGGGCATTCGAAGAGAAAACTGCAGAGGCGCATAATTAGAATTTACGCCCCCCCTCCCAAGTTTTTCTTGTGACAGCCCAAAAATGACGTTTGTTGTATAAATTTGACGCCCCCTAAATTTCCGCACCCGAGCTGCTAAAGAAACGCGAATTTCATCAAAATACAGGAGAAAAAAGCGCGAATTACATGAAAGGACGGAGAAAAAAATGCAGTTTTTTGCGATCTTTTGCCGAAATTTGTCAATTTTTGCGGTGTCTTGAAGAAATGTTTCTTTTTTTCTTTTCCAGATTTTTTTGTCGAAATTCACCCCCCCCCCCCCCCCCCCCCCCATGATTTCTGAACGATATTTGCATCGTTTTACGATCATCTTTCAAAATTCGCGTTTTGCCGCAATCCTATAATGAAACTGACAAATTTTTTTTTTTTCACTAATTTACGAAAATGGTTTTTTTTTCGATTATTTGTCAAAATTTGCATTATTTTTTTTATTATATTTTATTTAAGATTTTTAGAGCTACGACCGATTTTTTTTTAATTTTCGGAAGTGAATGCCTTAATTTTGGAAAAAGTCAGACAGAATCACAGACGTGATCCTAAGAAAAAAAAAATCACAGCAAATTTTCTGAAAGGTTATAACGGAGGTGGGAAAAAAGAGGGGGGGGTCCACTCCCGTTATGAAAACTATGTGCTTTTTTTTTCGCGACCCTTCTTTCGAAATTTGCGTTTTTTCGTGTTAAACTTGACAAAATTGGCGGTTTTTTGCGGTCTTTCGACAAAATTTGAAACTTTTATGATCTATTAACAAAATTTGCCATTTTTTCGCGATCTTTTACAAAATTTGTCGTTTTTTTGCAATTTTTTTTTAGCAAAATCTGATGTTTTTGGTATCTTTTAATGAAATCGGCCGTTTTTTCGCAATCTTTTAACAATATTTGCCGTTTTCTTGTGACCTTTAAACAAAATTTACCTCTTTTTTTTTTTTTTTTTTTTTTTTTCAATTTTTTGATGAAATTTCTATTTTTTTCACAATTTTTTGAACCGCTAGATTCTAGATTCAACCAAGGCCGTAGCTAGAAGTGTACGATGGGGGGGGGGCTCATATTTTTTTGTTCTCTCTCTAATACAGAAGGATAAATTAGTGCATATTCACACTGTAGGTACTATGTTTCTCATTAAACTGTTGTAATAACTTCATTTTATGCTAAGAAAAGTATATCAGGATGAAAATTTTGAGTGTATAACTGGTGCAAAATTAAACATCCTGTTAGCTTCATATGTACCAATAGGATAAGGGAGTGTTGACACACGTATTTTAGATACAATTTAGTAACTCTGCAAAACTGTGAAAGGGTCTCAAAACTAAATTAGATTTTTGAACAGAATTTCATTTGAATTTTCGGAACATTTAGTGACCTTGGAACTTTTTCCAGGGGGGGGGGGCTCAAAATATTTTAGGGGGGGGGCTGAGCCGCCCATAGCGCCTCCTTAGCTACGGCCCTGGATTCAACTCTATAAAAGTGTCCTTAAAAACCAAAAAGTGCCCTTTTAATAACAGCAGCGCCCTGCCCCTTTTTAAACCTGGGGGAAACTATAATAATATATATATATACACAAACAAAAATAGCTCTCCGCAGAACATTGCACTTAAAAAAATCTTGATATTAGACAAGCGTTGACAATTTAGAGGTTTTTTTTTTTTTTTTTTTTTTTTTTTTTTTTTTCAGAGACTTTATATGTAATACAATCTATAAAATACAAATAATTATGGCGTAACAATATTCCAAATCGTGGTAAGAAGGACGTCAATTTTATGTGATTTTTTTTTCCCCTTCTGCTCTTTAATAATATATAAAATAGTTTCAAATTAAATACATACTATACACACATGAAAAAAAAAAATCTATCATAAAATCAGTTAATAAAATGACAATTTGACTTAAAAAGTTTATTTTTTCTCATAAACTATTAAAGTCGAAAAAGAAAAAATTACTTTTTTCTAGACACGCTATATAGAAATTTTTTCGCAGTATAAATCCCAAAAAATGTAAAATATCATGAATATTTAATAGATTAATCTTCATTTTAAATTATTTGAATAATAAGAAGTAATATTTATTGAAAATTATTTAACTAGTAAGAAATAAAATTTGATTTTAACTAAATATTAAATTTACTTAGATAATTCAAACTTTATTCCGAATATCTGAATGTCAGGCTCTATACAATATTATTTCCAAATAAAAAATGAAAAAATAAATAAAACGAATTAAAACAATTTCATTGGCCAAAAATTAAAAAGTTCAAAACATTATTTTATACAATCTATACTAATAAAATAACAAATCGCTCTGTCTGCGTGTGTGTGTGTGTGTGTGTGTGTGTGTGTGTGTGTGTGTGTGTGTGTGTGTCTGCGATGGCTAGCAAAATCTATGGGACGTACGAAGCTCAAAATTTTTATGAGAGTAGCCCAATATCTCTCCTGATGCACCTGAGCTTTAGAATTTCGAAATTCTATTTATTAACTGAGTAATTAATTAAATTCCAAAGATCACTCTTATAAAAAATCGCCTTTTTTCTTCTTTTTTTCCCTTCATTTAGTTATGGTTGGTTGGTTGCATAAAATTTTCGCATAAATAATTAAAAAAGCTGGAACAGACCTTTAAAATTCATAGACTGGCAAACTGTCAGTTTAAATGATGATTTTTTATCACAGCGGTTGTAAACCATGGAGGAAAAAGATAGGTGGTGGTGAAGTAAACCGAAAAAGGGTCGCAATATTAAACCATTTATCGCTCAAATTTTAATGTCCCATACAAAAGCATGTGGAAGGGATTTTGTATTAAGACGAATATAAAGGAATGAATTACAGCTGAAGCGTATTTTACGAAGTAATAGTAATTTTTTAAAATGGTCTTTTTTCTATTATATCATTTATTTTTAAAAAATGTTTGCTTTTAAAATAATTGGAATTGATATATTCGAAAAAATTAAATGTAAAAATAAAATTAAATAAAATATTGAAAACATTTGATTTGAACTAAAAATTGTATTACTAAAAGTTTTCTTTTTTTTTTTTCAGAACTTTTTAATACTTTATAACGTAGATGAAAAAATGTTTTTAATTTAACAATATATTAATAACTCTATGTCAATATATAAAATATAATTATGAAAACATTCTTTTAAAATCATGCGCGAAAACTTAAATAACAAATATTAGTCTAAAATCTAGATTTCAGAGTGCAGACGATTTTAAGACATTAACGAAAGAATGTTAACTTTTCAAGCAAAATCTTAAATGATGCTTCTATATTGATATTTCAAAGTGACGGCTAGGTTACATTTATGTTATATTTAAGTTACGGTAGGGTAATGTTAAGTCGCAGACAGATTATGGTTATGGTACAAAAATTTACGGTTAGGAATTTGTCCACAGAGTCAACATTACGCATGCTTTGATAAAAATATACACTTTTGTTAAATGGCTCTGAAATTATAATACTATATACCAATCTTTTATCATCGCGTATCGATTTCATTCACGGTATAGTCGGATTTAAGAGTAATATAATTAGTTTGAAATTCAAAATATTTCACTTGGGATTTCTATGCGAAAAAAATAATTAGTTACGTGTTTTAACAGTGATTTTTACGGGTAAATATCAACACTTTAACACGAAACTAACGCAATCGTTGGATACATGTTCCCTCCCGTGTTTCTCCTTGCTCATTTTAAGTATTTTTAGATCTTAATATTAGTTGTTGTTTTTAAAACCGATTTTTCACAAAGTCAGCTGCGACGTATTTCAGACAATGCATTTCTGCATGCTTCCAGTTAATGATAAAATCATACAAATTTCAAGTTCGTTTAATATTGTTAATACGGACCCGGGCAACGCCGGGCGGGTCAGCTAGTTAAATAATATTTTATATACTGCAATCACTAGAATACAAATACTAATTATGGTGTAAAATTTTTCCAAATCATTATGAAAATGACGTCTATTTTAAGTGAATTATTTTTTAGAAAAAGGATCTTTGTTTTTTCTTTCTTTCTTCAATAATATGTAAATTAGTTTCAAATTAAATTTAGGCTATATGTATACACATAAAAACATTTTTTCCCTATTATGAAATCAGTTAATAAAATGACAATGTGACTTAAGAAATTTCCTTTTTTTAAAAAAAAAAAACAATTAAAATTAAAAAAAGAAAAGAAATTACTTTCTTTTAGAAGCGTCTTATAGAAATTTTTTCATAGTACAAATCTCAAGAAAAATGTAATATTTTGAATATGGAATGGATTAATATTTATTGAAAATTATTTAACTAATAAAAAATAAAATTTGATTTCAACTATATAATGCATTTAGTTATTTAATTCAAACCTTATCCCGAATAGCTGAATAACAATATGCATAAAAATATTTCCAAATAAAAAATTAAAATAAAACGAAATTAAAACAATTTCATCAGCTCAAAACTCAAAATTTCAAAACATTACTTCACAAGCTTCAATTATATTTTGTATAATACGTTTTCTTGGATACAAATAAGTAATAACTAATTAAGGTGAAAATTTTCTAAATCGTGGTAAGAAAGGCGTCTATTTTACAAAAATTATTTTAAAATTGGATTTCTTTTTTTTATATTATATATAAATCAATTTCAAATTAATAAAAAAAAATCTATTTTGTAAAAATTTGACAAAATGATAATATGACTCAAAGTTTATTTTCTTGTAAATAAATAAATTTTTTAAATTTAAAACAATCTGACATTAAAATATTATGAATATTAACGAATTAATATTATTTATTAAACATTTTTTAACTAATAAGAAGTAAAATTTGATTTTAACTATAGGTTACTTTACTTAGTTAATTCAAACATTATCCCGAATATCCGAATAACTATCTCCATACAATTGTTTCCAAACGGAAACTAAATATTAAAATAAAACAAATTAAAACAATTTCATTGAATCAAAACTCAAAATTGCGAGTCATGCCAGGGGCGGGGGGGGGGGGGGGGGGCAAAAACTGATAAAATAGACGTGCTCATAGAGGAACCCGTCTAAAGTGAAATCTCTCTATAACGAAACGTGTTTATAAGGAAATTATTATGCAAAAATTATTAAATGCAAAATACTTCATGATAATTGAAAAATAAATATATATATTTCTTTTTTATCAAAAATGAAACATTTTTACAAAACTATTGCAAAGTAAAAAATATTACTTTGACTTTTTAGTGTCTAGTGTCCTAAAATTAGTCCAATGACATTTGATAAAAATAAAATAAAAATAAAAAACACGGACATAAATATTTATTTTTGAAACATGCGAACAACTTTCATTAAATATAAGGTGACTTTATTATTAAGTGTTTTCCCGTTTCAATTGATCTTAAAAAATACTTTTCTTTTACTCAATAATGAGAATATTCATGATGCATTCAAGAAATGATTTTCTTTCCATTGGTTTAAAAATTTTATTTTCTCACATTCAGACGCCTAAGAATTGAACATTGTTTTCCGTTTTCTTATAAATGCCATATATCATGAGTTGTAGTCAATTACTACTCGAAGACTAGTATTTCGTCATTAAATGCCATGAAAATCAACAGACATCAAATCTGCCATCATATTTTGACAAATTATTTTTCTGTTACAAAAAAAAAAAAAAAAAAAAAAAAAAAAAACGTAAAATGCTGTTTGATTTCTTACAATCTAAATACTTTCAAATATTTTCATAAATAAAATTATTTCACAAATATGTCAAAAAAGTAGCTTTTTTAGATTGAAAAACAAGCTTATAAACGCAATTACACAGTTTTATTCTTTAAGACAGAATAACCATATCTGCTAATTTTATGCCTTTATCAATATAAATTATTCTGCAAATGTGTGAAAATGTAACAGATTTACACTTGAAAATGAATTTAATGCACTGTACACCAAATAAAAGAAGATATTTTTGTCGTAATCTTATAAAAAAACTTAACCTTAATCATTTTTTTACTTAAATTTTTTAAAGTTATATGACAAACCGGGAAAAAAAAAAAAAAAAAAATGTTTTCATTGAACACACGAAAAAAAAAAAAAAAAAAAAAAATTAGACGAAAATTCCAAAATCCAAACAAAAAACCCTTTTTCGACATTCCTAATACATTCCTGCGAACCCCTATAACACGAAACAATTCTGGCTTTCAAACAATTATTTTTCTTATTCCACTGTATAAATTGACATTTTTTTATCTTTCTAATTTTCAAACATTCTAGTTTCCATTTGATATTATCACCATTAACTAATCCACTGACAAGTACGTATTGTCAACAGGCAAACCATTAAAATTTAGAAATACAGTTTTTTAATGGCTATGTTTTAGTCAAGACTTTGACCAAAGTTTGATTAATTACCGGTCAACTCGAGTAACATGTGTCCATTTCCATTCATCCTGTGTAAGAGAGTTGCTTTGAAAATATAACGATGTACAAAGTACAAGCACATGTGGTGGGCACTTAGTACATCTGGACTTAATTTTTTTCAGGGAAAAGAAATGTTCCTTTAAAATGCGTTCCGAGAATTGTATTATACCGCTAGCAAGTTAACAGAAAAGAAGTAATCCAATAGAGTTTCGAATACAAAATTTTTGGTGTATTCCCATTTTATTTAAGACAATTAAAAGATCTAAAAAAAAATCTTGCTGTATTTTTTTTTTTTTTTTTTTTTTTTTTTTTTTTTTTTTACAGAGGTGTTGAAAAAGTCTGAACAAGGGCGCCATAGTTACAAAAACCGATATTAATTTTTTTTAAATTGATTTTTGTAGAGGCGCCGAAAAAAATCTGACCAGGGACGCCACGATTCCAAAAACAATATTTTAGTTTTTTAAAATATGTTTTTAAAGGGGCGCTGAAAAAGATCTAAACAAAGGCGCCATTATTACAAAAATATGATATTATTATTATTATTTTTACAGAAGTGTTGAAAAAGTCTGACCAAGGGCGCCATGTTTCTCAAAACACGATATTAATTTTTTCAAAGTTATTTTTACAAGAGGCGCTAAAAAGAAGTTGACGAAGGGCGCCATGATTACAAAAACCGATATTAGTTTTTCTTAAAGTTATTTTTGTAGAGGCGCCGATAAAAAATCTGACCAAAGACGCCACAATTCCAAAAACTGGCTATTAACTTTTTAAAAGTTATGTTTAAAGAGGCGCTGAAAAAGATCTAAACAAGGACGCAATGATTACAAAAACATGATATTAGTTTTTTTAGGTTATTTTTACAGGGATGTTGAAAAAGACTGACCAAGGGCGCCATGTTTCCCAAAACATGATATTAGTTATTTGAAAGCTATTTTTACAAGAGGCGTCGAAGAAAGCTGGCCAAGGGCGCCATAATTACAAAAACCAATATTAGTTTTTTTAAAGTTATTTTTGTAGAGGCGTCGGAAAAAAAATCTGACCAGGGGCGACATGATTCCAAAAACACGATATTAGTTTTTTAAAAGTTATTTGCTGAAAAAGATCTAAACAAGGGCGCCATGATTACAAAAATACAACATCAGGTTTTTTTTTTTTTTTTTTTTTTTTTTTTTTTCAGAGATGTAGAAAAAGTCTGACCAGGGGCGCCATGTTTCCGAAACACGATATTAGTTTTTTGAAAGTTATTTTTACAAGAGGCGCTGAAATAAAGCTGATTAAGGGCACCACAATTACAAAAACCGATATTAGTTTTTTAAAAGTTATTTTTGTAGAGGCGCCGAAACAAAACTGACCAGGGGCGCCATGTTTCCCAAAACACAATATTAGTTTAAGTTGTTTTTACATAAACACTGAAAAAAAAAAAAAAAAACCCTGACCATGGGCGCCATGACTACAAAAACCGATACTAGTTTTTTAAATGTTATTTTTGTAGAGGCGCTGAAAAAAATCTGACTATGGGCGCCACAATTCTAAAAACACGATATTATTTTTGTTTAAAGTTATTTTAAAAAAGGCGTTGAAAAAAAATCTGAACAAGGGCGCCATGATTATAAAAACACGATGTTATTTCTTTATAGTTATTTGTAAAAAGTCGCTAAAAAAATCTGAACAAGGGCGCCTCTGACAATGGGACCAATTAAAATGAAAATCTATTCTTTTAAATTGGCATTCCACCTCTTGTATTTCCACAAAAAGCAGAATAAGTATAAAACTACAGCGCTTCCACCTATGCCCTAAATGTTTGACAGAAAATATGCTGAATACGTCATTACTTTTAATTTGCCAAATGAAAATATTAGAAATTTTATGCTTTTCGTAATGCACAACTTAAAATGCTTCCATTGAAAAAAAAAAAAAAAAAAAAAAAAAAAAAAAAAACAGTGACGGGGGCGCACCGGGCATTTGCCTCGTTGCCCGGTGGGCCAGTAGACCCTGAATGTAACGGTATACTTTTGATTGTCCCTGTAAATAAATTAACCCTGTTAGAAATAGAGTACCTAATGCTAACCCTTCATTTGAAATAGAGTTCGTGTTAGGCAAACTTCAATAACGTCCAAAAATTTCAGAATAATCCATGTACATTTAAGGGAGTTAGAGCGCGGACAGACGGCCAGACAAACCGAAATCATAAACATTTTCAACTTTATTGGAAAGTATTAAAAAATGAACAAATGGTGAATGCATGAAAGGTGTTCGTTCATAAATATATTTTTTTTTTCATAGTAAATACTATTAACACATTTTTTTTTAAATGGCAATTTTAGAAAGAAGAAAATGTGTTTTTTATTTTTTCGTATTTTGTTCATAAAAATGGATGCATATGTTTCAAAATTGCAGAAAAATCTCTGAAACGTCTCTTAAAAATCTTTTTTAAAACCAATTAGAATTATACAGTTAGAAAGATAAAAGCACGTGTAATGTAGCTTGGTAATTTTTAATTTCTCGTATTTCGAATAGTTAATCTTATGCTATAATGCGAGCAAAAATTGTGTGTGTGTGTGTGTGTGTGTGTGTGTGTGTGTGTGTGTGTGTGGGTAAATTTCATCTCAAAAACGGCTCTAGCGATTTTCGCAAAAATTTGGATTTTACCATTTTCGGGCACGAGAAGACCATTGGGCTAGGTCACATGTTCGAGAAAATTCGATTATTGGGTCATTTTGGGTCATAATTGGTCAAGATCAAGCTATATATATCTAGAGAACGGCTCGATCGATTTTAAGGAAATTTACTATCCAATCGTGTTTTGGCACGAGAAAACTATTGGGCTGGGTCACATGTTCGAAAAATTTCGATTAGTGGGTCATTTTTGGGTCATTATGGGTCAAGCCATTTTTATCTAAAAAACGGCTCTAACGATTTTGACCAAATTTTATATTGTATCGTTTTAGATTACAAGAAGACAATTGGGTTAGGTAACATGTTCGAGAAAATTTGGTTAGTGGGTCATTTTTGGGGTCATTGTGGGTCATGCTATTTTTATCTAGCGATTTTCTCACGCAATTTTGACTAAAAATTGCATTCTATGGTTTTCGGGCACGAGAAAAACATTGGGCTAGGTTACATGTTCGAGAAAAAATTTTAATGGGTCATATTGGGTCATTAAGGGTCTGGGTCAAGCTATTTATATTTAAAGAACGGCGTGATGGATTATAACGAAATTTTGTATGTAACAGTTTTTTGACATGAGAAAACTAATGGGCTAAATCACATGTTTGAGAGATTTCGACTATCAGGGTCATTTGTGGGTCATGATGGGTCATAATGGGTCATGGTCAAGCTATATCTAAATAACAGGTGGATCGATTTTAATGAAATTTTGTATGCAATATTTTTTGGCACGATAAAATCATTGGACTAGGTTACATGTTTGAAAAATTTCGATTAGTGGGTCATTTTGGTTCATTAAGAGTCTGGGTTAAGCTATTTATATTTAAAGAACGGCGTGATGGATTATAACGAAATTTTGTATGTAACAGTTTTTTGACATGAGAAAACTAATGGGCTAAATCACATGTTTGAGAGATTTCGACTATCAGGGTCATTTGTGGGTCATGATGGGTCATAATGGGTCATTGTCAAGCTATAGCTAAAGAACAGGTGGATCGATTTTAATGAAATTTTGTATGCAACATTTTTTTGGCACGATAAAATCATTGGACTAGGTTACATGTTCGAAAAATTTCGATTAATGGGTCATTTTGGATCATAAAGGGTCGGTCAAGCTATATATAATTAAAGAACGGCAGGATCAATATTAACGAAATTCTGTATGTAACAATTTTTAGAAACGAGAAAACTAATGGACTAAGTCACATATTCGAGAGCTTTCGATTATAAGGGTCATTTGTGGGTCTTAATGGGTCAAAGTCAAGCTATATCTAAAGAATGGGTGGGTCAATTTTAACGAAATTTTGTATACGACATATTTTTGGCATGAGAAAATCATTGGGGTAGGTCACATGTTCGAGAAATTTCGATTAGTGGGCCACTTTTGGGTCATTCTAATTTTATCTAGACAACGTTTCGCGCAATTTTGACTAAATTTTGTATTTTATCGTTTTCGGGCACAAGAAAATCATTGGGTTATGACAGATATTTGAGAAAATTCGATCAATGGGTCATTTTGGATAATAAGGGGTCAGGGTCAAACTAACTATATCTAAAAAACGGCTCAATCGATTTTATCTAAATTTTGCATCTAATGTTTTTCGGCATGTTAAAACTAATGAGCTAGGCCACACGTTCGAGAGATTTCGATTATAAGGGTCATTTGTTGGTCATGATGGGTCATGCTAATTTTATATAGAAAATGGTACTCACCATTTGCACTATACTTTGTATTATATCGTTTTTGAGCAAGAGAAAACCATTTGGGTTGGACACATGCTCGCGAAAATTCGATTAGTGGGTCATTTTGAGTCTTAATGAGCTAGGGTCATTCTAATTATATATAACAACGACTCAATCAATTTTACCTAAATTTTGAAACAAAACGTTTTTTGTCACGAGAAGGCTATTGGGCTGAGTCGCATGTTAAACAAAATTATATTAGTGGGTCATTTCGCTTCATTGCTGAATTCTGCCAAGCTAATTTTACCTAAAATATCGCTTAAACGATTTTGATTCAATTTTATATTCTACTGTTTTTGATTACCTGAAGACGATTGAGCTATGTCACATGCTTGATCAAATTTGATTAGTGGCTCATTTTGGGTAATACGGGTCAGGGTCACGAGAATATGGCAAAAGCCAATAACTTAGTGATATTTGACAAAATATTGGGGACATATGGCCAAAAAATCGACTATATAAATTACGAAAACCAAAACACGTATTTGGAGCCAAATGAAAGAGTACTTCCAAATTTGGCTATATCTAGCAAAAAATTTTGTCTTTCATAATGAGGATTTTTTTATACATTCTTAAGAGGATTCGATATGCATGGTTAAACCAATCAGAGTCGAGCTAAAAAAGTGATTTAGATCAATGTCCTTTCGTTGTAAATTTTAAAATAAAGTAAAATTTATAAACATGCGCATAAAAACATAGTTTTCTTATTGATTGTTTTTCTAAATAATACTATTATAAACATGTTTTACAGTAATAATACAGAAATAATGATACAGTGAAATACTATATCGAGTTGAACACAAAGTTAATTTTGACCGAGCTAAGCTCGGTCTCCCCTGCTAGTAGGCTTTATTGGGAATCTGTAAGAATGAGATCACGTGTTGTTGGTATTTTACCATCAGGATTTCCACTGGAATGCATGTATGCGATTTTTATGAATGTGAAAAATAACACTAGTAAGTTTTGATTACGTCCACTAATAACTATATCGTAATACTAATAATATATATTCTACATAAAAAATAAGAATTTATATTATAAAAAAATATTTTGCTTCTAAGACGTTGTATATTAATAAAAACATTTAAAATATATTTAAAAAAATTATTTACATGTTTCAACTTTCTATTAATAGAGTCATCCTCAGAATGTAAATAGAAAAATAAAAATTACAAATACGATTTTTATTTTTTATGATTATAAAAATATAAATAACGATGCCTGTAGCGATCTCATCTCAATTGATCAATATGCATAAAGCGAGTTACTAGCTGAAAGTAAATGGCTTGGCCTCTTGCTTGACGCTAACGTTCTCGCCTCCTAATCACGAGATCCCCAGATCGAATACAACCGGCGCCAATCCACTCATTTTCCTCACTAGTGAGCCGGACAAACACCAGTGGCAGATCCAAAGGGGGGGGGGGATTATGGGGATCATGCCCCCCCCCCCCCCTGGAGCTCTTCAAAAAGGGATGTATAGTGTAAGTAAAAAGTGCTAGTACAGGAACGCAAAGTAAGGGAAATTTCCGTTTTAAACAGGTTTCAATCTTATTCAGTATTCTAAATATTTTAAATTCTTTTGACTAGAGCCATGAAAGTTACCAACTAAGGCAATATTCCGTTATAGACAGGTTTGTTTAAACAGGCTTTTTTATTTTATCAAACATCGATTTTTTCCCTAAGAAATACTTTCAGTTTGGAGTTTTGAAGGGATGTAGATGAATTATCATTGTTCTGTAAAAATTCCAAAAACTTTGCTACCATATCGCATCTCATCTACTCAGATGGTATCAGCATCGAGCTCTTCATATTTATATTTACAAGGTCTCCATACTGGGCATATTCAGAATTTTATGAAAAAAATACTAATTAAAGTACTTATGTATGTGACGATTTAAAAGTTAGGAGCCAGAGACATCAACGCCGGGTTTCCCTTTCACCGCAGAGAAGTCATGGCCACCGAGGTAAATAAATAAATAGATGTAGAGAATCCAAATAATTACTCATTGGCTGCTGTAAGTTCATTTATTTAATCCGTAATCATGAGAAAGGGAAAAGCTCCTTTTGCAAACTGTCTTTTACCGAAACATTCCATCATTATTTCAGCGAGCCGTACTCATCGAAGAAAAAACCCAAGAATCCTCCTTCTCAGCTCGAGACTTTTCCTCTTAAATCTAAAAAGAAAATTCCAGAACATTCTGTAACCTCAAACCATCATTCTTTTATGTAAACAGAATTCTTGTCCAGCTACGAGACTATTTTCCACAGACGATAAATTTATTTTTTTTAAATATTATTTAACCAATTTATAATCGACTCAGGATTTTAAATATCTTAGGCAGACGATTTTTATAGACTATTAATTTTAAGAGAAAAAGAAAAGAAATGAATTTATTGCTATGCACACTATCAAAGGTTGACTGAGGAAAAATAAATAAATAGATAAAATAAAATAATGATATTTTTTGAAAGGTATGGGTTTGGAATAAATTTAATAAGACTGTCTTAAAAAGGGTTGATAAAAACATAGAAGAAATTAATTTTATTTGGAATATTAAGAAATAAAGTTTAATTAAGAATATTTTTAATTTAGAGCCATCTTTTTAAGTTTACGCATACTGGAATAATGTTTTTTAAGGCAAATTAAGAATTTATATCGTCTGCATAAAGATTAACAGATTAGATTTAGAAACAAGATTTTAATTTAATAATTTGAAGTAAGTACGGGACATTATTATAAGAAAATTAAGATAGTATAAAGGTTAGTTTTGGCGAAAATTTTTTTAATTTGTAATATGTATGTAATAAAGAATCAGTCAAATAGCGGCAGAATCACTGCAGATAGTATGTAAAAAAAATAAAATATTTTAGAATATCTGGCGTGAAAAGACGAAAGAGTCACTCAATTTGGTGAGCAATTCTTTTCCTCGCCAAAAGCAAATCATTATAATGCAACTCAAAACTATTGGATATTTAGAATGCATGTAAATGGTATTTAATGAATTTAAACATAAACAATGAGAGACTTTAATACATTATGTACATGTATATACATATTGAATTACATATATATATTACCTGTTGAAGTAGCTATTTAATTAATCACTGGAAAGAATGTTTTCATAGATAAAAAAAATCATTTTGAGAAAAAATATCTTCATACATTTAAGCGTATTTAAAAATAAAAGCGAAATGTTTCCATAGTAACAAAATCTAATCAACAATTCTCAATTGAACTTTGAGCAGGAAACAAATTTAATTAATTTAGATTATGAATTTTGTTTTAAATCTCAAATTTTGATGATTAAATTTGAATATAAATACATATAAATATCGATGCAACAAAATTATACTTAAAACAAACTAAATATTAAAAAACTAAAGTTGTTTAAGTTAAATTTATCAAAACATGAAACTTTTTTTTTTTCTTGAAGTGTATTTGACAAAGTATTTTTTGATATTACAATCCTTCGGCTGCCAACCGGCGATAAATCGGCAAATAACAGAATTTTCATTATTTTTTTACGGATACTGAATGGAGGTTCCGCTGAAATTTTTTTATAAACGTATAATCTATACGAGAAGAACATTTCGTAATTTTTTCAGATTTTTCGGGGTATGCCCGTATGGAGACCTTCCTTGTTAGTTCAATAATCAGCAAGACCCTCAAAGCACTTTTTTTGTCAGTGTGTTTCGTTATCTATAAAGTATATTAAACCTCTTTTTAAAGTAAGTAGAAATACATATGCAGTGAAACATGAAAACGAAAGCTGTCTGTAATGGAATCCTTTCTCAAACCGAATTTATTTTCTTGCATGAAGAATGTGACATAATTTTAATAAATGGTATACCAGCTAAGATTGAAATTGTCTAAAACAATACTCCATTGTACTTTTCAATTCTGTTTTATCAGGTTTTCTATATTATAATTATATATTTAACTATAAAACACAAACAAAATTCATCCGCCACAAACCTAGATAACGCCTAATTCTATAGTATTTATATTATCATTTTACTTCAGTTGCAGCATTTGGAAGTACAAAAGTGGTTTTATCGACTGATTTAAGAAATTATATTGGAAATATAATATTAAACTACAGCAAAAACCTGGAAATATGGAATTTTAATTTACGGCAGGAAATTCCGTTTTATTCAGGTCTGTTATAATTGCATTGTATACATTTTTCAAGACTAAAAAAATATGAATAAAGCTACATACAGATTCCATTTTCAGGAGTATTTTAATCATAAATTCGATTATTTCATAGCGATTATTTATAAAAGCGATTATTTCATATGAAAGTTACAAGATTACCCCCTAGTAAGACTGACGCACCTGCTCTGCTGGACAATATTGACTAATGTGTTTTTCCGTCCAGCTATTTTAAGACTCTTATTCATTATAGAGCCTCAAGCATTATATCCTGAGCCCTTTTCCTCATTAACGTCTGCAGACTGATTTGCTAAAATGGTCGCAGCGTTAGAATTCTTAAAAAAAAGTCACTGGTCCCAAGGACCAGTAAGCATGAGAATTTACTGGTCCGCTACATAAAATTCTATTAAATAATTTTAACACTTAGAGTGGCCTCCTCCCTCCTCCCTGGAAAATAAACCAATCTTGCTTTGCATTTATCCAAAATTTTCAGCATAATAAAATGTAAAATTATAATTTCCTAAAAATTAAATAAACAGTATGTAAAGAAAAACTATCAAATTATTAATTAGATATTTTATTTGCCATTACTTATTTCAACTGACTAAGGTTTAATGCACATTTTTTTCGATATTTCTCCAGATTTTAGCCATAGTGGTGGAATTGTAGCTAGTGTCAGTGATGCAGCTGGACTTGAAAAATTCTGGGTCCCTTTTCTACAGAAGCAGGTCCCCACTAATAATAAGTCTTATTTTTCGACGCAAAAATTGAACTTGTTCATTTCCACAAGTAAAATAAAATGCAATAATTGTTTTAATAATAATAAATAATTAAAACCAATATTAATTTAAGAGAAATTTTCTGTACTTTTTAAAGAATAAATGTTCAAGATATAAATTTAATTATAAAATAATACTTATTTGAGTGTAGAAGATAACAAGTATCACTATTGTCTGCCCCATTTTAAAATGGGACAAGACAGGTTTACTGAAAAAGACATTTTTGCTGAAAAAAGAGATATTTTTGTTGAGTAAATGATGCTAAATGAAATGGTGCTTTCAGGTGTCGCATTCACTCAGAAAGGTTTGGAGCAAAAAAAAAAAAAAAAAAAAAAAAAAGATTGGGAAGCAAGAAAATCAGTTTTTGGAGCAGCAACAACAATTTTGAAGCAGGAAAATTAGTTTTTAAATCAGAAAAATTCTCTCCCGTCTTCACTTATTATTATTATTATTATTATTTTTTCGTGCTTTTTTGTCGAAATTTCCGTTTTTCGCGTTATTTTGACGAAATCTTTTGTTTTTTCGCGATTTATTGACGAAATATACCGTTTTTAGCGTTATTTTTGGACGAAATTTGCCGTTTTTTCGCGGTCTTTTGAAGAAATCTGTCGTTTTTTTGGGGTTTCAGGATGAAATTATCCATTTTTTCGCGAATTTTTTGACGATATTTGTCGGGAATCAGCCGTTATTTAACGATTTCTTAAACAAAAATTGTCGCTTTTTGCGATTTTTTGACAAATTTTGCCGTTTTATCGCGATTTTCGGACAAAATTTTTCGTTTTTTCACGATTTTTTGAAGAAATCTGTCTTTTTTTCACAATTTTTTTGAAAAAAATCTGCCGTTTTTCATGATTTTTTGACAAAATTTGCCATTTTATCGCTATTTTGGGCGAAATTTGCCGTTTTTTCGCAATCTTTTGAAGAAATCTGCCTTTTTGTCGGGTTTTGGAATGAAATTAGCCATTTTTTTTTAATTAGTCATTGTTTGACAAAATTTGCCGGAAATTAGTTGTTATTTCGCGATTTTTTAACGAAATTTGCCGTTTTTTTGCGATTCGTTAAGGAAATTACGCGTCTTGTGGGACGCATAAGAGCTATTTTTTGCGTCTTTATCGCCGATTTTTTGCGTAATTTACGCGTTATAGCGCGTCCGCGGCATCGCTGATTAATAAAAAAAAAATCTTATGTGCGATCGGTTGCGGTTCTCTCAGGGCCTGAAAAAAGGCACTGGTTCTGCGGACCACTAAATTTTTCAAATTAGTGGTCCGATTGAATTATCGGTGGTCTCGGACCAGCGGACCACCAAGGATTTCGAAAGCTGGGTTGTGTATAAAAGTAACGACAACGAATTCGAATATCTTTTCATCATTTGGTTTTAGTAATGCCAGTCGAAAACAATTCAAAATCTGTTTTAAAGTTTTTCAGTTTGTTTGTATTTTTCTAAAGTTTACAAAGGAATGAAAAAGAATAATGGTAAATACATTTTAAAATATACCAAGTCCTATATTACTGTGCAGTACAAAACTCAGGATGTATGCAATTTCACCACTATTTTTAAATTTAATTGAATGACCCCCCCCCTTCCCCTGGAACTCTTCAAAAAGGGATGTATAGTGTAAGTAAAAAGTGCTAATACAGGAACGCAAAGTAAGGGAAATTTCCGTTTTAAACAGGTTTCAATCTTATTCAGTATTCTAAATATTTTAAATTCTTTTGACTAGAGCCATAAAAGTTACCAATTAAGGCAATATTCCGTTATAGACAGGTTTGTTTAAACAGGCTTTTTTTATTTTATCAAACATCGATTTTTTCCCTTAGAAATACTTTCAGTTTGGAGTTTTGAAGGGACATAGATGAATTATCATTGTTCTATAAAAATTCCAAAAACTTTGCTACCATATCGCATCTTATCTGCTCAGATGATATCAGCATCAAGCTCTTCATATTTATACTTAGTTCAATAATAATAAGTAAGACCCTCAAAGCACTTTTTTTTTGTCAGTGTGTTTAGTTATCTATAAAGTATATTAAACCTCTTTTTAAAGTAAGTAGAAATACATATGCAGTAAGACATGAAAACTAAACTTGTTTAACAAAATTAAAGTTTCGATAAATGTTTTTAATTCTAAAAAGGAAAATGGATTTGTGTAATGAATGTAAGATTTTGCAATAAGATATTGACATTCAAGTAATACATTATAGCTCTTTTTAAGAAAATATTTAATAGATTATGCTGAGTTAAAGAAAATAAAATAAAAGGAACTTTAGCCGTTAAAAATATTAATACATTACAGAAACTGAAAATGAAAGTATGTTCCTATAAAACTCAAACTGGGAAAATGGCAAAATTTGTTTTTATTTATTACATATACAGTGGCGGTCAAAAGTTTCCGGCCAATTAGTTTCTTCGATTTATTTACCAAAAGGTAAAGCAAAGAAGAAGCACAATTGCTTCAAAAGTTAGGAATATGTGAATGACCTCTGACTACGTGATCATTTTGATTGGATACTGAAGATGCTTCATGCAAAGGAATAGAATTCGAAGTTTGCGTGTGCAAAAGTTTCCGGCCACTTATCATTCTTTAGTTTTTTCTATCGGTAAAGTGTTTTTTGGTTGTGTTTATGAATGAATCAACATGTATAGCATAGTTTGAATTCAAAATTGAAAAGTTCAACAATTATTGTTCATAAATGAGTAATTAGTTTGTTGCTAAAAGGCCAGTCTTCGAGATATTGAGGCAAAGTTATCGATCGGCGGAAATCAACTGTAAACGATATTTAAAAATTATATAACAATGGCCATGGCCTTCAGGACTTTCAGAGGTCCAGGAAACCCCAGAAAATTACTATTCCTGTGGACAGAATTATCAGGGGAAAAACCTTTCATGACCCACATAAACATTTTGTTGCAATATCCGCGATATACAGAATGAAAATATTGCTGAAATAAGTCAATCTACCGTGTCAAGACGCTGATGTGATGCAGAACTTTATAGAAGAGTCGGTGTTCAAAAATTTTTCACAGGTAAAAAAAAAAAAATCAAAGTACCCGACTGGCGTTTTCCAAAAAACACAAAGTCTGGTCGAGCGAAAACTGGACAAAAGTACTATTTTTCCACCAATCAAATTCTAAACAGTTTTGGAAGTGATGGCAGACACGACGTCTGATGACATAACAACAAAAGATATGATTTGACCTATGTTATTTTTACAATGAAACATGGTGGAGGACATGTTATGCCGTGGGGAGTATTTTCTTCAAAAAGTGTCTGTCTATATTTTAAAATCCACAGATAGGTGAAGGATACCATGTATAAGGATATCTTGCAAGACCATTTTCTGCCTTATTAGAGAAAAAAATTTGGTCGCAACTATTTTTCTTAACATGATAACGACATAAATAATCTATGCAAGCCTCGATAAGCAATGGTTTTCGCACAAAAAATTTTGTTTTTGCAATGGTCAGCCCAAACGCCCAACATGAATCCAATAGAAAATCTTTGGAAAGAAGTTGCCAAAAGTCTGTGGAACTATAAATATTCCAACTTAGCTGAAATTTCTCCAAAATTGCAAGAAATGTGGAAAAAACATATCATAGATGATCTTTAACCGTTGATTGTATGAATGTCACGTTGCTGCGCTGCAATACTTATTACTAAAGCTAATAAAATAGTTATACGATAAAATACTAATTTTAAATGTTGTTGATCACTGTAATTTTCTATTACAATACCACTTTTTTACAAATTTGTGAAGGTGGCCGGAAACTTTTGAAAACATGCATTTTCCTTTATACTTAATTTTGTCAATTGAATTTATTGATATTTACAAGTTCTTCAATAAGTAAGTTCCTAACTATTATGTCAATAAAACATATAAGTATCACTTTGAGATTCCTCTTCATATGGGTATACTTACAAATTAACTGAAAAATTTTTGCTGGCCGGAAACTTTTGATCGCCACTGTATATATATTATTAAGTAAATATTTAACTTTATTAATTAATAATTTTATTATTTTTAATCACCTTCCTTCTTCTGAAAATGAACATGCCCACACATAACCTATATATTCTAATAAATTTCAAGTAAAAAAATTGTAGTGTCTGTAGAACTGTTAAAAACTGCAAGTGCGTTAGATGTTCATGTGTATCCAAAGGGGTTTAAAAAAATGTCCCTATACATACTTAAAAATGTGATTAGGAATTAAAATAATACCAGTACTATTGATAACTGCTTTCTAAAAAAATTCATAAAATATAATAAAATTAGATATACAGTTGCACCAAAACAACAATAATAAATTACACATCTAATTAATTACTTGAAAAAAACACAATATTTAAAAAAGTGAATTTTAGAATTTATTTTTCTGAAATTTTACATGTAATGCTGAATATACAATGAAGTAAAATGCAGGAAAATACTCATCATAATCTGTACAAAAGTGTTAATATTATAAGTACATAGTAATTAGATAAGTTGAATTGATCCTTCTTTCAGCAGAGGCACAATTGGTTTATATCTTAGAATATGCTGAGATCCTTCATTCAAATCAATGATTTCTTCATCACTGTAACAAAAAGACAAAGAATTGTAATTTCTGTTTTATTCAAAATGAAAAAAAATGAATAACTCAAAACAGAATAGTTTTAAAAATAAGTTCATACACGTTAAACATAAAATTTCAATATTCTGCTTTTAAGTGGAATGGATATGCCAAAATTTTCAGACCTGGGTTTGGCACTAGACAAAAGATATCTTGGCCCAGCCTACTAAAATATTAATTTAATCAAATCTGGCTCGACTCAGTTTCTACAAAAAACAGCATTTTTTAATCAACACTGTCCTATGATTAAAATCTATTCATAATATTAATGCATGCATATTTATGCAAAAATTTTAAAGATCAGCATTTTTAGATTATATGTCTGGAAATTATGGAATACTGAATAAGAACATTATTAATCACTATGAAAACAAAAAGTTATTAAAAAGAAAAATAATTAAGAAATATTTTTAATTAAAGAATTAAATTAAAGAAATATTTTTTAAATTAAATTAAAGAAATATTTTTAATATTTATTTTTGATATTTTTCTTAATATTTTATAGTTTTTCTGATTTTTTTTTAAGTAACATTTTTACAAAAAATTTCCAAGTTTTTTTTTTTTTTTTATATATGTATATATATATATATATATATAAATAAATTGTTTCAATTATTTTTATATCTTGCCAATCAGGGTTGGCACTATTCAAACAGAGTTGTTTTTTTTTTTTTTTTTTTTTTTTTTTTTTTAGAACTTGAATATGTAGAAATTCATATTTTATTTTAATAACAAGATAACCATATTTCCTCCAGTTTCCTGCCTGCAGTTCACAATAATTTTAGAAATGACTTACAATTAATTCTATATCCTAATGATTAAATCATGCAGCAAAAGAGAATATACTGATACAATAATAAAGATAAAATGACCTCTAAAAATAAAAATAACTTACAAAAAATAAACTAAAAATCTATGTCGCTTTATATTAAAAATAAATTAAAGACAATTAAACAAAAGAAAACTAAAATACAGCTCAGATAGATTCAGAATACCTTTCACTTACATAACTGAATTTACACACATTAAACATTTAATTTTTTTAGATAGTTCTGCTATCATATCATTCATTTGTATTGTTTCAAAAGCAATTTTTGTATAAAATTCTTTTTTTTTTTTTTTTTTTTTTTTTTTTTTTTTTTTTTTTGCTTTTTAACGTTTTAATTTTAGCTACAAATTTTCTATTTTGCTTACTTAATTTTTTTTTAATTTAAAATTCCACTTGCAAATCAATAATCTGAACTTTTTTGCAGCCAGACCTTGGAACCCTGGAACATCTTGACACATGATAGCCAGAACTAGAAATTAATGGTTGTTAGTCACCAAATGCAATTAAATTATTGAATTTTACAATCACATAATTATGCAGAGTCATCAAATTTAATATCTGACTTTCTTTCACTTCAATTTTCTTTTCTTTTTCTTTCTTTCTTTCTTTTTTTTTTTTTTTTTATTTTTTTTACAAATGCTATCAGTCATACCTTAACATAAGTCTCTGCCCCATTCACTCCAAGAGCACCTGCTTTGGATAAAATAAGATACTAAATCAAGAAAGTTTTGAAATTCTAGTACTATCCTCCCACCCATCAAAAAATTTATATGATTTGTGAATATTTTTAAATGCCACACTTCAATTTTTTATCCAAAAATTCTTTTATTTACTACTTTTTAAGTTCTAATGTATACTTTCAGCTACAGGATTTTTTTTTTTTTTTTTTTTTTTTTTTTTTTTTAACTAGCTTTATTTCTTGTTGTATTTAAAAGTTCAATTTTTCTCTCAATGGACATAATTGCTTGATAATCTGTTTTGTAAGTTTATTGGTTTTAAAAAAGAATACACAAACAATTTTCTAGAATCCAAATATTGTAGTCTAATCAAGTTTCACACTTTTATAAAAATCTATTTTTTATTTTGTTTTAGTGATTAAGGCAGAGATAAAATGTTTATTTTTTAAACTCACTACCTGCCTTTAACACATAATAGAAAAAAGATCACAGTTGACAGAGTTGCAAAAAGAAATGAGAAAATATGATATAACATAAAATTGCAACCATGAAATGCAGTATGACAACTAGTAAAAAAATTGCAAGCCTCATTTGACGCCTCATCTTACATTCCTAATTTCTATCCAATGATAGCACACAAAAAATTATCTTGCTTGTCCAAGTTTTTTTTTTTTTTAAATTATAATTTTCCCAGACTTTTTGCACACTTGTCATTTTTTTCTGACAGTTGCACGTTTTCCCAGTCGTGTAGGAAAACTGCATTTATATATTTTTTAAGTGTAACAAATATTTAAATATAAATATTATACAACTCTTAATCTGGGCTTTTAACCTGAAATGTAATGAGTTAATATATCATGAGATACAGTAAAGAAAGATTTTGGCAGTAAAAGAAAGCAATCTTTTGGATAGAATATCCTTTTAAGATTTTGAAAAAGAATACACAAGATATGAAGTTAAGTATGAGGACATTCAAATATTTGGTGCCAGTTATGACACTAATTTATCTTTTCTCTTACTTGTGTATCTAAATACCAAAACTGTTAACTTGGTATTATTACTTGAAAAACATAATGTCAAAAAGAAGATACTACCTTGAAAATGAACAAATTTATAAACACATATGAACAGGGGTAAAGAAATACATCATTTTGCTTGCCAGTGACCAGTGGATTTTCAGTTTTTGAAAAACTGTAGGTAATAAAGACATTACCAGAAATACTTTTTTTATCTAGATATTTTAACTTTCCAAATTATTACAGTGTAAATATGATGCTAAGTTCTATCTTATATTAAGCTTATCTCTGTTTTATATATTTCTTAATATTATAGTAAAAAAGAATTACGAAAATGCATTGTAGTAGCAGTAATTTCGTTTATAATCGCGTGTGATTTTGCCATATCTATTTTGAACTGTATGTGTGTTGCATCTAGTAAGCAGGTGAATTAAATCTTGTAAGATTTTTGAAAAATTCCCCACCCCCTGCTTATGCAAGTAAATGTAACTGGAAATTATACAGAAAAAAAAAAAATAATAATTGAATATTTTTTTTTTATTTTTTTTTTCAAACCTATTGTCAATAGCAATTGAACTAACAAATTTAAGGATAGGATTTCTTTCAATGAATGAATAGTTTCTAACAAAAACCATCAAAACCAGTAATACTCAACCTGCATCTTGGCAACACTTTATATGCCACCTAAGTAAGGATTACAATCCCGGGATCCCGGTGTATTTTTAATCCCGAAAATCCCGGGATTTGTCAGAAAAAAAATCCCGGGATTTACGGGATTGTCTGTTTTTTTAGTGAAATAATATTCAGTTTAATTTAAAAAACATATTTATAAACTTCCGCTTTAGGTTGGAAAAAAAATCAATTTTCATGAAGTTTATACATGATTAAAAATGAATATATACCTCAAATATTTTTTACATATATTTCTAAGCGAGTAAATCTTTTACAGTAGAAATCTTTTGACTTGCAAACAAATGTAACACATACAGCTTTTAGACAGGAAAAATGAAATCATTTGTTTATTTCGATTTTACTGCGTTTGTCGAAATTATCTTCACTTCGTAGATCATTTTTTGAATTAGATTTTACTGATAAGTGTCGCATTTGTGTATGACAGTCATTATTTGCTAACTTCTTTGCTTTTCGTGAATTCAGACTTACTTTGTTTTAAAGATGTCGACTGAAAAGTATTGCGTGGCTCATCGGAAAGACAATGATATATCTTCAATATGGTACTACTATTAAACGCCAAAAGATGGAAAAAGCGCTAAATGTAAAAGGTGTAGCACAGTGCTTAAAACATTAGGTAGATCGACTGAGGGATTGCAGAATTTATTACATATAAAAAGTTGAAAATAGATGACTATTTTATTAGTGATAAGAAATCACTGGATGTGATTCTATCGAGAATGACTGCTAAAGATGGTTTTTCATTTAACGTTTTCATCGCTTCAATTGATTTAAGAAATTTACTGATAGCTAAAGGCTATAATGATTTGCAAAAATCTGATATATCAGTTTGAAATTGTGTAATGAACTATAGTTTTATAATAAAGATGTTAATTACATGAGAAATACAAACTTTTAAAACTTCTGGGAAAAAATTACTTTGATTTTGACGAATGGACATCTACTGCAAACATGCGATTTGTAAGTATTAATGTCCCTTCAAGAAATATAAATTTAAACAAATTCTTTAATTTAGGGCTTGTGCCCATACATAGATCTTTCATTGAAAAAAAGTGTATCGAAATGCTAACTCTGCGCCTGAAACAGTATGATATTTCAAAGAAAAAAGACGTTGTTGAAATCGTAACTGATGAACAAAATGTAATGCTGAAAGTCGCAAAAGAAATTGAAGCTGATGAACAGCTTTGTTTCTTTCGTGGCATTCTTTTAGCAGTTTGTGATGATTTATATTGTAATCAACGAAATACAGAACCAGAAACATCCTCCAGTAAAACAATAGCTTAATCATGCTGTGGAAGTGAAAATTTAGCCCTAGAAGATGATAAAGATGAAGATATTGAATTTCCGAAAGTTTAGAATCGGGGTTTATTTTAATTTTTGAAGATGAAAACAGCTTTTCATACTCTGATGAATATATCAATGAACTTATTAAAAAAGTTTGAAAATTAGTAATTTATTTTAAACGATCTGCAACAAGGAATGAAGTTCTTCAAAAGTATGTTAAATCTGAAAAAAAGGAAAAAAACTTTCCCTTCTTTTAGATAGATAGACTAAATAGAATAGCTGGTAACTATACTTGAACGATTTCATTTCTTGAAAAATTGCATACAGAAAGCTTTAATCGATTTAGAGCATGAGATCTGAATTGACGATTCCGATTTTCTACTTATAAACGAAATTGTTGAAGTCCTCAAACTGATACAAATCACAGTAGAAGCAATCTGTTGCAGGGATTCTAATTTGTTAGCCACAGACGCAACCTTAAAAATTCTTTTAAACGAATTGTCGGAGAAAAAAAAAAATCAAAATTTGCTTATAAAATGACAGACGTGTTAAAACTACTGATGTACCAGCTTTGTAAGGTCTTCAGTTGGCAGAATGCCAAGCCGATTCCATTCAGACTTTGGGGGTAATAGCCTATGAGGCCGAGAAATGATATTAAATATTGTTTTCAATTTTTTGTTCCGAGTGAAATTTTATTTTAAAATTAATAGATTGTGGACCTATTATTAGTTCTCGGAATAACCTTTCCAAAATATATATTTTCTCCTACATTTTTTGAATTTTAATAAAAACATGTCTGTTTTTTGTTTGTTTTTTTACATTTATATTTATGGCTAAAATGCAGTTTTAACGACTGCTTGGCATCTGACTTGGCGGCTATGCAAGAAATTCGCCAATTCTAACAACCTAAATATTCAGAGCACTTGTGTGTCATATACTCACTGGGATTTACTTGGCGCCAGAATGGCGTTATTTTGCCTAATATGGCAACCCTGATATTGTTTATTTTTTTATAAATAGTTTATTTACCTTAATTTTTTTTTAATTATATAAAATGTTTTTTTGCTCTATTGTTATTTGTTTTTAAAATTTATTATATTTAAAAATTGTTTTATTTATTGTTATTTTTTTAATAATAGAAAATAATTTAAAAATGTATATTTAACCAGCATTCGAAAATGAGGTTTTTGCCAAATTGACGTTAGAAATTTTTTTTACCAAACCTTGCGCGTATATGATATCTGCGTCATTTCTCATTTTCATATCCAATGTATGCAAATAATATAATAATTAATATACACAATAATGTAGCGAAATAATTTTAAAAAATTGCTAATCTGGCAAGTTTTAAAATCACACCATTCAGGCGTTAATTTTAAAAAGATTAAGTTACGCTATATTGCGAGGGAAAAAGTTATAACCATACCTTTAAATCATCTTTTTTATTATATTTGTCTTTTTTAAACTTATTTTAGTGTAACAGAATTACAATATAATGTTCAGAAACAGATAATTGAATTAAAGAAACAAAAAGGTATTCGCCAAAAAAATTCGACATAACTAGGATGTTTAATAAATAAACTCATCCTCGAGATGGTACAAACTCTCCCATTTTCGCATTGGACTCGCTCTTTTCGCTCATGCGCAGTTCTGTCCAGGTTTCTCTCAAACGTGGTTTATCAATATACATTAGAGAACGACGACGTATGGAATTATCGGGTGTTTTAAATTATTTGCATAATCCTAAACGAGATGACCTGAATGCATACTAGCAGTATGTTTTCTGTTCTTAACAAAACTGCTGTTAAGAAGCAAGTAAAAGCAATAATTGGAAGGGTGAATAACAGTGTTGACAATAGCAAGTCTGAAGATATAGAAATAACGCATATTGAGCCCACTGTGAAATGTCAAACGTATAACCGAACATTTAAGGAAAAATTACAACAACAAATAGAAAAAAGCATGCAAACTGTCTAACCTGAAACACAAAAACAAAATGATTTATCAATACAAATTAGAAATGTGATGTCTCTTTTTGAAAATGGAGGAATACGTGGTCATCATTTAAAATTAGTTTATCAATAATTGCTGACAATTCCTCCTGCGAGTGTCGAAGCAGATCGAGCAGCTTCGGCAGCAGGATTTATTGCAAACAAAATTAGAAGTCGACTTGGAGGTGATATTTAAGATGCTTTGATAATATTTAGATCATATTTTCAAAGGAAAACCGATTAGTTAAGGGTGTTCTTAAATAAAAAAAGGCAACTTTGTGACACATGCTTTAATTTATTTTTGTTCGGAAATGCATGAAAATAGCAGGAGTTGTTATTCAGAAACTGTCTAATTGCACTCAATTTTCTGTTTTTTTAAAAACACAATAGATTTTTCATAACAAGCCTTCAAAGTTGACACTTTTGAGCAAATTTCCCGACAAAAGCAGAAAAACCGGTCAAAAAGCATGAGAAAAACAGGTGATCGAAATAGCTTATAACTCAATAGGTAATTTAACTATCATAAAATAGAAAAATAAGTTTGATTCCATAGTCAGGTATTTCAATTATATATATTTCTGTTAAAAAATGAATTTGTAAATGTGTCAAAACGTTTTGTACTTGTTGAGCGGAGCAGTTAAGAACACCTTTAAGAGACACTGAGCTATTCAAACTAATGTTTTTTTTTATCTTGGTATGCAGTAAATTTTTATGTTATGCAATGTTTTCAAATTTTAACAACTATCATTAATTAGAAATTTAAATAATACATTTATTTAAATTTTTATTGTTATATGTGAATATGTGTTAAGTATTTTTATTTCAAGGAAAAAAAAAAAGCATTATGTAGTAGAGGAAAATCTTGTGTTTTCGATATCTTAAATTTGTAATCTTTAGTTATTTAGTAATGAGAATAATTCAAAATTTAATTAGTGATATTAATTTATTAATTATCTTTCCATGTTGTAAATATGTACCCATTCAAAGAAGTTTTCAACACCAAATGAAAAAACTTATATGGAAGATAAAACAAACTTTTTTGTTGTTGTTGTTACATTGTCAAACATCAACATCATATTTGTTTTAATTTCCAATTGTTGTAATTTATCCTATACTTTATTATTATTAATTAATAAATTTTGAACTTGGTATAATTTCTTAAGTTAGGCTGTATTTTTGCTTCAATTATTTTTTTACAATATTGTGAAATTTAGCTATTGTGAGATATGGTAATATTGGAGAAATTTTAATTTTCATAATCCCGGGATCCCGAAATTGAATCTAAACAATCCCGAAATCCCGGGACCGGAAATTAGTCTCGGGATTGTAATCCCTACACCCAAGGCATATAATCATTAATTTATATTTATACAATTAATTGAGATAAAATAACAAACATAAAAAAGTATAAGTCATCTTCAATGTTGTTTTATATATTTTCATGAGAAGATATATATAATAGGATAGATTTTAACTGAAAATTGTGTTAAAAACAGTTTCCTTAGTCAAAAGTTCTTTTTGCATGTAACTGTATTTGTCCAACAATGACGTACACAATTTTTAATTCTCAACAATAAGCAAATGTTTTGTCAAATTAAATTTACACTATATATTTTCAGATTTTTTTTTCCTACAAAAAACAGGGATTTATTAAAGACAATTTCAGTGAAAATTCAGCGTTGTTATGATATTACATTTCCTATCTATTATATAGCTAATAATTACATTTTAAGGTTGAATTTTGTCACAGAAAAAAGCTGGCACCAAACACATTTTACAGTATCAATTTCAAACAGCAAATTTCATGGCATATTTCTACAGCATTCATAATAGAAATCTACACCAAAATTTATTATTTTGTAAGAGTGGTGATATTAACTTCGTAATAATGAATTGTTATACTACTTATGTTATTTTAATAACTATTTTTTTAAAAAACCTTTTTATAAGTGTAATGCAGCCCGCTTAAAGTCAGAAACTTATGCTTGTGGCTTGCATGAAAAAAGAAGGTTGAGTATGGCTGATCTAAACTATATATAAAAAAAATAGGAAAATGAAAAGAATAGTTTTAAAAACACATGAACAAAATTCTAAACTTAAACTATAATACATATTAAAAACTAGTCGTTGGGGGCCACCGTAATACTTACTCATCATATATATGCATATATAATATATGAAAATAATACATTTGAAAACTATTTATAAAATGGATTGCAATTCCAAAACAAAATTTAAAAGTGTATTTATATTTTTATTGTGCATAGTAATGCTGTATTAAAGAGTTGCTAATGAATCTCTTTCGATAAATTATACAACACGCCTAACTACTCAAGTAATACTGAATTGTGAAAAAGAAACATCCTTTTAACTCCAAAAATAATAATCTTATTAACTAACAGTTTATTGTGTCGGATTAAGCATCTCATTTCCAATTAAAATAAACATCTTTGAATTGAAATTTGAATGAAATACAGGGTCATGAAAAATCGAAGAATGTGGAAAACACGATTACAGATATCTCGGCAACTAATAATTCAATCAACTTCGTTCTTTATGCAAAATTTGTGTTATTTTATTGCCTTTTACGATCACTCCTTAAAATAAAAAATTTCAAAAATTTTTATATACCTTCCACCAGAACGAATTTTTTGAGAGTCCGAAAAAAATAGTTCCGGATAATCAAGGTTATTGATATTAAATAGGCTTTGTCCCATTCTTACATACTAAGTACATACGAAATTTCAAGTGTCTATGTCAATTCGTTCGGGAGGTAGAGCGTTTACAGATAGACAGACAGGCAGACGGCAAATTTTTTTTTCTAAAAATATGTTTTTCAAAATCTCCAGTGTCGAAAACGTGTAAATCTGTCAAAATTTTTTTTTCGATTTTCAAAACGATTGCAAGACTTACCCTATACTACGTATGATGGGTAAGTAATACATAAAAAAATTTCATATAATAAAGCAAGTAATTGATAGGAATCTTTAAAAACGGTTGTAACTGTCATTCTAACAGCTAAGATTCTAAAATGTTACTAAAACACTTTACAGTATATGGCCCAAAGTGGAAATATTGCAATTAAATTTCAAAATTTGAGATGCTGTTAGTGTTTTTCAGATTAAAATTTTTTCTTTCAACTGAACTATATTGCTTTATAATATATGCAAAAAACATTTAAAAATCTGTAGAGTAGAGTACTTTCAGTAATAGCATTTGTTGTACAGCAATCATCTTTCATTTGATTTCTGATAAAATAGAGAAATCATCAAATAGTAAGTGTATTTTTTTTTTATTTTTTTAATTAAAAAATCAGATTTTTTTCAATTAAATTGGAATTTTATGATATTTCTACAGTTTTAAAATACTGAATATATATCAGAAGTTTTATGTTTCCAAAACAATTAAACCTCTAATTGCTAATATAATCTATGTTTTTACACTTTAATAAAATTTAATTATTAGTTAATAATTACAAAAACTATAAAAACTGCAAATTAGTAGTTTCATTAGTTAATAGAATACAATAAATTAATACACATTAATATTTTGTCATAACTATGTAAAACTATATTAAATATTAGTGATATCTACATTTATTAAAATTATCAGTGACTGCATTTAATATTAAAATGTTAAGACTACTTAAAAATAATTATTATTAAACAATTTCTATTTGAGTATATAATATAAATTTTTATGCTTTAATTACTAAAATAATAATTTAGTTTTTAGTATTCATTTTTGAAGGAAAAGGAACAGGATGCTAATTCCAACAAGTTGGAAATTGCATGTGAAGCGTAGCAAATGAGGTGCGTCCGTACGATAACGAAGTTTTAAAAATATCACTCTCATATATCAATCTCAAAATTGTAAATAATTACAATTAAAATGTGCACCAAACAATGTTCTCCCTATACCATTATGCAATGGAATACTTTTGTGTGGCCTTGTAAATCAATAACAAATATTCTTTGCACCACAGATTATGCAAAATGCACATTATAATATGTACTTGATAGATGCATGTCAATTTTATTACGTTCGAATAAATGTAACACCATTAAAAAGCATTTGAAACATTTTTCCCCATTAACCGTAATGTAACGGAATACTTTTGATTGTCCCTGTAATTGAACTATGCATCAGATTTTGATAAAATTTGAAATAACTCGACAAAATTATGTAATAATTATGTATTTAAAATTTCAAATGATTAAAATGCATTTGAAACTTTTTTTCCCGTTGATCGTAATGTAACGGAATCCTTTTGATTGTCCCTTTAATTGATCTATGCATCTGATTTTCATAAAATTTAAAATGACTCGACAAAATTATGCAATAATTATATATTTTAAATTTCAAATGATTCGGTTGGGTAGTTTTTGCATTGTTATATGCAGACGGACAGACAGATGGACGAACTGAATGGTAACGAACTGAACAATAGGTGCTACGTATTTACATAATTACGAACGCACCTAAAAAAGACAATACAGTAGAAGCCCAATATAATGCGGTTGTTGGGAGACATGTTTCACACCTACATTATAATGTAACCGCGGTATATCGGAATGGTGTTAAAGAAATGGTACAAAATGATGAAAACACTTACCCGCTTTGTGAAATGTAATTAATTTTATCATTCATTGAACGAAAACATAATCTTATCCTGTCGTTAAAAAAGTCCATAAATATTGTTTGGCGAACTGTGGTGTTTTCTTTCTATTCGGAATATTGTTTCACAGTAACAAGACGAATGCAATCTGAATCGTCTTGCCTCTCCATCCATGAAATTATGTTCTTTAAGTATGAAAGGACTTTACTAACATGTGGAATGTCATCTTCCATTACTATGCCATTTTCAATTTCATTATCATCATCTTGCTCACTGCAATTTTTATGCATCAATGATATCCTGATCTGTTATGACGCCTGAAATTGGTTTGCTGTCATCAATTTCTATCCAGTCATTTAAATCGTCAACAGAGATATTGAGATACATAGCACTAACTGCAGACTGTAATTGCATTTCAATGAAATTTTAAATGCAAAATTTATCACAAAATTGATAATTTTTTGTCGGGGGACATACTTTTACCCATGTTAAATCCAAATTTGCAGTATACCAGACTGCATTATTTCGAGCTTCTACTGAACTTCATAAAGAAGTATATTAGTAATGCGTTTAGTAACAATAAAAAAAAAGTAAATTTTTTAGTATGATAAATAAAAAATACAATTACATAACACATTTTAATAATATCCCATTTTTTCTCAAGAAATAAAGTTCTATCATTTTTGTGAGATTTTGAGTACAGATACTTAGAAACACTGCAATATGAAGAAGTTTTTCACAAAAAATCTCTGGCTACAACTATCGATAAATTTCACTATCTTTTGAAAAGGCAATGTGCATTTTGTCAAAGAAGAAATAGTGATTAATTACAATTTTAACAAAAACTGCAAATAAGTAATTGATTAGTTATAATAGTAAAAGTAACAAAACTATCAGATATTATTGAAAGCTCATTTTGCATTTGTACTAAGAAAAAATACTGTTAATTGCCTAAAGTTAACTTACAGGATGTATGTTGTAAGAGAAACTGAGAACTATTCTATTCAATTTTTCAATTATTTATAATTTCACAGGGTCAATTCTCAAAAAATTGCCAGGTTAATTCCTTTGTGATAAGTAAGAAGTATATTTGTGGCATAAGATGTTCAGGATTATTCCCACCAGTAATTTTTTATTGTAAATTTTGTTTTTTTTAAACAGGCATTTTCCAGAGTAAAACAGAGAAAATTTTCTGTTTTGAAAAACCAGTGATAAAAGATTAAAAATTCTGTAAGAGAAGCTCATTCTGAAGGGGGTTAAAGGCATTTATCATAAAGTAGCCATACTTTTGTTTTGTTATACAGGGTGTCCGAGAAAGATCCGTACAACTTCAAAAATTTATTGAAAAAGAAACAGTAGGGTAACAGCGAAACTAATTAGAACATTAGATAGAATAACTCAAAAAGTTTTTTATGCAGTATGTTTCTGACCATAGATGGCGCTACATGTCATGCAAAGGAATATTAAAGCATTTTAGTTATTTCAATGGCGGATCGCGTGAAGAAAGCTCAATGTGTTGCGTGGTTTATCGAAACAAAATCCGATACACAAACACATTTCAGTCGCTGAATAATTCTTTTCCACAGCGTTGGATTGGCAGGGATGGTCCCATTGCATGGCCACCCCGGTCTCCTGACCTAACACCACTGGATTTTTTCTTTTGGGGTTATGTCAAAGATACTGTATACCGAACGCAAGTTAACAGTCTCGAAGAATTAAAGCAAAACATCCAAACAGCTGTAGCTACTGTTGATGTTAGCATGCTGAAATGGTCGTGGATGGAATTGGAATATCGTCTTGATATTGTTCGTGCTACGAAAGGGTCTCATGTAGGAATTTCCTAAGGTAATAACTTAAGTTATAGGAAAAAAAAACTTTTTGAGTTATTCTATCTAATGTACTAATTAGTTGCGCTGTAACCCTATTGTTTCTTTTTCAATAATTTTTTGAAGTTGTACGGATCTTTCTCGGACACCCTGTATATACAATCCAATTTGACATCTATGTTAAATTAACTCTATAAAGACTTTAAAGAAGGTTTTTTTTTTTCAAAGAGAAAAAAAATTTTTTTGTCTTTTTTCTGATAATGTAAAAAATTTCATAAGCAGCACTAAGAAACTTAAAATGTTATACAACAAATAAGCAAAATCACATCACAAAACTTTAAAAAAAATTAATTTCTTAAAAAAAGTGGGGGTAATTTAAAATCGCTAAAACTCAAAATATTATTTGTCAAATTTCAAACTTTTTCATATATTTATGTTTACATAAATATGTAAGCTTTAATTTTTATTCAGCATTTTTAAAATATTAATTTAAAAAAAAATTAATTAAATTTTTATTAATTTTTTTTTTTTTGAAAAATCATATTTTCAAAAGTAAATATTATTTTAAAATTTGACGAATAAAAATTAAAGTAAAATCTTTGAAAAAGACATGTACTAAGTTTGACTAGTAAAAATTTAAACATGAGAAATAACCGAAAAAAGTATCATGGAGAAAAACACATTTAAAGTTACAAACATGTTTAAACTATTCATAAGCTATTTTCATACCTTTTAAAACATACCAGGTGAGTAACTTAAACCTTCTTTAATCTTAAACCGCTGATTAAGTTTAATTTTAACAATTTCTACTTTCTTTCGGTACTGTTTGAAAGACTCGGTAGATTTGAACAATGCCTTTCGAATATGTCGCCTTTGGATTTTTTCAGCACAGTTACCGAAAAACAAGACGATATAAATCCTGCATTAAAAACATTTAACGAATATTTTGAAATTTCCTAATTAAAATCTGATATAGTTCTGACTGCAACAATATCTACTCGTACTTTGAACAATTGACAGTTTTTGGACGATGACAACAAATCATATTATGAATTGATTCATTTCTATTTTGTGTTTCTCCCATGGAACAACTTTCCAGCAAAAAATCAGAAGCTAGTGTCTGAAAAATAGGCATCATTTTAGCAACAATTTCTTCTTGCAGAGGTGTTTTTGATAGCAGTTTTGTGGGCAGCAGGTTTTTGCTGTAGTGCATTTGCCCGATTAAAAAAGCACCAAGAGTTGCTACCAATAGGGCAAGTTGTATGCTTGGGAAGTGCCTGATTTAGGGCAGGGCATTCGGAGCATGGGCCCAGGACTCCTGATTTTCAGGAGCCCCCAATTACTGCTAAAAGCTTTTCGATCATTGTTAAAAATTCGATATAGTTTTAATATAGAATGAAATTTTACATTTCATTCTACATTCTATTATGTTCATATTGTATTTTTATAACATTGTATATTTTGTCTGAAACATCCATTTATAATTTTGTTAAAGTGAATAATTTCTTTTACCTTTATCACTTAAAAAATGTTTTGTATTTTTAATTCTTGCTTAATCTTTTTCTTGTTATCGCCAGATTATTTGAATGTTAGTGAGTGTAGCTTGAAGGCCGTAAGGGCCATTCTAAAACTTTAAATAATTGTACCTTGATGTCGAAAGTTTAATATTAGTTGATGCATACTTTATAATGTCAGATATATAGATTTGCTTAGAAAGAGGTAATTAGCACCACGCAGTTTATTATAAAACATCCACTCATTTAAATTTCATAATTGTGAAATAATTATTTAAAAGTAAATTATTGATTTGTATGTGTAATTTTTTAATAGATATTTTATAGTCAATAGCGATTTCTTTAATAACTGTCTTTTTTCATTTTTTTAAGTCATCCTTTTGTAAGCATCGGTTGCAAGGGGGCCCCCATAAGCATATGTGCCCAGGGCCTCCAAATTTGTAAATCGGTCCCTGTGTTTGGGTTTAACATCAGTTGAGCTACAATGTTAAACAATGGCACAAATGTCTAGCTTCATAGGTTTAATATTCGATTTGTTGCGAATTACAGAATTTCTATATTAACGAGTAATTTTTTTATTGTAGCATCACTCAAGTTTCTGTGTTTTTTGCCTCCAACTGTAACACCTCTTTTCTTCTCAGTCTCTACAAGTTTTCGTAGAACTGTTCCCATTCTCTTACCAATATTATTAATACATTCTATTTTCTTCAATGGATTTTCCTCCCCATACACATTTGAAGCTTGTAGCTCTTGAAAAGTCTTTGTATTTCCATTTCCCACTACTTCTATGTAACGAAAACTAGGGCTGTCTGGATGACACCATGATTTTAATGCCATTTCCACTTCCATTTCACCAGATGATTCTTCAAAGTTTTTATAAGAAAAAGGTAAATGACCTTCATACCAGGACATGAATTCTGGCGACTGTTTGCCAAAAGGTTTTTTCCAGTTAGTGCATAGTTATGGCAGAATTTAGACAACACTTCGTGATCAATCACAAAACCTGTGAGAATATCGATTACACACCCAAATGTACAATTGGATGTATGACCTCTCTTGTGCCAGCTGGCATAGTAGCTAATTGCTATATTACAGATATCAGAAGGACTGTTGTGTAAAATAGACTGAGCTTCATTAACTTTTGCATAAATTGCTTTCTGTTGTTCACGAAGGCTGTGAACAGAAGAAAAATGAAAATTTTTAGATGTCTTAGAATCCATGCAGGACAAGTTCATAACACACGATAACTTCTCTAGTGCTGCATGGCCTTTCCCAAGTTCAGTCATTGTTTCCATAGCTCTACTATTAATATCATAAGAATTTCCTTGATCTTGTACCGTGGAAGATGAATTATTTGATAAAACAAAACTGCAGTTCTTGCAACTTACATAATATCTTGAACTAATCCAAACATTTTACCAAAGTTCACTTCCAAAGTCATTTGTTTTTATAATTAAATAGTTTTAATTTATTCCTTCAATACAGTTTTCTTTTACTGGTGAAATTATTTCTTGTGCATCTAAACATTTTACAATCTCATTTTTGAGAAATGCTGGAATCCATCTGCTTTCTCATACTGAATTTTTTTCATATTTTCACTCTTCACCCAACTACATTTTCTCTTTCTAGGCATATTTAATGATCAGTTTTACAAATCTCTTCAAACTTTATAAAAAAAAAAACCTTAAAAAACCTAATGAAACAATAAATTTTAAGAATCAAAACAAAGAATCAAATGCTAGCAAAAATCAAAACATAAACAACATATTTCTTCATTTCACTTCACTGTAGAAGAGATAAAAATTTTAAACCATTGAGTTTGACAATAGACTTTAAATCTATTTAAAATTCAATAAACAGTATAAATTAATTTGTGGAAAAGCATGTCAAAATAAATTTGTTTACATTTAAAAGTAATTAGTTTCTATAGAAACCCTGGCTTAATTGCTAGATTTTCAAAACAACCAAACATTTGAAAAAGGATACATCTCATTCTAATTCAGATAGATACATGATTCAAACATCATTTTAGTCAGAAAAAAAAAAAAATAACAGAATAAAAACAATAATGAAAACTTGAAGGTTTTTCTGTCCTGGACCCCCTTAAATCATTTAAATGTCATTTGAAATGAATAATGAGGGGATGCTAAATTAACATACAAGGGTTTTATGGTGAAAACAGTAGGAAAAAATTACTACTTGTACAATGACATATAACTTAAATAGTATCAGGATGAAAGAATATAAGTTTCAACCTTTTACAAGCTTATTTTACAAACACTGAATTAAGCATCTAAATATCACATCCATTTATTATTATTCCTAAAATACTTGGCAGCACTTTAATAGCAGACAATTATGCATGATTATTTTGAACTTTCATTAGTAGCCTAAAAATTATGAAAATGATTTATTTTAATCAATCAACAGAGTTATACTGAATGATATTCTTTTAAAAATAATTGGAAAATTAAAGAGAAAGAGGAGATATCTTTAAACACAGCACTTTTCAAACTTTCATGATAAAATAGCCAAATAGAACTATTTGCCAGAGAAAACTATCCTATCTTATTTCAATTACAAGAGAAGTAAATATTACATTGTGTTCCATCTTGAGAAACAATGACCATTTTATAAATGATCACTGTCTGGAACTTTAAAAAACTATGCAATAGATATAAGGAAAAATAAACAACTGCCGATTTCACCTGAAGTTTTATTTGCTTTAAATGAAAAAGAAATATTACCTAAAAAATAAATTAAAATTAATTAAAAATATGAAAATTCAGTTTGGCAGAATGACTATTAAATAATATTTCAGGTAATTCTGTATTTCAGCTAGAAGAAAAAATTGGACCAATAAAAGCAAACTCTTAATTTTATAACCATTATTAACACTACACACAAGCTATGATTCTGAATAGCTCAGTTTTATTAATAAAAGAATTTTGATGATAAAAATATTCAAGCAGTTTAGTCATCCACTGGTTAGTAACAGAAATTAATTTCAGCAACTAACTTGCATTAAAATAAATATATGAAAAATGATTCCAAATAAACTTAGAGAAAAACACAGAAAGAACAAATACAGAGTTAGTTTTGATAAAAGAGTTTAATAAAAATAAATAAATTCTGATGCATGTTGAGAGAACAATAAAGTACAATACTTTTGATATATTACAAGCATATAAAATATCAATCACATTAAATAATATACGTACCCATACTCAGCAGTTTCTTCTATAAGAATCCCCTTACAATCTTTTTTAACTTTAATAAATACAGAATAGTCTAACAGAGGTTTAGAACCTAAAACAGGATAAAATATACTTTAAAAGAACATAAATCAAAGAAAGGAATTTTGAGAGAGAAATAACAATAAAAGATATCTTATGAGACTTTATGTATTCCTTAGCATTTTCTTAAATATATATATCTTATACTATAATGCGAGCAAAAATTGTGTGTGTGTGTGTGTCTGTGTGGGTAAATTTTATCTCAAAAACGGCTCTAACGATTTTCGCAAAAATTTGGATTTTACCATTTTCGGGCACGAGAAGACCATTGGGCTAGGTCTCATGTTCGAGAAAATTCGATTATTGGGTCATAATGGGCCAAGATCAAGCTATTTATATCTAGAGAACGGCTGGATCGATTTTAAGGAAATTTTCTATCCAATCGTTTTTTGGCACAACAAAACTATTGGGCTGGGTCACATGTTCGAAAAATTTTGATTAGTGGGTCAATTTTGGGTCATTATGGGTCAAGCCATTTTTATCTAAAAAACGGCTCTAACGATTTTGACCAAATTTTATATTGTATCGTTTTGGATTACAAGAAGACCATTGGGTTAGGTAACATGTTCGAGAAAATTCGGTAAGTGGGTCGTTTTTGGGGTCATTGTGGGTCATGCTATTTTTATCTAGCGATTTTCTCACGCAATTTTGACTAAAAATTGCATTCTATGGTTTTCGGGCACGAGAAAAACATTGGGCTAGGTTACATGTTCGAGAAAAAATTTCAATGGGTCATACTGGGTCATTAAGAGTCTGGGTCAAGCTATTTATATTTAAAGAACGGCGTGATGGATTATAACGAAATTTTGTATGTAACAGGTTTTTGACATGAGAAAACTAATGGGCTAAATCACATGTTTGAGAGATTTCGACTATGAGGGTCATTTGTGGGTCATGATGGTGGATCGATTTTAACGAAATTTTGTATATAACTTTTTTTGGCACGAGAAAATCATTGGGCTAGGTCACACATTCGAGAAATTTCGATTAATGGGTCATAAAGGGTCTGGGTCAAGCTATTTATATTTAAAGAACGGCTGGATCGATTTTAACGAAATTTTGTATGTAACATTTTTTTGACATGAGGAAACCAATGGGCTAAATCATATGTTTGAGAGATTTCGACTATGAGGGTCATTTGTGAATCATGATGGGTCATAATTGGTCATGGTCAAACTATATCTAAAGAACAGGTGGATCGATTTTAATGAAATTTTGTATGCAACATTTTTTTGGCACGATAAAATCATTGGACTAGGTTACATGTTCGAAAAATTTTGATTTATGGGTCATTTTGGATCATAAAGGGTCTGGGTCAAGCTGTGTATAATTAAAGAATGGCAGGATCAATTTTAACGAAATTCTGTATGTAACAATTTTTAGAAACGAGAAAACTAATGGACTAAGTCACATATTTGAGAGCTTTCGATTATAAGGGTCATTTGTGGGTCTTAATGGGTCAAGGTCAAGCTATATCTAAAGAATGGGTGGGTCGATTTTAACGAAATTTTGTATACAGCATATTTTTGGCATGAGAAAATCATTGGGGTAGGTCACATGTTCAAGAAATTTCGATTAGTGGGCCACTTTTGGTCATTCTAATTTTATCTAGACAACGTTTCGCGCAATTTTGATTAAATTTTGTATTTTATCGTTTTCGGTCACAAGAAAATCATTGGGTTAGGCCATATTTTTGAGAAAATTCGATTAGTGGGTCATTTTGGATTATAAGAGGTCAGGGTCAAACTAACTATATCTAAAAAGCGGCCCAATCGATTTTATCTAAATTTTGTATCTAATGTTTTTCGGCATGCTAAAACTAAAGAGCTAGGCCACATGTTCGAGAGATTTTGATTATAAGGGTCATTTGTTGGTCATGATGGGTCATGCTAATTTTATATAGAAAATGGTACTCACCATTTTGACTATACTTTGTATTATATCGTTTTTGAGCAAGAGAAAACCATTTGGCTTGGATACATGCTCGCGAAAATTCTATTAGTGGGTCATTTTGGGTCTTAATGAGCTAGGGTCATTCTAATTATATATAACAATGACTCAATCAATTTTACCTAAATTTTGAAACAAAACGTTTTTTGTCACGAGAAGACTATTGGGCTGAGTCGCATGTTAAACAAAATTATATTAGTGGGTCATTTCGCTTCATTGCTGAATGCTGCCAAGCTAATTTTACCTAAAAAATGGCTTAAACGATTTTGATTCAATTTTATATTCTACTGTTTTTGATTACCTGAAGACGATTGAGCTATGTCACATGCTTGATCAAATTTGATTAGTGGCTCATTTTGGGTAATACGGGTCAGGGTCACGAGAATATGGCAAAAGCCAATTACTTGGTGATATTTGACAAAATATTGACGACATATGGCTAAAAAATCGACTATAAAAATTACGAAAACCAAAACACGTATATGGAGCCAAATGAAAGAATGCCTCCAAATTTGGCTATATCTAGCAAAAAATATTGTCTTTCAGAATGTAAAGAATTTTTTTATACATTCTTAAGAGGATTCGAGATGCATGGTTAAACCAATTAGAGTCGAGCTAAAAAAGTGATTTAGATTGATGTCCTTTCATAGTAAAATTTAAAATAAAATAAAATTTATAAATATGTGCATAAAAACATAGTTTTCTTATTGATTGTTTTTCTAAATAATACTATTATAAACATGTTTTACAGTAATAATACAGAGTTAATGATACAGTGAAAATACTAAATCGAGTTGAACACAAAGTTAATTTTGACCGAGCTAAGCTCGGTCTCCCCTGCTAGTATATATATATATATGTCATAATTATTCCTTCTTAAATTTTTACTTTTAAACAAAAACCTGATGTTATTAAGTAGCACTTAAAACATTAAGATTTATGTATATGAACAATTATTTCTTGTTCCTATACATAATGAATATAATCCAATAACAAAGATAAATGAAGAAGTTTTCAAAAACTTATAGCAGTGGTGTCTTAGTTTAAGCAATATAATAGTCAAATCTATTTCCCTTATTTGAGTTATATTGTTCCACCAGGAATGATTTAACTTTTTGAATGTGAGGCGAGATAACAAAACACATGTTATTACGTTAACATCCCGAAAGCAGAATACTATGAAATTGGCGACGTACGTCGCAGAACAGATGCCTGAGCTGCAGAACAATTCTGTTCTAAAGTGGGGGGGAAAAAAAATCTTTGGAACAGCCGCGCATTTTCTGAGAACGGGGAAAACGCCGTGCCGAGTCGTAAGATGTCTTGAACAATACTATCTCTGAGCTCTCCGATGTTTTTAACCAACATTTTATGCATAGAGGAAATATGTCAAAATATTTTTCATCTAAAGTTATCCATAAAACTATGAATCATGGCTCGAAAAATAGCGGTCCCTGGAAACGCAGAAATCCTTTCTGGGAGCGTATATTTTCCCACTCAAGTTCCCGTCTGGGAACCTAACAAGTCACCGTAGCCCCAGTGATGCTGGACGTGTTTTAGTGCATAAATTATGCAAAAAATAGCTCTTATGCGTCCCGTGGGATGCGTCATTTAGTCAAAATATGACCAAAAAAACCCGAATTTTGTCAAAAAATCGTGATAAAACGGTATATTTAGACTAACAATCACGAAAAAAAAAAACGGAAAATTTTGTCAAAAAAATCCCGAAAAAGCGGTAAAATTTGCCAAAAAATCGCGATAAAACGGCAAATTTCGTCAAATCCCTTAAAACGGCAACTTTTTTTTCCCAAAAAATCACGATTAAACGGCAAATTTCGTCAAAAAATTCGTGGAAAAACGCTAATTTCGTGAAAAAAAAAAAACCCGATAAAACAAGATTTCGTCAAAATATCGCGGGAAACAACGCAAAATTCATCAAAATTTGCGAAAAAAAGACAAATTTCGTCAAAAAACTTGCGAAAAAACGCTATTTTCGTAGAAAAATTACCGAAAAAAACAAGATTTCGTCAAAAAATAGCAGAAAACAACGATAATTTCATCGAAATTCGCGAAAAAACAGCAAATTTTATCAAAAAATGGCAGATTTCGATAAACAATCCCGAAAAAACGGTAAATTTTGTCAAAAAAAAATCCCGGAAAACAGTAAAATTTGCCAAAAAATCACGATAAAACAACAAATTTCATCAAATTCCTTAAAACTGCAACTTTAAAAAAAAAATCACGATTAAACGGCTTATTTCGTCATAAAATTCATGAAAAAACACTAATTTCGTAAAAAAAAAAACCCGAAAAACAAGATTTTGTCAAAATATCGCGGGAAACAACGCAAAATTCGCCAAAAAAATTGCAAAAAAACGCAAATTTTGTAGAAAAATTACCGATAAAAACAACAGATTTCCTCAAAAAATAACTGAAAACAATGCAAATTTCATCAAAAATCGCAAAAAACGACAAATTTCGTCAAAAAATTCGCGAAAAAACATCAAATTTTATCAAAAAATATGGAAAAACGGCAGATTTTGTCAAAAGATCGCGAAAAAACGAAAAATTTCACCAAAAAATCGCGATAAAACGGCAAATTTCGTAAAAATACTTACTCATAAATTTTCCAGTGATCCTATATTTAGTAAGATTCGAAAGGTAAATTGAAAATGTATGAATTTATCTTGCAGAACAATTTTGGTCAAATAACTTTGCGTTGCAGAACATCACAAAGTATTCTGCTTTGGGGGTTAACATCAATATTCACATTTCTAAAAAGCATAAGCTAAGCTTCTTTTAAAAAGCTAAGATAACCAATTAGCTTGTTTTTTGGATACACATTAAAAGAAAAAAAATCTAAGAGAAATAATTTACTTCTTTTTAGCAAAGTTGATGACATAAAAATTTTGAAAACAGGAAGATTTTTAACCTTATAAAAAATTATCTTTACTTTATTATGTGATAGCCGAAGATAATATAAAGCATAAAATAAGTGCATATATAAATTTTGTATTAGATATAAATAGACTGAAACAGCAGTTTTTTAATTTTTAGGTAGCACAAATAATTTCTCTGTATTTTACAAAGTCCCAGGACAAGACTGAAATAGCTGATATTCTTTAGAAAAACCAGGTCTTGTATGATACTTCTACTTCCCAATAGTAATCCCTGCTTTAATTGCACAAAACTATTACAAGTGCTAAGATTAAATAGGGCAAAGATTACTATTCTATGATAACACAGGCCTGCAAAATTTAGCTTTTTGTCTAGGGTTTTTATGAATTGATGTAAATTGCAATAAATTTTCTATGCTTATTTCAAAAATATCAATTTTTATGTATCATGTCAGGATTTTTTACAATTAAGAAATTAAGAATTTGGAATTTAATAATATACAATTTACATACCATTCATTAAAAAGTGTACCAAACAAATCAGATAAATAAATAAAATCATACATACATATATAAATGTGTGTGTATGTTTTATAAGGAATTAAATTCTAATATATAGAGTAAATTTACTTTTCTTTGTCATAAAAAAAACGCTTATGTCCTTTAAATTTTGAAGTTGACTTGGCATTTTTTTTTTTTTTTTTTTTTTTTTTTTTTCGCCTCCAGCAGCAATCTGCTAACATATTGGTATTGCAATGTCCTTGATAGCATTTTTCGATGCATTTTATGTCACGTTGAAATCTCTCATCTTGTTCTTCACTTATTTCATCAAAATTTTCAGAAAAATATTCAAGATGAGAGTACAGAAAATGCATTTTTATACTATATTTTTAAGTTTTTTTAACGATTATTACATAGTTAGGATCCTTGTAATTTCTTAAAAATTTTTGATACTATATAGAAAAGAAATATTACCTAAAAAATAAATTAAATTAAAATTCAGTTTGGCAGAATGACTATTAAATAATATTTCAGGTAATTCTGTATTTCGTTTGGAAGAAAAAATTGGACCAAAAAAAAACAAACTCTTAATGTGCAAATATCAATGCATTAAAAGCTTAAAGGCAAATATCAATGCATTATGCGATGTCATCTGAAATCCCCACAGATTTGCCTTATTTAATAATTCTGAGGAGAAAATCAAATTTATCATTATTGTTTAAAAACTATTGAATGAGCTAAAGGAATTAAAGGTAGAACATTAACATTATTAAGTAAGACATCTTTTTAACTTCTTTTGCTAAAATCAATAAATAGTCTCTACTGAGATTGTTCATGATCAGGAGTGGAAAGTAAATGAGTCATAAGTCCAGGAATGGTACAGTATGCAAGTGAGTTTTCTTGGGAAAAATATTTCATAAATTTTTTTTTCTCGATTTCTATACCAAGAATATGTTGTTCCTGAAGAGAGTAAATTTTTATTCTTAAAAAACTGAGAAAACAAACGTAATATATCAATAAATGAACGAACGAAATAAATGTATGTTCTCATTACAAATGAGTGGGAGAAAATTGCGCCTTCTCAGGCAAATATCAATGCATTATGCGATGTCATCTACATTTATATTTCATATCATTTAGTGAAGCATTGTATTTTACATTTATTAATGTCATTTTATTAAGAAATTAATTTTTGTTTTTACCCAGAATATATTTTATTTAATAAATATTACACATTAATTTTATTAAAAGTCAACAACTCCTTTTTTGCTTTGTGAAAAAACTGTGGGTGATAGCAAAAAACTAATATCATATCTGTGATCAGCGTTTCTGATTTATTAAGAAAAAAGTGCTATTCTACAAACCTCAGATTTGCGTTGACCTGTGTAATGGTATTCAAAAGTAAATTGTGTAGGAATGCAGTTATTAAATACATGATACTTAAACAAACAATACTATACAAATAATAATCATAATTTGCTCAATCACTTTTTTTATGGAATTTCCAACAGGTTACAGATAAATAAACTTTTTTTACAAACTGCTGAAAATGGATTGTAGACCTTATGAAAACAGTAGACTAGAGATGAATTCATGTTCACTTTTCAAAGCATGGACATGCTGAAGCATAATGATTTTGAATCCAAGCCTGATGCCAAAATTATGCAATATATATATATATATATATATATATACTGTTGATGAATTCCAAGTGTAACAGAGGGGAAATTACACAAGAATTTTATCATTTAAATACTTACTAAATTTTCCAAAGACAAAAATTTTACAAGACTATGTTAATTTATGGAACAGTGCTTAATTAATTAGAAACGATGAAAAAGCTTAATTATTTAATTATAAATTAATTAAAATGGTATGTAACAGAGGGGACAAAAAAACCCCCCACATTTTTTGACATGCACTACAATTTATATAAAACTCAGTGATTTGGAAATTACAAAAAAGAAATTAAATGTATTTTTTAAGTAAAGACATATCAAGGTAAAATAATTACCTATCAGATTGTTTAAATTGAAAACACATTTTATTTAAATGAAATTAATCAAACGTAACAGAGGGGACATCTCACAAATTCAGTGATCATATTTCCAGTGCAATATCATTATCAAAGGTGACGTTTTGATTATTTAATGTTGGAGTTGGAAGTACTTGTTTTATTTCAAACATATGAATCCATGCTATATCTTTATGATTATATTTAAATGTTTTCAGTCCACTAGACAGACTTAAAAATACAACATGGACATTGTCAGTTTCCTTGTCAATTTCAGTTATTTGGACAACAAATTCCACCATCCTATTCTTTCTTTGAAATCTAACAATTGCAAAATTGCCAACATTAATATATGGAGTTTACAAATTGTTATTTTCTACAGATTTATCCATACCATCTTTGAAGCAAAACTGTACATTTTCTTCAACAGACACAGATGAATAAGAAATACAATATTTTTGTAGCACTCTAACACAATGAATTCTCCTCAAATTTGATATAGCTTTTATATTTGAAACTCTTTCATTAAAGGCAGCAATGTCCCTCTCTACATCTTCTTTTCACAATAAATAATTTCTACTCCATTGCAAATGGTATCAGCAAATGATTTAGCATCAGATGGTGGAGGAGCCCATTTTCCCAGACATAATTCCTCAGTACACAGCCCTATTTACAGTACCTCCCACTCCATCAACTGCACTCTTTACGTTATTAGTAGCAAAATAATGCCAACTGACTTTAAAGGGTGAGAAAGTAGCATTGCAAAGTGTGTATTTCTGTTTGAATTGGGATGATGGCCCATCACTAAAAGTGTCAATTTCTAAGAATTCCTTTTATAATTTATCAAACAGGATTTCATTGAAAGTGTGGATTGCATATTTGTCATGCTGCATATATAGTCATTAGCTATGACATAACTCCTAATTTCTCTTTCTTCCAAGAGATCATCTTTTGGGAGCCAAGCAACAGCAGTAAAACAAAGAACACTGCTTGTGAATCCAATGTGCTGATTGTATCTCATTTTATGTAACAAAAGTAAAGTTTTTGCTGAAATCTACATGTAACACACACTTGGTTGGATTTTATCTAAGCTACTTAAAATAAGTAGATTGTATTGAAAATTAGATTGTGTTAAAATAATTAGATTCGTTCACAACCATGTGTAACAGAGGGGACATTTAGCTCCGTCTCCTCTGTTATATCCCCTCTGTTACACATGTATTTACAAAAAAATTTTAATATGTTTTCAAAATTATTACATAATATGATTACACAAATGATATTTACTGTAAACACTTTTTATTAAATTTAAATATTTTTTATACATTGAATAAAATAAACTTTAAAAAAAAATTGTAACAGAGGGGACAAATAAAAATTGTAAATAACTTTATTTTAAAGAAATAAGAAGAAAGTTGTATATGAAGATTATTACTGTAAAATTATGATTAGGAACCATTTAACTTACTATATAAATGAAAATATATATAAAATCACCATATTTTTAATAAATACTTGATCTTTTAAAAAATCACATTTTTAAATTCATTAAATACCCATTATTTATCATAAAGTTTAAATAAACCATGCATAATTTTCAAAAATAAATATTAAATCCACTAACTGCAATAAATTGTATTTAAAATGACACCAAATACTTGAAGATAACATGAAGTTGAAAAATTCACTACTGGTTTCAGTTGGCATGGAATTCATCTGTCGTAAATTTGCATTTATCAGCCCTTCCCGATCATATACCCCTCTTCATTTTGTAAAAAATTAGAAATTTTCCAAAAATCCTGAAAAACTAACTAACACAGATCCCACTGTAATACTGAAGCTCAATCTTACTCATAGTGGAAATTTAAAGAAATTTAGAAGCAAACAAGCTGACTTCAAAAGAGAGCTCCAGTCAGTGGAGATGTCAACAAGCTGAAAAAAATCATACAAAATTTCTAAACTCAGCGTTTTTTATGAATGTTCTTGCTTTTTGATCAATTTGCAAAGATACAATTCATGACATTGTGCGTGTCTGATTGGTAAAGGAACAAAAACATTAAACGAAAAGGCCCAACGAAAATAATTCCTCAAAAAGTCCTGCCAGAAACCAGAATGAAATAAAATATGAAGAATAAACAAGAAATCCCAGGCAGGAAAAACTTTGGAAAGAAAAAAGTAAAAAAAAGAAAAGGCTCTTTTTAAAAGCATTTGAATTCACACTAAATAATAGAATTTGGTCAAAAATAATGGGACAATTTAAGAATAAACTAAAAGCTTTATATTTAAGTAAAATGAGTAAAATAATAATTAATTTAAGGAGAATGTAATAGAATTAATGATAGATATTATATCCCCTATATAACAGGAACTGTAAATTTGATATGCAAGTGATGAATGACCGCATGAATTTCAGTAAAGAAAGTCGAAAGAAATATTGCATCAAACCAAAAAACAAGGTGAAAATACATTTTTAGACTTCGGGTAGGGAGTGAATGATGGGGGGAGGAGGAGGATTAAGTGAGGATAATGAGATTTGCTAATTAGCATTTGAATAATGATACTAGTTCTATTGTATGAAAAAGTGCAAGGAGTGAAATAAAAATGTAGTAATACTTCAATTAAATAAGATTTTTCAAGTGATTATGTCTTCTTTAAATGCATATTTTAATTTATATGTATATCATGTGATTACATCCAGCAGCAAAAAATTATTCCATGTATAACGCGCACCTAGGAGTTTTGCCCCCCCCCCTTTTTTTTTAAGTGTGCGTTATACACGAGTAAATATAGTATATTAAATAAGTGATATCTAGATATATTAAAATTATCAGTAACTGCATTTAATATTAAATTGTTAACAATTTCTAATTAGGTATACAATACATATTTTTATGCTTCAATTACTAAAATGATAATTTAGTAATTGAAGCATACTATTTACTCTAAAAAGAAAAGGGGCAAGATGCTAGTACAAAAAAAAGGGCCCTATTTCATACTAGTGTGTTTAGTAGCAATGAAAAAACAGTACATAATTTTTTGATAATATCATAATTTTTCTCAAGAAATAAAGTTCTATCATTTTTGTAATGCCTTGGATACACATATTTAGAAATACTGAGGTATGGTGAAATTTTTTATAAAAAATCTCAGGCTGTATTGCAGTTAAACTTCACTGTTTTTTAAAAAGATGGGATGCATTTTGTCAATTTCAAAAGGGGCAAGGAGCAAAACCCATAACAAATAGCTAAGAAATAGTAATTATTTACACACATTACAGAATTAATAAAAACTGCAAACAAGTAGCACAAATAACAAAACTAACAAACATTATTGGCAGCTCGTTTTGCATTTGTATTAAGAAAAAATACAGTTAATTGCCTAAATCTTAATTTACACAAGATATGTACATACTACCAAAAAAAAAAAAAAAAAAGTATGAAAATGAATTATAATGATTCATACACACATACAGAATAAATATATAAATAGCCAGTTATATCTGAAATCTTCAAAATATTAATTAGCAACACTATTACATCTCAGTAAAGATATTGTGCTGTGCTTAGAGATGGGAATGCTCGAAAAAAACCCGGAAAAATTGGGGAAAAAACCGGTTTCTTTCAGTTTTTTCTGAAGGCTTATTTTTCAATTTTTCCGAAATGGAAAAATTTAAATTTCATTCGTAAAATAATATACTGAAAATTTTGTAATAGCTACATTCTCATACTTTTATTTTATTTATTTTTATGTTGAGTGTCTCACATGAAAACTTTAATGTGGGTAATCTGATCTCTCAGCAGAAATCTGTTTGAAAAGACTTGAAAGGATCCTTCACATTTTTCTCTAGTTTGAAATACAAGACCCTTTGCAAAATTTCTCTTGAAAAATAGACATTTCAGAAAAAAGTTTAATCTCCAAATTGAATCTTTTACAAAGGCAGTGATTGAAGAAAAAAAATCTCATGCCATATAGCAGCTGAATCTCATCAAGTTCTTTAACCTCTTCAGACCTGAGGTCCTCCATTCTTTTCCTCATGAAAACTAAACTGTTTGAATTTTTTGCATTTTTACTTTACTTCTATGGAGCTGAATGTTTTTTGCTTTAAAACAAAATCAATAAATGTCAGCACTGATGAATATTACCTCATAAAATAAATATTTTCATCTGAGTTTTGAAAATACCTTCAAGACTTTGTGGCCAAGAAAGTAAGAAATATTCATGATTATTTAACTTAAATGCTTTACAATAAAAATTTTTGAAGATTTGCTGATCATTTACTTGTTTAAAGACCTTAATTTTGTTATTGCGTAAATTTATATTACTGATAGTTAAACTGATGTTTTAAGGGGATTATTACTTTTATATCCATATTTGTAAACCTAAATTACCAGTCCACTAAAGTTCTGATTTCATAAAACTGACTCTTTCTGTCATCTATGGTGTCATTCCGATTATGCAAAAGCAACAAATATATATTTGTAGAGTTATTTTAAGCTCAGGTCTGAAGAGGTTAAATGTATGAATAACCTTATTAAATAAGAACCTAAATATAGTAATAATTTATAAATCATATTTTCTGATTATATTTTGTATAAGTATATACAAGAAGTTCACAATTTCACAAAAACAGGATTACATGAAAAAAAAATCTAGATACATAATTAAATGCAGCTTCTCTTTTTAAAAATTAATTCATGTGCAAAATTATTTCAATAATATGCCGATTAATCAGAATGGTAAAATTAAAAATTTAACATAAAATTTGAAACATGTATTTATTACTTTCTTCTATCTTTGCAAGAAGTAAGTATTGAACTTGTGAAAAATTTGACTTCCAGTTTTTTGTGTATTTAAACGTTTTAGAAGATCCTGAACACGATTTTATTTATTTTATTTTATTTATTTATTTATTTATTTTTTGAAAATATTTGTTTCTTTGAGTCTGAATGTCACAAAAATTTTATGGGCAAACTATCTCAAGAACTGATGCACATAATTTCACAAAACTTTAGATTCAGTTACACTTTGATATAAACTCGAGATTAGAAATGGGAATGCTCGGAAAAAAACCGGAAAAATTGGGGGAAAAAAACGTTTTTTTTCGGGTTTTTTCCGAAGGCTTATTTTTCAATTTTTCCGAACTGGAAAAATTGAAATTTCATTTATGAAATAATATAGTGAAAATTTTGTAATAGCTACATTCTCATACTTTTTATTTATTTTAATTTTATGTTGAGTGTCTCACATGAAAATTTCAATGTGGGTAATCTGATCTCTGAGCAGAAATCTGTTTGAGAAAACTTGAAAGGATTCTTCACATTTTTTCCTTGTTTGAAACACAAGACCCTTTGCAAAATTTCTCTTGAAAATAGACTTTTCAGAAAAAGTTTAATCAACAAATTGAATCTTTTGCAAGTGCAGTGATTGAAGAAAAAAAAATCTCATGCCATACAGCAGCTGAATCTTATTAAATTGCATATGTATGTAAATAACCTTACTAAAAATGTCTAAATAGGAACCTAAATATAGTAATAATTTCTTATTCAAAAATTCTGAATATATTTTGTACAAGTATATACAAAAAGTTCACAATTTCACAAAAACTTGATTACATAAAAAAAAAATCTAGATATGTAATTAAATGCAACTTATCTTTTTAAAAATTAATTCATGTGTAAAATTATTGCAATAATATGCCGATTAATGGAAATGATAAAATTAAAAATTCAACATAAAATTTTGAAGTATGCATTTATTACTTTAATCTATATTTTCAAGAAGTAAGTATTGAATTCGTGAAAAATTTGACTTCCAGTTTTTGGTGTATTTAAAACTTTTAGAAGGTCCTGAACACGTTTTGATGGTTTTTGGAAAATATATGTCACTCTGTGAGTCTGTATGTGACAAATTTTATGGGCACTCTATCTCAAGAACTGATGCACATAATTTCACAAAACTTTAGATTCAGTTACACCTTGATATAAAATCGAGATGTTTAGTTATTAGTGTATATCGCCAAACTGATGGCGCTGCTATGCTGCATTATTCATAATTTCCACAATAGTTCTATCTCAAACTAATGTATGTATTTTTATAAAATTTCAGATTAAGTTAATCTTTGACATAACTTCGTGGTCATTACTTTTTGGTGTAAATTGCACAACAGATGACACTGCTATGCTACATTATTCATGATTATCGCAATAGCTTTACCTCAAGGACGATTTTTAAAAAAAATCAAACTATAGTTTCTGATATATATTAATGTTGTTTAGTTTTTGGTGTAAATCCCCTATAGGTGGCACTAGCTGCATTTTTCAAGATTTCGTTATAGCTGATTAATTGAATGTTTTTTCAAGGAGTTGAATCTAAAATTGACCTCCATTTTACCTCCATAATGTACAGTAATGTTGCAAAAAATGGACAGTTTGCATTAGAAAAGTACAACTGCGATGAAAAAAACTCCCCATATTTTATTACAAGTAACTATGTTCCAAATTATACTTTCCCTCTTGATTAAACTTTGAATTTTTGTAGTTTTCTAAAGCACAGTAGAAGTTTATCTCTGTATGTAACTGCTTTTGTTAATTCCTCAAATAGTGAGCATTTTCTATTTGTAGTGTTCTGTTTTCATAACTTTTGAGTTCCACTCTTAGAAATATAAAATTACCATGTGGAAACATTATTGAATATGGTTTCTTACTCAAGAATAGAATACCAGATTTCAGGGTAAAAAGAAAAAAATTATATTTAATTAAACTTAAAGAAAAAAAAAAAAAAAATTCTGGTTTCAGTGAGTAAAAATTTAACAGTCAATAAATCCTACGCTATTTTTTAGTTGCAGACCTGAGTAAGCCAAAGTAAAACTTAGTTTTGTTTGAATTTAGATTATAAAACTAAATAAAAACTTTTTTGAGTTGAGATTGGAAAGCTATACCAAAACTAAACATATTTTATAAAGGAAATAAAATTAGAATTCTAAGAAAAAAAAGTAATATTGTAAAAATATACATTTTTTAAACAAACAATGGAATTTTTGAATAATATTCATAATAATGACAAAACTGCCATAATTTCTTTAAACTAGTATCATTTACTGAAAAACTATACTTATGTAAATGGAATGCATAATTTATTTCATTCCAAACTGCAGACACATTGGCTCAAGTTTTTACATTAGGTCAATTGGTAGTTAAACATGTAACTGAAAAATCATTTCAACAGAGGTATGATATAATAAACAATAGAATTTAATAAAAATTCTTAGGCTGTGGAAAAAAAAAAAAAAAAAAAAAAAAAAAAAAAAAAAAAAAAAAAAAACTAAACTTTTAAAAGCAGGCTTTGCTACTTTCTTTTTATTTTGTAATATAAAGTGAAAATAATTTTCATTTAATACATATAAATGGGAAAAAAATGTTTATTATTTAATATTCTCTAAGAAAATATAATTTATTTGGGGGAAACAGTCATGAAAAATCAATTTTTCCAATTTTTCTGTTTTTTTCTGAAAAAAAAAAAAAAAGGGTAAAAAACCGGTTTTTTTCCGACACTTATATTTTTCCGGAAAATTTACATCTCTACTCGAGATGTTTAGTTATCAGTGTATATCGCCCAACCGATGGCGCTGCTATGCTGCATTATTCATGATTTCCACAATAGTTCTATCTCAAGGAAAAAAGACTATTTTTCATCAAACTACAGATTCAACTAGTTCCTGATATATATTAATTTTGTTTAGTTTTTGGTGTAAATTGCCCTATAGGTGGCACTACAATGCCACATTTTTCAAGATTTCGTTATAGTTGACTATTGAATGTTTTTTCAAGGTGTTGAATCTAAAATTGACATCCACTTTACCTCCATAATATACAGTAATTTTGCAAAACACGGGCAGTTAGCATTAGAAAAGTACAACTGCGATGAAAAAAAGAATCCATATTTTATTACAAGTAAATACGTTCCAAATTATATTTTTCTTCTTGATTAAACTTTGAATTTTAGTAGTTTTCTAAAGCACTGTTGAAGTTTATTTCTGTGTGTAACTGCTTTTGTAAATTCCTCAAATAGCAAGCATTTTCTGTTTGTAGTGTTCTGTTTTCATAACATTGGAGTTCCACTCTTAGAAATATGAAATTATCATATGGAAATATTATTGAATATGATTTCTTACTAAAGAATGGAATACCAGATTTCAGGATAAAAAGAAAAAAAATTATGTTTAATGTAACTTTTAAAAAATATTTTTTTTTTTTTTTTTCTGGTTTCAGTGAGTAAAAATCCAACAGTCAATAAATCCTAAGCTGTTTTATAGTTGCAGACCCGAATAAGCCAAACTAAAACTTAGTTTTGTTTGAATTTAGATTATAAAATTAAATCAAAACTTTTTTGAGTTGATATTGGAAAGCTATACCAAAACTAAACATATTTTTAAAGGAAATAAAATTATAATTGTAAGAAAAAAAATGTAATATTGTAAAAATATAAATTTTTTAAACAAACAATGGAATCTTTGAATACTGATATTCATAATAATGACAAAACTGCAATTATTTATTTAATTAAATTAGTATCATTTACTTAAAAACTATACTTATGTAAATGGGATACATAATTTATTTCATTCCAAACTGTAGGCATATTGGCTCAGGTTTTTACATTAGGTCAGTCGGTAGTTAAACATGTAACTGAAAAATCATTTCAACAGAGATATGATCTAACAAACAATAGTGTTTGATAAAAATTCTTAGACTGTGGGGAAAAAAAAACTAAATTTTTACAAGCAGGCTTTGTTTCTTTCTTTTTATTTTGTAAGATAAAGTGAAAATAATTTTATTTTAATACAGATAAATGGGAAAAAATGTTTATTATTTAATATTCTCTAAGAAAATATAATTTATTTGGGGGAAACAATCATGAAAAATCAATTTTTTCAACTTTTCCGTTTTTTTCCGAAAAAAAAAAAAAAAACGGTACAAAACCAGTTTTTTTCCGACACTTATATTTTTCCGGAAAATTTACATCTCTAGCTGTGCTTAAATAGTTGTGCTTTTATTAATTAAGCCATGTTTAGCATTTTTATACCAATTAGCTATTTTTCTCTTATACATTCTTTTACAACAGCTGTAGAGCAGATGTTAAGTCCATTCCTCTTTAGCTCCAATATTTGGTATAAGTTTATTATTGCAAATGAGAAAATAAGATTCTGTTTATTTATTCATTATTTTGCAGAAATTCATTATTCATTATTCATTATTCATTATTTTGCAGAAATTCATTAATACTAGCCATGCTTATTTTACATGAAAAAAAAATGAATAATTTGATTACTTAAAAGAAATTATGACATCGCAAATTATATTTAGATTTAATTTTTAAATGATATGTTTTTTATACTTTTACAGATTTACTGTACTTAATGTTTTTTAAAATTAAGAAATTAAGCTTAAAAACAATTATTTAAAGCTTTTTTTGTGTGTGTGTATAATAAGTCAAAAAACCTGTAGAAACTTTCCAAATTATATTCATCACAGATTTCAATACTTTATGGCATTTTAAACATTTACAAAACTTTTGATTTAAATCAATGATTTAAATTAACTGACTAAATTCGTTGACATTCTACATATAAAAAACATTTAAATTTAAGGATCGAAATAGGAAACATTTTACTATATTTAAAACAGATTCATTAAGAGGTTGACCACCACATGAGTACATATGGTCTCATGTGACTTACATTCTGTGGTCTCATGTAAAGAGTGCCACTGATTAGAGAACCTAAAACTTAGTAAGAAAATGTCATGAGCTCAACTGCACTTGAACTCATGACTTTTTGATGAAAATAATAATCAAAACCTCTACTCTTCCCTTGGCTACTTTTGTTATTATCATCATTATTTTAATGCACATTCTTTGGAAATAGATCTAGATAAACAAGATCATTTTTCTTTTTCAGAAAAAAATCAAAATATTTTAAATGACAGATTAATTTTGGTCTTTGTCCTTATGATAAAAAGCTGCACTAATAGAAAAAAAAATTTCTTTAATCTCTTCATTTAACATTTAATTTAAATTGGATATTTAGAATATGTATTTATGGACTTTTTCACTAGACTTTTTGTAAAGTATGGTAAATTAAATCACTCAACTCATTCTAATGCATCAGTGAAGTTAAACATTGCATAACTGTTATACTATGTTACAATACAAGGCATAAAATCTTTTCATGCCCTCATGCAAATTATTAACATATTTCAAGCATTCCTTTGCATGTTCACTGATAATTTTTTAAATCTTGTGCATTTAACAACCACCAACATTAACTTTTTTTTTGTGTGTGTGTGAGTATGACATTTGTTTTTGACTGATCTATTCATTTGCACCCCCCCCCCCCCAAAAAAAAAACAACACTAGAAACATTAATCTTGTTAAGCATTGGATTAAAAACTATTATTTTTTACATTTTTAAATATATATTTTTAAAAAACACATTAAAATTTAATATTAATTGCCTCCATCCCTAATTTGTAGTAAACAGAAAATAGTATTATTAAATGATCTGAAACAAACAGAATTCATAAACAAATTAAAAACTAGTAACATTTTATATAATATTCCTGGAACTTTGGCATTTTGTTAATGAATTTTTAATGTACATTTTTAAAACTTCAGAAATTTAGCACTCTTTCTGAAACAGATATTTTTATGAAAATTCAAATTTGGAACAGATCTCCTATATAATGTTCAAAACTTAAAACCAATGATAATGCATATGCTATAAAACATTGCATTAAAAATAATCTCAACTTTTTGTTTTCTCCTTTTAACAATGTTAATCTTTTTGGTACATTCACAAAATCATTTTATTATGCAAATGCATGAAATTTATAGATATTATTACTCAAAAGCCAAAGAATGGCACTGCATTCTCCATCTTTCTATAAATGTAACACTTATGCATTTACAAACGATTGCTCAGTTATGGTGATATTTATGTATCTATAGTGCTTTAAAAATTGACAGAATATGGAATTTTTATAGATATTCTCCAAAAAGTCTTTTCTATTTATCAAGCAACACAAACACTTTTTGAAATATAACAATCAGGAAAGAATATTTGCAAATTTGTATGCATTTGTGCATAAAAATTGCTTTGTGAATATGATAAAGAGTACAGTTTGAATTTGAGAACTAGAAAAATTTCTTAAGCAAAAAAAAGAAATTTTTTTGAAAATATATCAGAACATTTTGAAAACACATAGTTGTATTTACATCAGTTAACTTTATTCTTAATTTACTTAAGATAGATCTCCAAAAAAATTTTCCATGCTGAATAACTTTAAACTTTCAGAGTCACTCATAAACATAAAAACAAATAATTTGTAATAAAAATATTTTGTTTTCGATAAATGAATTGAATCTTGAGTTTTAAATGATATTGCCTCAGAAGGCAGGTAGTGTTTTCCTTTTCTGCTGTCCAGAAATTCTTTTCAATGTGAAAACTGTGACAGCATTTTCTGAAAATCTATATATATTTTTTTAATCACAAAAAACTGGGGATTTTCACACACCATGCAGTATTTCTATGGGACAGGTCTTGGAACTCTTGAAAATCTGGACACCTGGTAACTAGACTAGATGCTTATTTTTAAATCCTCTTAAAGTGGACATACCTAACTAAAAGAAGGTGTATAGCAACCATGCATTTACATACTTTTAAACAGTGCTTTGAGAAATGTATAAATGGTATTTTAATATAGATCTATCAATAATCGTAAAAAATATTTTCATAACATACATAATATTTATGGGATAAATAAGTTTTCTTTCATTTTTCTAAAACAAGACACATAAAGAGACAAGAAGTATATACAGAACAAGAAGAAGTAACAAAACACCAAATTATATCCTTAATACAAATCATTTTAGACTGAATCTGAATTGACAGCACATACCAGATTTTTTACATTACTTTCTCAAAAAATACAATAATCCATATAAATGAAAGTGTAATCATTATTATTCTTTTAGTTTATTTTTGTACATAACATTTTCAAAGAATCTTTTGAAAAATTTGGAATAGAAAATCACTTACACATGTCTTCAAGCTTTATTGTTTGCATGTTAGCAGGCATATGCTTCAAGGCAGTATCATGTAAGTAACTTTTAATACTTCCAACATAACTGGAAAACAAAATTAACTCCAATAAATTCAACACTGAAGATAAATAATAATAATACATAAAAAATAAGAGACATAAACAAAAGCTGGAGATTAAATACAGTAGACTCCCTCAAATTTGCTTCTCTAAAATCCGCAAATGCCTGAAATATGAACATCATCACAAATATAAACAATGAAAATTTCAGTTTCAGATCTATGGTCAAAAGTACAGAATTTCTTATTTCCATATCATTCTGTACATATTTTAAATGTAGTTCTCATTAATGTGACTAGACTCATGCTTTTCAAGAAGGAAGTATAAACTTATTTCTGAAAAATTCAAGAAATTGCTTATATCTGGTACTTATGTTTTTATGAAATATATATATATTTATATTAATCATTCTTTTTTGGTTATTAAATCTGGCTAAACCTGAAATAAAATTTCTTTATTTTACGATTTTGATTTGAATTAGTAAAATGCCTTTATGAAGCAAGTTGCATTAAAAAAAAAAAATCAAGAAAAATTTATTTTCATATTTATTTAATTACACATTATTAGTTAGCTACTTGACATTTACTTACATAATAATTAAGTCATTTTTTAAATCATCTTAATTTATTACATTTTTTATCATAGCAAACACGGTAGTGTTTGGTATAATATGTTTAAGAAATGGAAAATGCAAATGTCTTTTTGAAATTTCTTGCGAACCAGTTGATGTGCGACAGTGATTTTTTTCTTCAAAAGATAGAACTCGACAAGACTAATAAAATGATAGCATTAAAAAAAATTATCGTCGTTTACTGTAGTTTTTTATTTAATTTTTAACGAAAAAATGACGACCTAAAATTCAACAAGCAATATCTAACAATCCTGTGGATGGATTAACTCCATTTTTGGTTTATTTTAATCCTTTTGGTAAAACTTAAAATGGATTTTTTTTTTTTTACGATGTTTGACGATCACTGAGAATTTGAATTTGTATCTTAAAGCTCCAGTTGAACATTGTTTCTTGTTGTTGCTGTTGTAGTTTTTTTTTATTCATTGCCACCAAGTTTAAATAAGTATAATTTTTTTATATATGTAACAATTATTTGTTTTTATTGCAAAGCATTTAGTTTCAGTTCTTTGAATAAAGTTGTGAGCGCACTGTAATTATTTTTGTTTGACTCCTTGGTTTATTTTTCAGACATCATGCATTTTATATGACAATGCAATAACTTTCTTAATTATTCTAATACAACAAAAAAATTTCATCAGCAAATATTTTGCTCTTCAAGATATAAAAAAATCTTCAGTTTTTATCAAAAAATTTGAATGACAAGTATTAAAAAATGCTCTGGTGAACAACAAATAAGGTTAATATATTTTTAAGTATGAAAAAGTGTTTGACAAGTCCTTCTAATTCAGCATCAGAGAGGACAAGGCGTCCCTTCTTGGCTGAAGCTCACTATCAATGTCAAATTTGAAAAAAATCATATTTGTGCTTTTTTCGAGTAAAAGAAATTTGCGTAAAACTTTCCGTCTTTCTTTTTAGTAAAATTTTCAATCCTGCTTTACATGTGAACTGCACTATTGACTCTGCACTGAAAACTGCACTGTTGACTCTGCATTGCAACTGCATTACAATTCAGTTTTCTGTGCAGTTCTACGCTGTGAGCATGCTTGGTGGCACTGCATGAGTATAATATGCTACAGGAACTAAGGTTTCTGGTACTATTTCGCCTTTCATTCATGCTTAATTACGCTGCATTTTTTTTCTGCCTATGTCTTTGTGCTACACATTTTTATTGTAATTGTGACTGATGTCTTTTATATGGAAAAATCGCAAATATGATTTTTTCACTGTCAAACACTTTTTCATACTTAAAAACATATTAACCTTTTATGCTGCTCACCAAAGCATTTTTTAATACTTGTTTTAAAATTCTAAAATATTGTAACTATTCATTATAATTTTGATTGCATCATAACTTTCAAATTCTGTTATAAAAAAGTAAACAATTCAATGACTAAAAATCTGCAAAATTCTAAAATCTGCATAACCTCTTTTCCCAAGTAATGCAAATCTGAGGGAGTCTACTGTATTAGACACACTGAATTTTCTTAAATTGCCTTATGACAAATGAGCTAATATATTACAACAATCCGAATAATTTTACCACAATACAGTAAGCTCTATGCAAAAACAGAACTCAAAGTTTACTTATTTCACAATTTTTCAAATTTCAACTTTAAAATTTGCACTTGAAATTGATTTTAGAATTCATAGCAGAAATTTAACATCTAGATATGATGTGTAATGCATATCATTAAAAATTTTTATCTATGAAATATATTTCAGACTATTTCATTTGAGACTATTTTTTGTTTTAACAGCAATAGTTTTCTTGGTACAACAATTTCTGAATTACATTATATGCTAAGAGAAAATATAAATATCAACACACACAGAATTCTATCAATCACCATTAAGGTGAACTGAATTCTTCTTTTTCATGTAAATTTATGATACATTAAATTTTATCATTTTATTAAAGTTCAAACATTTAATTTAGATTACAATTAGATACAATATTTTATACATGATAGTAAAAAAAACTTAAGCAACAATTAAAGAGAATTACATCAATTTCATTATTATTAATGAGAGAAATAAGAAATTTGAGGGTTGTAATTGCCAAGCAAAAAAGCGCATGCTGAACTTTACACATATACAAAAATTATCAATATTAATATATATTTTACATCTTTTTTTTAAAAAAAAAAAAAAAAAAAAAAAAAAGGTGTTTGAAAAGTGTTTAAAAAAAACTAACAACATAAAAACATTTCATGCTGAATTACATAAAAAACATGCACATGACAGATAAAAAGGAATTCAAAATATTATAATTTTCTATAGATATATATTTCATTTTTTTTAAATTTTTTTTTTCAGTAGTAATACTTTTTAAATCTTCTACATTTAACAAATTTTCTTCCAAGATATCAACAATGATTTTTATTACAAAAACAAATGGAAACTACTACAGACATTCTAAAAAACTTTTCTTGTTATTGAAATTAAACACCAATGAATAACTACATGTTTAAATTATTGTCATATTATTTCAAGGAAACAAAAAAAGGAAGTTAAATTGAATAAAGGAATCTATGATTGGTTAACGCAAAATTTGACTAACAAACACTGCTTTGGAACAGATGAAGTGTGTTACCTGATCACCCACTATATTGCAAAATTCGTTAATTTTTTATTATTCAATTTTTTTTTGGGAGGGGGGGGGGGGATCAAGAAGTTCAATCATTTAATGGAATAAATATTGCTAAATTGTACTGATAAAAAAAACCTCTAAACAAATCAAATGAAAATATGCTTTTTAACACAGTGCAAGAGTTTATTTTTGAAATTCATGTTAAGCAGTACTTTTGTTATAGAGTCAACAAAAAGAAATATACATATATACAATCGACTCTTGTTAATTCGAAATCAGATAAATCAAATTTTCGCTTAATTCAAACTAAATATGAAGTCCCAAAATTTTGAATAGCAGAATAATGCTAAAAAAATTCCATTTATTCGAACTCGTTTTTGCTTGACTTCATTTAATTCGAACTAACGAGAATTCAGATTTTTCATAATTCCTTACTTTCACACAGACTTCAGATCCTTAAAATTTTTTTTTTTTTTCATTTTTGCCAAAATTGTTCTAAAAAAAGTATGCATACTATAATTCCATTCATTTAATACACGCTTTCTTAAATACCCGATCTGTCCATCAATGACACATCTAACCCCTCTTCCATTGTGCTCGTTTCCAATCCCTTAATTAGTTTACGTATTTATGTATTTTAATTTAGTATTAAGTCATATTCTAATGATAACGGCCGAAATAAATTTTAAAAATACTATAACATTAACTCCTCTGTAATAGTACTTCTTAAACAGTAACTTTACTGGCACTATACTAACTTTAACTGACTATACTAACTTTACTGACATTAAATTTTATCATTTTATTAAAAATTTTATTAAAGTTCAAACATTTAATTTAGATTACAATTAGATACAATATTTTATACATGATAAAAAAAACTTAAGCAACAATTAAAGAGAATTACAACAATTTCATTATTATTAATAAGAGAAATAAGAAATTTGAGGGTTGCAATTACCAAGCAAAAAAGTGCATGCTGATCTCTACACATATACAAAATTAATCAATATTAATATATATTTTACATCTTAAAAAAAAAAAAAAAAAAAAAAGGTGCTTGAAAAGTGTTTAAAAAAAACTAACATAAAAACGTTTCATGCTGAATTGCATAAAAAACATGCACATGACAGATAAAAAGGAATTCAAAATATTATAATTTTCTATAAATATATATTTCATTTTTTAATTTTTTTTTTTTTCAGTAGTAATACTTTTTAAATCTTCTACATTTAACAAATTTTCTTCCAAGATATCAACAATGATTTTTATTACAAAAACAAATGGAAACTACTACAGACATTCTAAAAAAAACTTTTCTTGTTATTAAAATTAAACACCAATGAATACCTACATGTTTGAATTATTGTCATATTATTTCAAGGAAACAAAAAAGGAAGTTAAATTGAATAAAGGAATCTATGATTGGTTAACGAAAAATTTGATTAACAAACACTGCTTTGGAACAGATGAAGTGTGTTAACTGATCACAGACTATATTGCAAAATTTGTTAATTTTTTATTATTCATTTATTTATTTTTTTTTGGGGGGGGGGGGGAATCAAGAAGTTCAATCATTTAATGGAATAAATATTGCTAAATTGTACTGATAAAATAAACTTCTAAACAAATCGAATGAAAATATGTTTTTTAACACAGTGCAAGAGTTTTATTTTTTAAATTCATGTTAAGCAGTACTTTTGTTATAGAGTCAACAAACAGAGGTATATATATACAGTCGACTCTCGCTAATTCGAAATCGGATAAATCAAATTTCCACTTAATTCAAACTAAATATGAAGTCTCGAAATTTTGAACAGCAGAAAAATGTTAAAAAAATTTCCATTTATTCGAACTCGTTTTCACTTGACTTCGTTTAATTCGAACTAACGAGAATTCAGATTTTTCATAATTCCTTACTTTCACACAGACTTCAGATCCTTAAAAAAATTTTTTATTTCATTTTTGCCAGAATTGTTCTAAAAAAAGTAGGCATATAATCCCATTCATTTAATACATGCTTTCTTAAATACCCGATCTATCCATCAATGACACATCTAACCCCTCTTCCATTGTGCTCGTTTCCAATCCCTTAATTAGTTTACGTATTTATGTATTTTAATTTAGTATTGAGTCATATTCTAATGATAACGGCTGAAATAAATTTTAAAAATACTATAACATTAACTCCTTTGTAATAGTACCTCTTTAACCCCTTAACTGTCCTGGACGTATATATGCGTCTTCAGAAAATGCCTGCACATATTACAGAAATAGGGAATTTTCATTACAGCGGGACAATTTTCATCAACAGAGCCGTGTTTTTCACACACATTACGTGTGCATTTTCTTACTGCTATTTCAGAAAGATAATATCCCTTTATTTAATTATAGAATTATGTATTAAATGAGACACTGGAGATCGCATCAGATTTCGTCGTCAGTTAAGAGATTAAACATGTTTTCTTTTCATACTTTCCATAATTTGAATTCTGGATAATTCGAACATTTTTCGTAGTCCTGAAGAGTTTCAATTAACGAGAGCAAACTCAGGGTTGCCACTCTAATCTTGAAAAAAAAATTCCTGTATTTTCCCTGTACTGCAATGCATTTATTCCATGTTGAGTGCGAAAAAATATATGCGTGTATGAAGGCTAATTAGAAATGTTATAATTTGCCATTACCAAATTCCCTGTGTTTTTTTAGATTTTTTAGGCTTTTTTAAGAAATTCCCTGAATTTTTCCTGTTTTGGGAGGAGATTTAAAATTTCCTGTGTTTTCCCGGTTTTCCAGGTGGCGTGGCAACCCTGCAACTGTATATATATATACAGTAGACTCCCTCAAATCCACAACTCTCTAAAATCTGCATATAATTTACGGATGTAAACAAAGAAACATTTAGTCCAGATGTAGGGGCAAAATTTGACTTTTTTAATTTTACATCAATTCAATACAATTTTTTTTTTTTTTTTGCAATTCTCATTAAGGTTATTGAATTCATGTTTTTTCATGAAGAAAGAATAATTTATTTCAGAAAAAATCAAGATATTGCAGATATCATTGGTAATCACAATCTTGCCAAATATATTTATGTATTAATCAAGCTTTTATAGTTATTAAATCTGGCTAACCTGAAATAAAGCTTCGTTATTTTATGATCCTGATGTAAATCAGTAATGTGCCTTTATGAGGCAAGTTTCATTGAGTAATTTAGGAAAAACCAATTTCATCTTCATAACGAAAGTTTAATTTTACATTATTGATTATTAACTTGACCTTTGCTTTTAGTATTTGAATCATTAACAAAATTATCTAAATTTTTATTATTTTAGTTTATTACTTATTTTAATATTTTAGTACATTGTAAGCGTTCATTATAATTTTGATTTCATTATTCATTACATTCAAATTACTTTTTAAAAAATATAAACAAAGGAATGACCAGAAATTTGCAAAATTCTAAAATCTGCACAACCTCTGGTCCCAAGCTGTATGGATTTAAGGGAGTCTACTGTATATATATTGCTTTCATTCATCAATTTACAAATTCAATGATTTATATAAAAAAAAAAAAAAAAAAAAAAAAAAAAGAGCAATTTATATTTTTCTTTGAATAACTGATTTATGGTAAACAGCAGGGCAGCAGATACTTTCATGAATAGCAAGTAATGTAAGTATACAAGAAAATTAGAGCAAAAATTCATGCTTATATACAAAATACTTTAATTAATAAAAAAGTTCAAAGAATCAAATTAACTATTCTAGCTCCAAGACCTAAAACTAATTTTTATAGATAGATGTAATTTTTTTTTTTTTAAATTTAAATTGTAATTTAGAATATTATATATTTTGTATAAACAAGTTAATACATTAACAAAGTTGTAAGTTTGTATTTACATACATTTATATATTACTCATATTTATCACTATTTGTAAAATTATTTTGTACTTTTCTTATAATTATAGTAAATAATTCTGAAGTATGAAAAAACCAGTAATCAAAACCAGTTCCAAGCAATCTGAATAACAGACCGTGTACTGTAATAACATGCAATTTTAATCTGGTGGAAAATTTGGCTAAAACTGATGTAATTTTTAGTATGTTATGAGATAATCTTCTTTCACCAATGTGGCAACACTGAATATCTCCAATTAATATTTATGTAAATGGCAAAAACACATTAAACAATTTAAAAAATGTTTTCTAAATAAATAATTAAATATTAATTCGAATAGTTTAATTTTCATTCATGGGAGAGAAGAAAATAATTTTATTCATTTTAGGCTCAGAATTCTATAATTCAGATTCAGTTCAAAACTCAATACAATTAAGGCAGATTCTTGAAATTTTACTCTAAGTTCATCCTAATAAACTCTGATTTTGTAGTAATATGTACTACCCAATTTATGTCTATGCATACTACTGAGTACTTTTAGAGTTGGTACATGTGATAATATTTTTGATGCATTGCTTATAGCAAAAGGGAACTTTCATAGACTTTTTATTCATAGTAATGTTTTTAAAAATCAGTCACTGAATTACAGTAGAACTTCGGTTATCCGAAAATTGGCTCAATCAAAATACCCCCTTTTTAAAACCCCCCTTAATCAAAGCCCTTTTTAAATTAGAAAAATTCTCATTGTCAACACTATTTTTACCGACTTCAATTAACACCTTTCAGCATACTTTGATACATGATTACTATTTTAAGTTTTAGATCAAAATGATTTTGAATCAGTTTTAATACATTGAAGAGTTGTTTTAATGCTACAGCCTTAAAAATTAGAGGCAAAATATGTAAAAATCAAAACTTTCAAAGGTATTATTGGACACTGGTAGAAATAGTGTTGAAAAAGCATGTTCTTTATGAAATAAACAGAGTCAGCGTACTGACTTGGTCAATTGAGTAATTATGGTCTCTTTATTAGCTAAATACGTATGACTTTTATTTATTTATTTATTTACAAAATATGTTGCGATTTTCTTTTTGTTTTCAACTTTGCTCAGTTCAACGCTGCTTTATCACGTTACCTTTTAACCACTTGGGAACGAGTGACCAGCATACGTGCCGCATAAGTTGTTCAGAATCCTTAGTTATTGTCACCAGTAAATTCTTATTGTAAATTTTGCCCTATTTAATCTGAGCATTTTTCCAATTCAATTAGACAAAAATTTCTGTTTTGAAAAACTGGTGATAAAAGATTAAAAATTCTGTAAAAGACTTTCATCTTGAAGGAGTTAAAGAACAATTTATCGCCTTGCTGTTACAGCAACTTGTAATTTTGGTTTTTAGGTGCATTCGTAATTATATAATACGTAGCACCTATAGTGGTCATTCAGTCCGTCCGTCTGTCTGTCTGCATATAACAACGTAAAAACTACCCAACCGAATCGTTTGAAGTTTAAAATACATAATTATTACATAATTTTGTCGAGTCATTTCAAATTTTATGAAAATCGGATGCATAGATCAATTACAGGGACAATCAAAAGTATTCCGTTACATTACAGTCAATGGGAAAAAATGTTTCAAATGCATTTTAATCATGTTACACTCATGCGAACTTAATAAAATTTATATGCAACTATAAAGTACATATTATAATAAACATCTTACATAATTTGTGGTGCAAAGAACATTTGTTATTGATTTACAAGGCCACACAAAAGTATTCCATTACATAATGGTATAGGGAGAACATTGTTTGATGAGCGTTTTAATTGTAATTCACTATTTACAAGTTTATGAGATTGATAGATGAAAGTAATATTTTTAAAACTTCGTTATCGTACAAACGCACCTAATTTGCTACGCTTCACGTGCAATTTCCAACTTGTTTTATTTAGAGAACACTCAATATGGTACCACAACATTTTTATTACAACAATCTTCTAAATTACAGTCACAGCTTTCATCAATCAAGTTTTCACCATAATCCTCTCGGTTATTCAAAAACTCCTATAGAACACCAGTTATCCGAAAATTCTTATGGAATCCTGGTTAACTGAAAATGCTTTGGTCCCATGCTTTTCTGATAACCGGGGTTTTACTGTCATAAACAACAAAATGCACAGAGTTGTGCATTTGATATTATAAATAACAAAATCTACATAACATTGATTAAAAATAGCAGAACACAATACATATCTACATAACACTGATTATAATTAACAAAATTTACAACTTATAATCTGATGATTTAATTTTCAAGAAAATGAAAAATTTTGCAAACCTTTGAGCAAAATCTCTCTCTTCTTTAGACATATGGGATGAATCAATTCTGCCTTGTTGTTCTAGCTGTAGTAAATATGCTCCAAATTTCTCAATCTAAGCATTTAAAAGTAATAATTATTATCATTGCAGAAATAAAATAATTGATACAAAACTAGACTTGGCATGCAGTTACAGAAGTATACTTTTTTCAAACAGTAATATTGACATACATTTAATTGAAGAATTATCTGTTATAAAATAAGGTAATTGTTAGAAATAACAATATTCAAAATCAGGAACATTATCTGAGTTATGAAAAATCTATTTTCAAGATTGTTCAATCTTAAATACAGAGATTATTGTTATTACTACAAATATTAACAGCAATAATATAAGTTTAGAAGAGCTTGCCAAATTAAATAAAATATTCATGAGTTGAAAAACATAGAAGTGTATTATAATTCCAAAATTTCACAGCAAGAATTAGAAGTTTAATAAATATTGAGGCAAAAATGAGTCAAAGAAGAATCTATCAAAATCAATCCATTAGAATACTAGTATCAAGTAAAACAAATTTTTCCCCCAGTTGTTGGCTTTTTTTCTTAAGCATCAGCTAACAGAAGTTATTTCTTTACAAAATGAGTAAAATTTTATGAAAGAAATTTGTATTGTTTTAAACAGGAACATGATTATATGCAGAGTTAATAAATGTATTATTTATGCAGTAAATATAATAAAACCACTTTCTTCTATACAATCCTTTTTTCAAGGATTAAAAGGGAATTTAACATAAAAAACTCTAAAATTTAAACCTTCAAAACTTCTAAATTATTTAACTGAATGATTCACTATTAATATCCTAAAGTAAAATTTAATTGGGAATATATATATGCTGCCACAATCAAATGTTTGCATTGAAAACTTTGGAATTTAGTCCCACCAATCTCTATGAAGATAATCCCTAATCCTTTCTTTATATGATAAACTGAAAGGCATAATTTTCAGTAGAAAGGCTATTTCTATTTGTTTTTGGGACAATTTGTTATTTAAATTTATAGCCGACTTATAATGTGATTTACATTCTGATTTTTGAAGTATCATTTAAAAGTCAATGTCAGACTGTGTTTTAGAGACAGATTGTGACAATTTTAGCAATTCTTGAGATGTTATTCCATTCCAAACAATATCAGGAAAGATGTTCATTATTATTCACTCAAAATATCCTGCACCAACAATGATAATATTAATTACAGCAACCCTCATTTTTGTAATAACATGCTAAATATTATGTTTGTCATTTCAGAACTTCTCCCAAGTTTTAAAAAGAGCAAGGCACTTTTTTTATAGTCTTGACTCTAGATTAATTTAGCAGAGCCCTGCACTTAGCAATCTTTTTTATAACTTTAAGCAGCTGACAGATTTTTTAAAAATATTTTATGTGCCTGGAGAGTCTTGGTGCCCTTTCTAACATGGCTGTTTAATATTTTTATTTATTTATTTATTTTTTTTTTTTTTGGCAGTAGTCGTAGTTAGTGCTGTAAAACTAACAACTAAATAAATACCCATGTGATGGTGTTTATTTTAAAACTCACCACCCATTTGAAAATATTCGTTACTTCTCAGACTACAACTACGACTATTACCAGACAAGGGTCAGACTACGACTATTAACAATCATCGGATGTACGAAAAAACTGCAAGAAATCTAGTTAAATACAGAACATGAGTTTTTGAAAGAATTCGTATTTTTTACTCTTCACATATTGTTAAGTGCTGCCATCTGTCCATAAAACATAGATTTAATCAAGCTTCTAATTTTTTATGAGAAAAGGCAAACAAAATTAAAATACGATACATAATTGAGTACAACATGTCTAAACTGTAGAATTTATTACTTATTAAAATAATGAATAATCGGAGAAAGCAATTTAGCAAGAGTAAAAGCTTAGAAAATTTATACAATAAAATTATGAAATGTAATTACACAAACAAAATGTTTTGACAAGCAAATCTTCTCATTAATTTTACACTTAAAGTAATTATGTGTAGTGAAAATTTAATTTCTGGAATGATTTAAAAACAATATATTTTATTATTTACGTGATCATCCTATCAAACAACATCTACATTTGTACTTCAATTACATTATTATCTCTGAAAATTTTTATTGATATTTTAAGATACTTTTTTCCTCTTCAAATATGAAATTTAAAAACAAACAGCAAATACTCGTATATTTTTACAATCAAGAAAAAAGAGAAAAGTAAAATAAATTTTATTATAAACACAGTTTTAAAAGCAATCCAAAAATTTGTCTTTATGATTAAATTTTTCAAATATAAAATATAAATATGGATGCAAAGATATTTTTATAGAGAAAAAATATACTTAAAGCAAACCTGTAATTTTTAGAGCTTAATTTCTTGAAAATGTTCAGAAAATTTAAAAGAAATGGTCACATCACTTGTATTATTATTTTAGAAATCGTTGATTTACATTTAATTTTTTTTTTTTTTTTTTTTTTTTTTTTTTAATGAAGCATGTCTTTCAGATAATGTATATCCTGATCTTGAGAAAATTCTTTTGGATGGTACATCAAATTACATCATCATTGATAGACATCACGGATAAATACTTTTTAGCTCAATCCACATTTAAATCATTAAAACCAGAATCGCCTACCATAGAAAATGGTTGAATATCTTTAGCAATGATGTTTAAAATTAAATCAGTATTTTTTTTTTTTCAGGAGCAACATTAATAGGTTTTTTTACATACCTTGAGAGATCTGTTTACTTTTTTATAGAAACACATTGAGACAGGAGGGGATTCGGATCATCGAGGAAATTGAGTTCTCTGCAACACTTTCATCATTATTACAAAGCTTCTGTCTCAATGACGGCGATTACAACGATTTTGATGGAAACAAACTATCATGTGATGGAAGATGCTTTACTAATAAATGTCTTTTTTTTTAATTTGTCGTTGAACCCCTTTTAAACGAATCCTTCATTTGGCATATATCACATTTTGCTTTATCACTTGATACTGCAGAAAAATATGTCCACAATTTGTTTCTTTTTCTTTTCATAATAAATAAATCAATAAGCTCCTATGAAAACCAAATCATTTGAGAATAACTGTTACATTCAACTAGAATTATATGCATAGACTGATACTGAAATAACTGAAATCGGCACCCAATGCCACATTCTGAATGCAAATTCGCATCGGTTACTGCATCGACTGTCTGGCTCCATTCATGAATTGCACAAACTTACGGAAACAGTGTTTGAAGTTAGTTTCGTTTTGTTCGGTGGCATATAGACAGTAACTACAAACGAGTGATATTTCAAAGAAACGATTCAGTATTTCATATTTTAGAGAATACCCGTTATATGTTAACGAATAAGTGCAGTTTGCAACAGCTCTAGTAGTAGTACAAGGAGGAAAAAAAAAAATCACAAAATACATCTATTGATTGCATAAAATAATTTGCAATTTCTGTTATTCAATCAAAGAGAAATATCACAAAATTTGTCAATTAGTCATGCCAAAAAGAGAAATTAAGCAGTAAGTTATGGGAAAAATCACAAAATTAATGCATTGATCATAAGGAAAAAATATGCAAATATTGCCTGTAAGTCTATCGGGGGATAAAATCTGCAAATTCACAATTTTTCATGAAGAAGAAAAAGAAAAAAAACTTAAAATTTAATAATTGTTTACATGAAAAATCCCCTAGGTGGAGGGAGAGGTAGATGCATTAAATTTCATTCATTTACTATAGTTAAACACAGTAGACTATAAAAACTTTCATTTAAATAAAATATAGTTAAATAATAGTATATTATTTATATATTTTTTTAACATACCATATTAATAATAAATTTTAATATAGTCATTAAAATAAGTTCAAACTCACATTAAATATTTTATTTTTTAGAAAAGCATGTATGTTTAGTAGCTCATATTATTTTAATTAATATAAGCTAACATAAATCAATTAAAAAAATTAATTATGAACATAAAAGAAATACTGAAAGAATTAATGATATACATAAATGTGGTATATACCTTTTCTAATCTTGTTCGCAAATAACTATTTAGAACAAATTTTATACGATCAAGCTGAAAAATAAAATACACATATAAATAGAAGCAGAACAAACAACAATAACTTAATATATTGCAAAAACATAAACAAATAAAAAAGGCTGGATGATAACATGCAATTAGATTTCCATAACATGCAACTAGGACATTATATTTTTCTTCTAATAACGTTAGGCTGAAAGTAGCACACATAAAAGTTTAAGTTAAAAGGGTGCTATTTAAAAAAAAAAAAAAAAAAATTCTGAATAATTTTTTACTTAAAAGGTATCAGTCTCCATTAGAGATGGGAATGCTCGGAAAAAAAGGGAAAAAATACGTTTTTTTTTTCAGTTTTTCCGAAGGTTTATTTTTCAATTTTTCCGAACTGGAAAATTTGAAATTTCATTTATAAAAAAATATAGTGAAAATTTTGTAATAGCTACATTCTCATACTTTTTATTTTATTTATTTTTATGTTGAGTGTCTCACATGGAAATTTTAATGTGAGTAATCTGATCTCTGAGCAGAAATCTGTTTGAGAAGACTTGAAAGAATCCTTCACATTTTTTTCTTGTTTGAAACACAAGATCCTTTGCAAAATTTCTCTTGAAAATAGACATTTCAGAAAAAGTTTATCAACAAATTGAATCTTTCGCAAGTGCAGTGATTAAAGAAAAAAAAATCTCATGCCATACAGCAGCTGAATCTTATTAAGTTGCATATATGTATGTAAATAACCTTATTAAAAATGTCTAAATAGGAACCTAAATATAGTAATAATTTCTTATTCAAAAATTCTGAATATATTTTGTACAAGTATATACAAAAAGCTCACAATTTCACAAAAACTTGATTACATGAAACAAATCTAGATATGTAATTAAATGCAACTTCTCTTTTTAAAAATTAATTCATGTGTAAAATTATTGCAATAATATGCCGATTAGTGGACATGATAAAATTAAAAATTCAACATAAAATTTTGAAGTATGCATTTATTACTTTAATCTATCTTTTCAAGAAGTAAGTATTGAATTCGTGAAAAATTTGACTTCCAGTTTTTGGTGTATTTAAACGTTTTAAAAGGTCCTGAACACGCTTTGATGGTTTTTGGAAAAAATCTGACTCTGTGAGTCTGTATGAGACAAATTTTATGGGCACTCTTTTCCCAAGAACTGATGCACATAATTTCACAAAACTTTAGATTCAGTTACACCTTGATATAAACTCGAGATGTTTAGTTATTAGTGTATATCGCCAAACCGATGACGCTGCTATGCTGCATTATTCATAATTTCTACATTAGTTCTATCTCAAGAATTAATGTATGTATTTTTTATAAAATTTCAGATTAAGTTAATCTTTGACATAACTTTGTGCTCATTACTTTTTGGTGTAAATTGCTCAACAGATGACGCTGCTATGCTGCATTATTCATGATTATCGCAATAGCTTTACCTCAAGGACGATTTTTTTTTAAAAATCAAACTACAGCTTCAGATAGTTTGTGATATTTTATTAATATTGTTTAGTTTTTGGTGTAAATTGGCCTATAGGTGGCACTACTATGCTGGATTTTTCAAGATTTCGTTATAGCTGATTAATTGAATGTTTTTTCAAGGTGTTGAATCTAAAATTGACCTCCATTTTACTTCCATAATGTACAGTAATGTTGCAAAAACATGGGCAATTTGCTTTAGAAAAGCACAACTGCGATGAAAAAAACCCCCCATATTTTATTACAAGTAACCATGTTCCAAATTATACTTTGAATTTTTGTAGTTTTCTAAAGCACAGTAGAAGTTTATCTCTGTATGTAACTGCTTTTGTTAATTCCTCAAATAGTGAGCATTTTCTATTTATAGTGTTCTGTTTTCATAACTTTGGAGTTCCACTCTTAGAAATATAAAATTACCATGTGGAAACATTATTGAATATGGTTTCTTACTCAAGAATAGAATACCAGATTTCAGGATAAAAAGAAAAAAATTACATTTAATTAAACTTTAAAAAAAAAAATATTTTTCTGGTTTCAGTGAGTAAAAATCTAACAGTCAATAAATCATACGCTATTTTTTAGTTGCAGACCTGAGTAAGCCAAAGTAAAACTTAGTTTTGTTTGAATTTAAATTATAAAACTAAATCAAAACTTTTCTGAATTGAGATTGGAAAGCTATACCAAAACTAAACATATTTTATAAAGGAAATAAAATTATAATTCTAAGAAAAAAAAATAATAATGTAAAAATATACATTTTTTAAACAAACAATGGAATTTTTGAATACTGATATTCATAATAATGACAAAACTGCAATAATTTCTTTAAACTAGTATCATTTACTTAAAAACTATACTTATGTAAATGGAATGCATAATTTATTTCATTCCAAACTACAGACATATTGGCTCAGGTTTTTACATTAGGTCAATCGGTAGTTAAACATGTAACTGAAAAATCATTTCAACAGAGATATGATATAACAAACAATAGCGTTTAATAAAAATTCTTAGGCTGTGGAAAAAAAAAAACTAAGCTTTTAAAAGATGGCTTTGCTAATTTCTTTTTATTTTGTAATATAAAGTGAAAATAATTTTCATTTAATACATATAAATGGGAAAAAATGTTTATTATTAAATATTCTCTAAGAAAATATAATTTATTTGGGAGAAACAGTCATGAAAAATCAATTTTTCCGTTTTTTTTTTTTTTTTTGAAAAAAACCGGTAAAAAACCAGTTTTTTTCCGCCACTTATATTTTTCTGGAAAATTTACATCTCTAGTCTCCATTAGGTATTCTTAAGTTCGTAAAATTAACAGAAAATCTAGAAACATAGGTATGAACTAAAAATAAATGATCATTAAATCTTACTTCCATTTTGTGAACAATCATTCGAAAGTCTTCTTTTTTAATAGCCTGCAAACTATTTTCCATATGCTGCACTTGATCCAATAAACAGTCTACTAGCTCTTCTTCATATTGCAAAAGTTCTGGTGCTAATTTTTCATTTACCCAAACCTAAAAACAATTGAAAAAAAGAACTGATTAAATATCCACAAAAATATTCAATATAAAAGTGAATGAATCCAGTATAAAGAAATGATGTTTCCAAGCTAGGCAAATAAAAATTTAAAAATCACTCAAAAACTTCGAGTTAAAAGGAATGTTAGAATCATGCAAGTGCAAGATGAAATAAAGTGAGAACAATGACAACCTTTTTCTGTAGTAAAGAGATAAAATGATAATGGAGGAATAGGGATGCACTGAATATTTAGTATTTGACCATACTAATGAACATTAAAATCAGGGTTGGCATGATTTAAATCAACTGATTTAAATCAAGATTTAAATCTAGATTTAAATCAACTGATTTTTTTAAAAAAATCAGTTGATTTAAATCAATTTTTTGCAATATCACATGAATGCACATATCAAAGGAAAATTTTGGGTAAAAAGTTAGAAAATGTATTAGATAACGATAGAATTACAAAATTTAAAGCAAGATATGAACAAGCTATTAATGGCTGTAATTTTTCTGGAGTTTAATGAAGTCCCTCTGTTTTAAATCGAAATGAAATTTCACTTACTAGGGAAGTGCACAAAGTGTGAGTCACCGATTTTGACAAAAGTGGTATCGTTGGAAAGATCTCATCGAGAGTAGCAAAAAACTCAATGGAACTACCCGTCGCAAATGAGTCGTTATCGAGATATCCGACAATATATGTGACTCAACTAGCACATACTTAATGGGGCACCGTAAAAAATTTTAGTCTCGATTTTAACTAAAGGGGTATCGTTGAAAAGATATCATCGTGAGGATTAAAAAACTCAATGGAATCACCCGTCGGAAAAGAATTGTTTTCGAGATATCCGACAATTTGTGTCACGTAGCTAGTGCCTACTGTTCTAGTGCACACTTAATGGGGAACCGCAAAAAAATGTTTTCTAGATTATAATGAAAATGGTGTCGTTGCAAAGATATCATTGTGAGAAGTAAAAAACTCAAAGGAACAAACTATCTGAAATGAGCGATTTTCGTGATATCCGACAATTTCTCTCACTTAATGCAGTTTCCTAGAAGTGTGTATTAAAAATGTGACACAAATTCTCGGATATCTCGAAAACAATTAATTTCCGACGGGTGATTCCATTGAGTTTTTTAATCTTCACGGTGATATCTTTTCAACGATATCACTTTAGTTAAAATCGAGACTAAAATTTTTTACGGTGTCCCATTAAGTATGCGCTAGTTGCGTCACATATATTGTCGGATATCTCGATAACGACCAGGGTTGCAAAAAAGCCGGCTAAAATTAAAAAAAGCCAGGCCGGTTGGCTTTTATTGATTTTAGCCGGCTTTTTTTGGCCAAAATTGGCCTTTTTTGGCCATAATTGGCTTTTATACAGTGAAGCCTTTTTATTATAAACAACACATTTTTAAGTGTTATTTAACTAATTTTAACCCAGGAGGACGCGCACAGGGCCTAAAAGACCCGGGTGCGTATGGTTTTTACAATTGCAATCACTATTTTTTTTTAAGTATTCTTTAACCTATTTTATCGCAAAATTTGTAAGAATTATCTCCGTCTAAATAAAGTGACTGTTATAACTTGATTTTATTGGTGACAAAGATAAACCATTCGTATCCTGGGTAAGCGCGCGTTCTCCCGGGTTAATGATGTTTAATTTACTTTGAGTTTAATAAATTTATTTATTAATATGAAAAATTGAGATTTTAATTATGATTTATTATGAGAAATTGGGTTATAGCCCAAATTTTCAATAATGAAGACATTAATACTAGAATAACACATTGATGGAGTTGCTAGTGGTTTATAGTCAGAATTGCAAATATGTCAGCTAAATTATAAAATGGCCATACCAAGTGCTTTTTCTGATTTACATTGACCTTTAATCCTACCTTTGTTTTTCCATTTTTACTGCTTTATAAAATTAAAGGTTACTTAGTTACATGTTTTATTACTTAACTAATTTTAAGAGTTATTAAAATGTCATGTTTTAATCGCTATAAACATTTAAAATCATACATATAAAAAAAAATACCATTTCTCACTATTGAAAATAGTATTTCGAATTATGCAGATTTCATAATATATTATATTTCACAATTTATCTCAGTATTCTCAATTAGCATATGCATGAATATATTCATTCATGCAAGTGGGCATATATGCACTTTTAAATAACAAAGAGCTATTCAAAATTTTAATTCAACAAATTTTATTTGAACTTTTTTTGTTGTTTAATTTTATGTAATTATGTATTAAACTTTCCTTAAATATTGAATCCTTCCTAATTTCTCTATCAACATTGTTCATTTTATGACTTAATCTTTACATATTGACCTGTAACAATGTTTCCATGAATGCTTTGATGTGTTTCATTTTGTTAGTGCTCATTCTAGGCCATTTTTGAAGGGTGCAGCACCCTGCCCTTTTTAAAAGTAGTAAAATGCACCTCTGATTTTACCCAGAAATTTTTGATAATTTTTTTTTTATTCCGTAGTATTTCTAAATTTGTGTGCCCAAAAATGATAGTATTTTTTCATTTCTTTAAGAAAAAGAACATGAAACTATTCAGTCATGTTTTAATTTAATTGTATTTGTAATTTTTATATCATAAAATCATTCGAAATTAATGTTACTTGATTTATCATATTTAAAAATTATGTATTTTGCTGCTTTCTTTTTTCCCTTTTTTGTTTCTTGCAAAAGTGCCCTTTTATGATGCAGTAGTGCCCTTTTTATATCTATAGGGAACACTAATTTTGTCATAATTCCATTAAATATAATTCTTAAGAATGTGTAATATAAGTAGAACTATGAAATGTAGAAGTTTAAAACACATTTTTTGAGTATATTTTCTTTTTTCCAAGATTTATATTTTTCAGACATAATGCCTTCACAGTTGACTTCTAGCAGTTATAAAGACTTATTTATTTGAAAAATTAAACAGAAATTTATAACTTTTTTAGTAGTAAATTATCAAAAATAAATCAATCCAAATTTAATATGGATTCAATACAAATTAACACTTTAAAAATAAAAGCCGGCTTTTTTTAAGTGGATAAAACCAAAAAAAGCCGGCCGGCTTTTTTTGGCCTGGCTAAAAGCCGGCAACCCTGATAACGACTCATTTGCGACGGGTAGTTCAATTGAGTTTTTTGCTACTCTCGATGAGATCTTTCCAACAATACCACTTTTCTCAAAATCGGTGACTCACACTTCGTGCACTTCCTTAGTTAGTGTAGAGGAAAATAATGAAGGTTTGGCATTCATTAAAGAAGATTGTCTAAATCTTCTCACCACTGTAGTACATTTACAAGCAAAAAATGGCCCATTCCAAAAATTAACATTGCTTGAGAAAAGACTTTCTGATATTATGACAGATTATGATTGGTGGAAGTACTTTCATGTAATGGGAAGTAAAGAGACAATCGGCGAAATTGAAATTGAATTTATTTACCAAATAACAACAACCGTAACTTCATCTCCTGGAGTAGAAAGACAATTTTCTTCTTTTGGACTAGTTCATTCAAGCCTTCATAATAAATTAGGAGTAGGCAAAGCTTCTAAATTAGTATTTTTGTTCAAACAATTAAATCCCTGATTTTTTCCTATTTGCTTAAAAAATATTGAATTAATTGTGATTTTTATCCCTTAATAAATAGCTTGCATTAAATGAATACAGTAGACTCCCTCAAATCTGCACAGCTTGGGACCAGAGGTTGTGTGGATTTTAGAGTTTTGCGGATTTCTGGCCATGGGTTTATTTACATTTTTCAAATGGTAATATGATTGTAATTAATAATGCAATTGAAATTATAATGAATGTTTATAATATAGCAAAACATTAAAACAATTATGTAAGGTAATTAAACTAAAAGAATAAAAATTTAGATAATTAAAAATGATTAAAATACTGAAAGCCGCAAAGATGAGTAAATAATCAACGTATAACTAGACATTTATTATAAAGATGAGATGCATTTTTTCCTAAATTATTCAATGAAACTTGCCCCATAAAGATGCACTACTAATTCACATCAAAATCATAAAATAAAGAACTTTTATTTCAGGTTTAACCAAACTCAATAATAAAAAAAGCTTGATGAATGTATAAATGCATTTTGCAAAAAGTTTGTGACAGGGTTGGGTTTCTTCCGGAAGAAACCTATTTCTTCCAGGACAGTGGAAGAAACTGGAAAAAACTGGAAGAAACTGGAAGAAATGGAAAAAACTGGAAGAAATGGAAAAAACTGGAAGAAATGGAAGAAACTATCAGAAACCAAAACCAATGTTCAAAGTTAAAGTATATTAACTATATAAAAGAATTAAAGTATAATTACATGAAATCTAAATTGGAAAATTTAATTAATATTAATAATAATAATATTTTTTTTAATTTGATAAGTTCTTTTTTATTAACAAACTACTTCAGGTTCAGCAGACATTTTCAGGTGATGGATTTTTACTATTCTAGAGGTAGAGGGATTTTTTTTTAAATTATTATTAATTATGCTATTTATGTAAAAAGAGAGAAAAAAAACCACCTACAAATCGTTTATTTTTCATATAAAATATATATTATTTTCATATAAAAATGTCTTATTTTAAACTGTGCAACACAGTAAAAAAAAAAAAATTGTTATTATTTATACTAACATCTAGCATGAATACCTGAATGCTGTAGTGTTCTAAAAATATCTATGGGTATGTCAAAATGCTTTTAAATTATCTTGAAGTGTAGGATTTAAAAAAAAATCATTTTTTGCATTTATCAAATTTAAGTTGAGAAACTGATTGCCTACTGATAATTTTTTGTTGTTGTTGTTGTTGTTGTTGTACTATGCTGCATTTTCTGCATTGTACAAAGGAAAATTAGAATTTTAATGATTTTTTTTTAATACTAGGATCGACCGATAGAGGTTTCAAAGGCCAAAACCAATTTTCAGAAAATTCAAAGTTTCAGGCAAAAATGAAAACATCTAAAAAAAAATAATAATAAGTAATTGTATGTTTTAAGGTAATTAATTAATACATACATAAATGTAAATTAATTATATGTACAGTATTTATTAATTATGCGCAATTGTTAATTATCCAATAACTTTATTTTCATACACAATAAAACAAAATTAATGCATCAGTGACACAGGAAGATTTTCTAATTATATGAATTTCATTTAATTAAAAAATATTTTAGTTTAAAGTATATACATCTTGATTTTTCTTCTATGATGATTTTTGTAAATGATCATTTATTATTCTAGAACTTTCTGAAAGAATATTTGAAACACTAATGAAAGTTAAACTAAAACTTTTTTATAAGATGATTGCTAATTCATGACTGATAATAATTATAAACAGCAAAGTTCATTGCAATATACTCATTAGAGCTGACACAGTTCAAATCAATGATTTATGTTGAAAATTTCCGAAGGAAGAAACAAAAATTTTTAATACCGAGAGTTTCAGTCAAGCTGAATTTTCAATCACATTTTTGGCAAAACTCGGATTTTGGGCTGAAAATGAAACCATATTTTTGAACAATCTCTGATTAATACAATATTATTAAAATTTTAATATTCAGCTTTTAATATTACAGTAATTATTGTATATTACTTACATTAATAAAATTGATGTAAATTAAAAGCTTTTATTTAAATGGGTTTCATTGTTGCTGGAAACATAAGCATCCAGCAATCTTCCGTGATTTATAGATACATATATATAAATGGTATATTATACATATTGTATCCTTTGATGTTTTTGTATAGTGGTTGTAAATACTAGTGTATGTTTAACGCTATTCATGTCAGGAGCAAGGCAGACCCCTATCTCAGATGGTATCTAGAAGGCACCAGTTGGGCTCTCGCGTAACAATCGCTTGACATTTACGTCAAGAATGGTTTATTGGTAGATTTACAAGCCAATTAAGCGAGACCCCACACGTTTCTCTAGTTGAGGCTACCGGTCATTTTTCCGGCTGGGAGTGCGTTGCAGACAAGAGGGGCCAGCCCCCCACGCTCGAAGAAGGAGCCAACGAATCTTTTTTCAGGAACAGGCCGGGCGAGAGACTGAATGGTCATTTTTTTCGGGCAGATTGATTAGCCACGCCCGCCATAAAAAAAAGAAAAAAAGAATATAGACTTTTTTTTTTCCCTCAAAAAAAGTTGAGATGAAAAGTTCGCTCCGAGAGGCGAAGATGTGTTAGAAGAAAAACGTGATTAATTCCAAGGAAGACCTACCAACATCGCCGATTGATCCGAAAATGATGTCCGCCACTGATGATGTGTGATAGCCTGTGATCCGAAAATGATGTCCGCCAGTAATGATGTGTGATAGCCTGTGATCCGAAAATGATGTCCGCCAGTAATGATGTGTGATAGCCTGTGATCCGAAAATGATGTCCGCCAGTAATGATGTGTGATAGCCTGTGATCCGAAAATGATGTCCGCCAGTAATGATGTGTGATAGCCTGTGATCCGAAAATGATGTCCGCCAGTAATGATGTGTGATAGCCGAGGATCCGAATGTGATGTCCGCCAGTATTGATGTGTGACCGCCTGTGATGTTTTCGAATGCGAGCCTTAACTGAGTGCGGGGCACAAAAGAATATGAAGGTACGGTTTTCTTATAATTTATATTGTTTCCCAAAATGTGTAGGGCAAAATGCCAAGTAGGGGGTTCTGCACGCTCCAATTGGTATTCAATCATAGTATTAAAAACAATAATTACACAAGTAGAATTAATAGTGTTTTATTTTGTTTTTTTTTTGTGTTATCTATATTGAAAATAATGTGTCTTATGACGCACCAACAATTTGTAAGATAATTGTAAATAAATTTATATGTTAGTTGTTAAAGAATTGTTAGTATCTTTTCGAACATGAGTCTTATTTTATTTAATTCTATTATGATCTAATTTAGAGTTATGTTTTATTTACGATCCATAAGTTAATTCCGTCTTCAAAAATATTCACAACGCAATTTGGTAATGAAGGCAGTTGCCTCACTCATATCGAAGGGCTTAACCAGGATTGAAACGAACGATCACTGTTATTTTTGTATTAGATGTAAAAAAAATGCATGAGTTTACACTATGAATACTCTGAATTAAAGTGATTAGGAGTGACTAACATAATTCATTCTAGGATTTGGGTTATGCTAACAAGTCGAAATAAAGATTTCCGTTACAGGAGCTCAGTTCTGTCCAGCATAGGCCCCTAGAATCCTATCTGGTACCGTGACCTTTTCGGATCAGTTCCGGAGGTTAATAATATTGTTTTTGGTATAAAAAGTTAATAGTAATTCATAGTGTTAGTTTTACTCAAAATTCTACGCGCTATTCATGGTTTTTAATGTTAAATTAAATTTTAAAAGTAAAACTTGGTGCCAATGGAGTGTGCTACAACGTTTCTGACTCATTCGTCCAAAATGGCTATTTTTTGATGTGTTATACTAAAAATAAATACATATGTTTAAGTATGATTATACTGATGATATTGTGTTTTAAATTGGAAACAATCAATCTTATAATTGTGTGTGGAAAGGTTTTAAGAGTAATATTATGAAATAAGATTTCAAATTATATGACATATTTGAAAAATTTGAAAGAATTTTAAAATAGATTTTGCATCTCATTGAATTTATGTGTGGTATTTTATTGCAAGGATTATATTTTGGGGGTACATGGCATTTTCTATGTTATTGAACAAAAAAAGAAGTATTTTATGTGAATTTATAAGACCAATTTTATGCCGCAAAAGAAAACAGCGGGAGTAGTATTACAAATGAAATAAAATAATAATAATAAGACGAAGAAAGGGCAGTTTAGAAAATTAATAATTTGGTACTGATTTTCTATGTGTACTTTATACATTTATTTTGAATTTGATTGTATTTTGGTATTGAGGGACAGTGTATATATATATATTTATATTTTCTTGTGTGTGTGATAGTAAATTTTATTCAGGAGTTAAGTATTGCAAAGTTATTTGTGTAAAAATATATAATATAAGGGTAATGAATGTCAATTAGGACAATATATGTCGAGGAGAAGAGGAAGGAAAAGTTTACAAAATCAATCTAAGCCAGGGGTAGTAACAAGAAATAAATCAAAATTGAAATCTAAAACGTTAGAGATTAAAATGGACGACCCGTTAAAACCGAATTTGTCGCAAATGTTATCATTGATTGTTCCCTTTGACGTAAAAAAGATTAGCAATGTGTTATTTTATTTGAAAGAATTCGATGAATTATTGGATCGGGTCCACGTAGAAGAGGATTTTAAATTACAGATATTAAAAGCTAAATTTGTGGGTACGGCCCGTGAGAAATTAGTATCTGACCAGACGCTAAATGAGGAAAAGAATTATACAGAGTTTAAAAGAAAAATCGTGGAATTGTTTCAGAAAAAAGATTCTTTTATCGAAGCACAGATAAATTTTAACTCAATTAAGCAACTCCCAAATCAAAACATGAAAGATTTTATAGAAATTTTTAACAAGGCCGCATCAATGTATTTAGGTGCTTCTGGCCAAGCAACGGAGGTGGGAGCTAATAAACTATTCGATTTAATAAAAGCCAATAAATTTTTGGAGGCAATATCGCCAAATATTGCGTTGGAATTGCGAAAATTAGACATTAAAGATTTTGGGAAATTGTGCGAAAAAGCTCAGACGATCGAAGCCGCGTATAAATCGACAGTTTTAGATCAGATTAATGCGGTAACAGCCAATACAAGCAAAGAAAATGAGGATTTTTGTACGAATTTATTACAATTAAATAAAGAGCAGGCTACGGCCATAGCAGAATTAACTGCTCAGGTCAACGAGTTGAAATTAAAAACGAAAACCCAAGTTAGGGAAGATAATTTGAAAGAAAAACGATGTGAAATCTGTAATACGAATCGGCATGACATTTCAGGGTTCATACAGAGTTTGCTAAATGAAAAATAAGGACTCTGTAAGGACTTTGTAAGGGCTTTGTTAAAAGAAAAATAAGGACTTTCTAAAGTTAAAAAAGAACAGTACATATAACTACTTACATTAAATTTTAAATGTAATAGACTGAAACTTTACAAAAAACATTATGTAATTATATAACAAAATGTTTTTTAGCATCTATTTCTTTGGTCAGGAAGGAAATTTCTTCCTTTTTTCTTTTGCAGATTTTCTAAAATTTTTTGATTTTACAAATAATTGAATATTTTTAATTGATTCAGCTTTATCAGCTAATTCATTGGCCTTATTTTCTAACTCCAATACTTCTTTTTCAAGAAGTCATATTTTTTTCTTTATAACACCTAAGTCATCTTCAATTAATATCCTTTTATTTCCAGCAGAGGAAGACTGTTGCTGTTAACCATGCTACACATATCCAGTGAAATAATAAGACCACGATCAAACACAGGTCAGCGGATTATAGAACAGATTGGCATAATTATTTGGCAAAATATCTTTTCTTTGTTATTCATTTCTCTATTTCAAAGAAAAGGAAATTTTAGATGGTGAATACTGGTTACGAAATGTGTTTGTGGATACAATGTTTCTACGTCTCAATCGGGAAATGAAAGAGGCAGCTTTAATGTCCAATCAGAAATAAGAGAATTATAACAAAGAAACTTGATTTTTTTTTTTTTTTTCAGCTGCCATATTTGGCAGATTACGAATGTTTCAGGGGTGATTCTGGATGAAATTTTTTTTTCGGAAATTCACATTGCATTTTCGGAAATCGGCGGCGCGGGGGGATGGGGAGGGGAATCCGCGAGTTACCCCCTCGCCTGGAAGAGGGGTTTATCCGCGATCTTCAGACGAAATCGGCGATTTATCTACGATATTTAGCAAAATCGGCGATTTATTACGATCTTTTGTCGAAATCAGATGTTTTTCCGCGATCTTTTGTTGAAATCGGCGGTTTTTCCGCGATCTTTTGACGAAATCGACCTTCTCCCATTTTTTTAAATGAAATCGGCGTTTTTTCGACGATCTTTACGTAAAATTTGCATTTTTACGCGATCTTTTCTCAAAAACGGCGTTTTTATCCCCGCGATCTTTGGACGAAATCGGCGTTTTTTCCGTGATCTTTTGATAAAATCGGCGGGTTTTTTTTCAATGATCTTTTGACAAAATATTTTTAAGCGATTTTTTATCAAAAACGGCGTTTTTTTTCTGCGATCTTTTAACGAAATCGGCGTTATCCTCGCAATCTATAGACGAAATCGACGTTTTCCCGTGGTCTTTTGATGAAATCTGCGTTTCTTTTTTTTTTTTTTTTTTTTTTTTAATGATCTTTTGACAAAATATTTTTAAGCGATCTTTTATCGAAAACGGCATTTTTTTCCGCGAACTTTTAACGAAATCGGCATTATCCCCGCAATCTATATAGACGAAATCGACGTTTTCGGCGGTCTTTAGACGAAATCAGCGTTTTATCTGTGTTATGTGGTGATTGCCGTTTTTTCCGAGATCCGCACAGGAAATTCGCGTTTTCCAGCGATCTTTTGACAAAGTTCGTTGACAAAAACATCGACGAAATCGTCGTTTTCCCACGAAATATTGACGAAACGTGTGCTTTTTTCGGCGATCCTATCACGAAATTTGCATTTCTCCGCGCGCTAAAACGTACAAGTTGTCAACTCTATGCGGAACTGATAACCCAATTTCTAATTTTCAGTAGAAGATGCCTTAAATTTTCGGAAATTTCGGACGAGAATCAACCCTGGAATGTTTGGCGATTTTTTAAAAACATTTTACGGATCGCGATAATATTAAGCTCATGTTAAAAAATAAGGACTTTCAATAAAAAATAAGGACTTTAAGGATCCTTATTAAGGACTATCGAAATATAAGGAGTTTATAAGGACTTTTAAGGTCCGTGCGAACCCTGCATTTCCGAATGTTGGTACAATTTAAAAAATTCAAATACTAAATTTCGGAACCAGGGACAGAGAAATTTTGCAAATAAGAGTTTTGGTGTGAATAATTACAGGGCGATGGAAGGCTATGGATTTGCAGCGCCAGTATCACAAAATTGTTTTCCCAGTGCACAAATGTATAGTGATTTTAATTATGACAGATTTCACAGGGATAGAAATTATCAGGATTATAATAGATTTGAAAATTTTTATGAAAATTTCAATCATAGTTCTCCATGGAATAGGGATTCGTCGGATAGAAGCTATAATAACAGAGATGACAGATCAGGGGTTGCACGCTACGATGCATATTATGGAAATCGTAAACAATCGGATGAACATAGGAGAGGGCGAAATGACTATTCCAGGGATGAACCGCAGCATGACAGAAATAGAAATTCAATTCAGGAAAAAGAAAATAAGAGAGATGTGTCGGACAGACACAAAGGGAAAAGAAAGTCGAATTCGGGAAACTTTTAAGGGAATCTGCAGTTGTAAATAATAGTCATAAGAAAGACCCCGGTAGATTCCCGATAAGGGGTAATAAGTTCGTGATTGCTAGTGTTAATTCAGCGGAAAAGGATAAACTTCCCATCATTGCATTACAGATTTTTGGGTTAAAAGTTGACACGTTGCTTGCTGGATAGCGGGGCCGCAGTTTCGCTTTTATCACCGGAGGTTTTAGAGGCGCTCAAACAAACGGATGCAAAAATTAAATACTTGGCGAATAGGGTAACAATCCACACATTCGATAACTCAGTCATACCTTTTCGGCAATGTATAAAAATTACATTTAAAATTAACAATGAGTTTGTGACAGGAACATTTTATGTTACATCTCATAATTTTCAAGGGGACTATAAAATGTTGCTAGGTTTTGATTTCTTGAAAAAAAATAGAATGATTTTAAATTTTGATAAGAAAACACTAAAATTAAAAAATACGGAAATTGCCCTGGAACCGCAGGTTATGAATAAGGAAATAGTTAGTGTAAATAGTGTAAATAAAAGGGGGTCGGAAATGAAAAATATCACCAAGGCAGTGCGCACAAATAAAATTAAATGTCATTTTAAAGGAAATGAAATATTTGCGTGTATAGAGAAAGAAACACATTTACACCCAGGACAAACGAAAATAATATCATTGAGATGTCCTGAGGCAGTCCAGCCTAATCAGCTGATTTTAATTGAACCAACAGAGGAATTTAAAAATTTAATTACGGAATGTTCAATTCATGAAGTACCAGTCACTAATAAAATTAATTTAATTGTAACAAACAATACAGAAGATAGGATTATAATTAGAACGGATACTAGGATCGCACTTATCAGTTCGGATTTTGTGAGTAAGAATAATTTAAAGCCTAATGAGATTGAAGATGGAGAAATCTATCAAATTAATAACCTGGATTTGCAAGAAGTTAGGGCTTTGAGAGAAGCGGAGCTCGATAGATCGGATTTTAATTTAGATCATTTAACAGGGGATTTTAAGCAAATGATAGAAGACTTATTGATGAGTCATGCACATGCTTTTTCGAAGTCTTACAAATCTTTGGGACAATCTTCATTGGTAGTGCCCAAAATACAATTAAACCACAATTTTCCCATTCAGCATAAACCATATAAGACGCCCCAGGCAGTTAAGCAGTATGCGCAGGAGGAACTACGAAAACTGTTAGAAGCGAAAATAATCGAAAAATCAGATTCAGATTATGCATTTCCGGTATTATTTGTAAAAAAAAAAGGTACGGAAAAAAACTTGGTTCGCTATAGAATGGCGGTGGATTACAGGATGTTAAACGAGATTTTAGAGGGGTTTCCATATCCGGTACCGGACGTAAAAGATGTTTTACAGGCAATTAGTGGAAAAAATTTTTATACAACATTAGATTTGCATTCGGCTTTTTTCCAAATTATGTTACGCCCGGAGGATCGTCACAAATTAGCATTTGTGACGGAGTGTGGGAAGTACGCCCCGTGCCGCCTAAATTTTGGGCTTAAATTAAGTAGTACAAAATTCGCTGAACTTATGGATAGGGTCCTGGGACACTTTCCTAAGGACAAAGTAGGATATTTTATAGATGATGTGGTTTTGGCCGAAGACAGCCCGGAGGGAATGGCACAGTTGTTAAAGGAAGTTTTGGAAACTCTAATTGATCACAATTTAACAGTTGAACCCTCTAAGGTGCAAATATGTAAACCGGAAATTGAATTTTTGGGTTTCAAAGTTAATAAAAACGGATATGCCCCATCAGAAAAAAACGTGGGGAAGGTACAACGATTAACTAGACCTAAAAATAAAAAGGGGGTCAAGTCACTTTTAGGTTTGGCAAATTATTTCAGAACTCTTATTCAAAATTATGCCGATATTGTCAATCCTCTAGTCGAATTGACTAAACAAAATGTAAAATTTAAATGGACTGAGGAGACGGAAGAAGCATTTTTAAATATACAAGAGGCAATCGTGAGCAACCCTACCCTTAAACCGCCAAAATTTGATAGGGAGTTCTTTTTAATAACTGATGGTTCAAAGAAAGCAATATCAGGTGTCCTTGCGCAGGAAGATAATGGATACTTAGTCCCTATTGAATTTTACGGTAGAAAACTTAAGCAGTCAGAAACGGCTTACCCAAGCATGAAGTTCGAATTATTGGCTATTCATGACGCAGTTATGCATTTTAAACACATGCTGTTAGGGCGGAAATTTACTATTTTAACGGATAACAAAGCTCTCACATATCCGCTGAAAATTGAAATGCAGTCGGATATAGTGGCTAGATGGATTTTAAATCTCAGCGACTATGACTACAATATTGAGTACATCGAAGGGAAAATTAATCCTTCGGATTTTTTGTCTAGAAACTTAGTAAATAATATTACTAGTAGCAACGAGTTACAGAATAACTTATTCAAAGTAAATCTTAACTTGAGTGAAGAGAACATTAGAGCCAAGCAATATGAGGATGAAAAATTAATCACAATTATAAAAAAGGTTGAGTCAAAGAAAAACAACAGAATAACAAAAAAGTATAATTTAAACGAGAATAAAACGCTGGTATTAAAACAAAACGGGAAATATCCAGAATTAATAATCGTACTGGACGAGCTTAAGTTTACGGTTATGGCGGAGGCACATGGACCCCACTTTGGTTTTAGAAAAACATACGAAACTGTCAAAACTCGTTTATTCTGGTACGGAATGTACCAAGATATAAAAAATTATTGCACGAATTGCGTAAGATGTAATTGCAGTAAGCAGCACCAGACGATTAAAGTACCACTTGAAAAAATGGAAAGAAATTTACAAATCGGAGCAAGTCTACAAATGGATATAATAGGTAAATTACCCATGACCCTCAGGAAAAATTGCTTCATTCTGACTATCATAGACGCAGGCTCTAGATTTTTAGAAGCAGTCCCTTTACGAAATGTGGAGTCCCAAACTATCTTGAACGTTTTAAATAGGTACTTCGGAGCCTACGGCTTGTGTTCCGAAATAGTTACAGACAACGCACAATATTTTCGCAGTGCGCTTTTTAAAGAATATTTGAAGACACTAAATATAGATCTACACCCGACAAGCGTCTACAAACCTTGTGGGAATGGTCTGGCTGAAATCATTAATAAATCGATTAAGGCATCCTTGGTGGCAATGTCCAATTCCACTCTTGAGTGGGACACCAGACTCGAATATTTTAAACTTAATTATAATACCACGATCCATCGAGCACTAGGTTATTCTCTTTCAAAATTATTCTTTGGTAGAGAAATTAAAAATCAATTTACGGTATTAAGTGCTCCGGATTTAACGTACACTCAAGCGTTCGTTAAAAATAGGATAGAACATATGAGGGCAGTTCACCGGCAAGCCATAGCTAACCAACAAAAAATTATGGCGGAATATATCAAAGAAAATGATCTTCAGGAAGTTAAAAAGTTAGACGTGGGTCAAGAAGTGTACGCAAAAGTAATTGGCAAGCCTAGGGCTTTACACCCTCGTTTTGAAGGGCCTTTTGTGGTAGTAAAAGTTGTTCGACACAATAATTATGTGCTCCGTCTGAAAGACAAAATAAATGGGCCAACAATACGTCGACACATACAATTTCTTTTTGCACCCAAGGCTACGACGAGGAATGCCAGAAAAACTAAGGGCGAGTTAAATGAATCAGACTCGGAACAGAATATTGAGGATTAGGTAAGGGCACTCTTACTTAGATATATATGTTACGGAGGATTGGCTTGTACAAGACTGTCACAAAGACTTAATTAAAAAAAAAAAAAAAAAAAAAAAAAAAGGCTCCTTTCAGAGCCATACATGAAAAAAAAATAAAAGAAAAGAAAAGAAAATAAATAAGTATTACGGTGGATAGGCAAATTTATATAAGATAAGGTGGATGAACGCATTTCCTCTTAAGATTAATTATTGAGTGAATGTATAGATAGCTTAGATAGTCAGATTCATTGAACATTTTGAAATAAAATTATAACAATAATATTAATAATTACTTCTTTCAAAAGTAGTTTTGTTTGGGCGACACAGGGAGATAATACCTCTTTATATTTAAAGACGAAAAGAGAACTTAGTTTAAAAAAAAAAAAAAAAAAAAAAAAAGGCCCTTTTCAAAGCCATACAAAAAAAAAAAAAAAAAAACTTTTGCATAACTTTATCTTTGGCGGGGCAACCAACATTGGGGGTTTTGGGACTTTGCATGTAATAAATTCTTTTGCGGGCAGAAGATTTTGATTTACTTGGCCAAGGCATGCAGGGTCGTGAACTATCATTGTTTTTATTTGCTCCGAGAAGGATAGATTTCGAAATTGGGTAAAAGGGTTTGGAAGTAAATACATTAATAATAGCGATAAAAAAAAAAAAATAAAACGGATATATAATAAAAGGGGTATAATAATAAGGATTATATAAGTAATAAGGAGACATAAGGTAGCATTGGTAGGATAAAATAAATAAATAAATCAATAAATGTGGTAGCTTTTTGTTTTTCCCTCCCTGTTTCAGTTTCAAATTAGTTTAAAAAAAAAAATAATAATAATAAAAAATAAATAAAAAATAAAATAAAATAAAATAAAATAAAATGAAATAAATAAATAAATAAATAAAAAATTTCTTTATATCAGCACATAACAAAATGCTTATAAGGCTTACACAATGGATTACTTGGAGAGTTTGACTACTAACAAAATTTTATTGAAGTATATGGTTTCCGCGGTCATCAGAATGACATAAAATTTTAGAAATTGGGACCTTTTTTTGAGTGGACAGGTTATATTATATGTAAAAATGTTATATAAAGAAAAAGGGTAAAACTGGTCTTGTAAGATTAATTTTTCAATATGTATAAGGAATGAAACAGAAACAACAGCACTTACTATAAGTTTTGGAATAGTGCTAAGGGTGAAAATCAGCCTGCACAACAAAATTGTAAATATAAATAATTGTGTGTATTGATTTTATATTGAGATAATGTGAATGGTATAAAATGTGTATCATATATAAAAAAACATTATAGTGTAGCATATAAATATGGTGATGCATTGGATTGTACGTTATGATAACAGCCATACTTGTAAATGGAAAAATGAGTCAGAAATGTGTTCTTAAACTATTTCAGTAACTAGTTTTGGACATAATAACAGCTTTTAAATAAATAAATAAATAAAATACATATATATATATATATGTATATATATTCTCATTGCTTTATTATTTCGGAAACTCGCGATTTTAGGCAAAATTATGGGAACAATATAAGTATGGATGCATAACGCAGAAGAAGAATCCTCCTACATCAACAACCTCCCAGCAGGGGAGATAAACCAGGAGCGATACAATCAGAGACTGCGAATCATTGTGTACGTAACCTGAACTTTCTTTACAGACATGGACAAAAAAAAAAAAAAAAAAAAAAAAAATCTAGGCATTCTACGATGATCATTTTAGATTGTGATGTACAGAAGTAGACAACTGATGGCGTTGCAAGTGTTCAATCACAAACAGACTTTGAAACAGTGATTGATCTTTCAGGATTGCCGAACACTTATTAAAAAAAAAAAAAAAAAAAAAAAAAAAAAAAAAAAAAAAAAGAAAAGAAAAAGTACTCTTTTGTCTGTTTATTTCTTTTTTTTTTCATTTAGTTGGGGGGGAGATGCTGGAAACATAAGCATCCAGCAATCTTCCGTGATTTATAGATACATATATATAAATGGTATATTATACATATTGTATCCTTTGATGTTTTTGTATAGTGGTTGTAAATACTAGTGTATGTTTAACGCTATTCATGTCAGGAGCAAGGCAGACCCCTATCTCAGATGGTATCTAGAAGGCACCAGTTGGGCTCTCGCGTAACAATCGCTTGACATTTACGTCAAGAATGGTTTATTGGTAGATTTACAAGCCAATAAAGCGAGACCCCACACGTTTCTCTAGTTGAGGCTACCGGTCATTTTTCCGGCTGGGAGTGCGTTGCAGACAAGAGGGGCCAGCCCCCCACGCTCGAAGAAGGAGCCAACGAATCTTTTTTCAGGAACAGGCCGGGCGAGAGACTGAATGGTCATTTTTTTCGGGCAGATTGATTAGCCACGCCCGCCATAAAAAAAAGAAAAAAAGAATATAGACTTTTTTTTTTCCCTCAAAAAAAGTTGAGATGAAAAGTTCGCTCCGAGAGGCGAAGATGTGTTAGAAGAAAAACGTGATTAATTCCAAGGAAGACCTACCAACATCGCCGATTGATCCGAAAATGATGTCCGCCACTGATGATGTGTGATAGCCTGTGATCCGAAAATGATGTCCGCCAGTAATGATGTGTGATAGCCTGTGATCCGAAAATGATGTCCGCCAGTAATGATGTGTGATAGCCTGTGATCCGAAAATGATGTCCGCCAGTAATGATGTGTGATAGCCTGTGATCCGAAAATGATGTCCGCCAGTAATGATGTGTGATAGCCGAGGATCCGAATGTGATGTCCGCCAGTATTGATGTGTGACCGCCTGTGATGTTTTCGAATGCGAGCCTTAACTGAGTGCGGGGCACAAAAGAATATGAAGGTACGGTTTTCTTATAATTTATATTGTTTCCCAAAATGTGTAGGGCAAAATGCCAAGTAGGGGGTTCTGCACGCTCCAATTGGTATTCAATCATAGTATTAAAAACAATAATTACACAAGTAGAATTAATAGTGTTTTATTTTGTTTTTTTTTTGTGTTATCTATATTGAAAATAATGTGTCTTATGACGCACCAACAATTTGTAAGATAATTGTAAATAAATTTATATGTTAGTTGTTAAAGAATTGTTAGTATCTTTTCGAACATGAGTCTTATTTTATTTAATTCTATTATGATCTAATTTAGAGTTATGTTTTATTTACGATCCATAAGTTAATTCCGTCTTCAAAAATATTCACAACGCAATTTGGTAATGAAGGCAGTTGCCTCACTCATATCGAAGGGCTTAACCAGGATTGAAACGAACGATCACTGTTATTTTTGTATTAGATGTAAAAAAAATGCATGAGTTTACACTATGAATACTCTGAATTAAAGTGATTAGGAGTGACTAACATAATTCATTCTAGGATTTGGGTTATGCTAACAAGTCGAAATAAAGATTTCCGTTACAGGAGCTCAGTTCTGTCCAGCAATTGTACAATTGATAAAGAATCCCTACTATTTACTACTAGTTTTAGAAATTTAAATAAATAAAAAAATGTGCTGGCTAAATTGAAATGAATAACATTTAATTAATTTTGTGTATTTTAATTTTGGATAAAATTTCTTTTCATTTAGCCAATGGTTGAAGATCTTTAGATATGTGTTTTGTGTGATCTTGGCTAAAAAACTGATGTAATTATTAATTTAGCATATATATTTAACACTAGAATTACCGAGGCGGGTCATCCGTGACCCAAGACGTAGTTTTTTGCTCGTATCATAGTTTCTTTTCAAAGTAAAACTTTGAAACTTATTGACTTTTCCTAAATACTTAGTATAATGTCTTAACACGAATTTAGTTGAAATCGGACGAAAACTTTTTTATACATACATCTTTATACCTAGAACTACCATGCTGGGTCATCACTGACCCGAACAAAATAATTGCATTTTTCATTTATTTCAACAAGGATTTCAACTCTATATTTATAAATAATATAAGAATAGTATAAGTATATGTTCCACATATACTTTTCACAAAAGAGGGAAAGGAATGTGCGTATGTACAGGCGCGGAGGGGGGGGGGGGGGTCGTGATCAAATATTTATTACGCATTTGAAAGGTAAATGTGTGAGTTTTTATGTTATTTCAAACTACTGTAAGTATTATTTAAATAGTTTATTTAATGTTATACCTTAGAAAGTAATTAAAAAGAATATTTTGCCTCTCATAAACCTCAGAGAAAAAAAACGACATTTTTGGCATTTGACTTTCGCACATTTATAGTAATGGAATCACTACGGAGGTTTCTTGAATGAGAAAAATTTTAATTTTTAACATGAATTCTGTTTAAATGACTTTATTAAAGACATTTAGTGACGAAGTTAATATTGTCATCATTTGATGAGGCTAACAATCTTGACATAAATGACAAAACATTTTTTCTTAGAAATGACAATAAAATTTCACTGTTCGAATCCAATACATGTAGTAGCAAGCTCAATGAAAGTAGGCAAATAAATGTTGTGGGAAAAATTAAGAAACACAAATATATTGTAAGAATTTTGCAAAAAATTAAAAATAAAAGAATTTACTTTTTCGGAATAAATCTAAAAATTGGGAAAGATACAAAATAAATCACTCTTCGAAGCGATTTGTAACATCGAACTATATAGACGGTAGAGCCGCAGTGTTCAATATTTTCTGACTAATGCAAAATCTGATTCAAGATCTAGTGATCATCAATGTTTCGGTAGTTTTTAAATATACAATATATTCTAATATAATTAGAAAAGTTTTCTTGATAAAATTATAAATAAAAGATTTGCAAAAGAACGTGAAGATATCCTTCCACGCATCAACACTGAAATTTCAAACAAATGAAAAATCTTTCCACATAAAGCATTGCTAAGACAAAGAAACTAACTTTGTTTGCAAAAACTGCTTATAACTTGTGTGTGTATCATGCACAGGAAAAAAGAAAAAGAAAAAATGTCTATGGCATTTTGTATGAATTGATTGGACCGTAAACTGCATAAAACGGAAAAGTTTTAGTTAAAAAAAAGTCACGAATGTATATATATATATACTTAATTTTATTGTGTTTGAATATCTAATTGATCTGTAGGAACATTATTACACAATTTAAATCGATAAATCATATGTATATATGTTATTAAAAAGGTATCAAAATTTCAAAGCATTTTTTTAGTTAAAAAAAATTCTTTTGAATTATTTAATCTCAAAATTTCATATTATGTAATAGTTTAAATGCTAAATTGTATTCATTATTAAATAAAAATCACTGTATTTATCTTTAATAATTAGTGTGTGTCTTTATCTTCCATGTAAAACAAGAATAGCGTTTTTAAAAGCCATGGGTCAGATGTGACCCACCGCGGTATTTCTAGGTATACAAGAAACGCGGTAATTCTAGTGTTAATTAAGTTTGTTTTGGTCCAATGGAATTAATTCATATAAGATTACAGGAAGAAAATATTTATTATATCTTACAAAATTGGAAGTATATGGTAAATTTTAGAAGAAAAACAGTTTCTTCCATTTCTTCCACTTGGAAGAAACCTATTTCTTCCGGCCGGTTTTTTCCATGGTTTTTTCTGCGGTTTTTTCCACTGCGGAAGAAACCTGCCAACCCTGGTTTGTGATCACCACTGATACTAGCAATACCTTGAATTTTTTTTCAGAAATAAATTTATTCTTCCTTCATGAAAAAGCATGAATTTAGTAATATTAATGAAAGTTACAGGTTAAAATACAGTCGAGTCTCCCTATAACGAAACTCCATACCCTATATCGAATTTCTCTATATAACGAATTTTTAGCAGGAACGGTCCTCTTTTTTCATGATTACATTAAAAACAGTCTCTATATAGCGAAATATCTATCTCCATATAACGAATTTTTTCATAAAATGTTCTTTAGTTATTCAGTTTTAAAAAAGCTTCAAAATCACATGGAATCAAATTTCCATCATTTATATTTGATTTATAGTTCAAGGCTGAGTTTTTTATATTGCTTCTCTACCTTGAATCTCCTTGATCTTTAAGTCCAACGAATTCATTCCACCAGTCCCCCTCCCACACATCTTTTAACATCCTTCGAGAAACAGTGTCAATTTAATTGTTGCACATATAAAACCTGGATCAATGTGGTAATTGAAGTCAGTGTTGATTTCAGAGGGTGGTTTTGGGTTGGGAGTGAATGTCAGTTCACTCCCGGAGCAATGAGATCGCTCCCGAAAATTTGAGATGTTGTGTTTTCAATGGCAAAAAAATTAACGTATGTTTTTCTTGTGTGATTTTTATTAAGCTTTTAAATAAACATCTATTCTCTTTTTTGAAACTGTTCAAATAATTAAGAAATAGGATATTAAGTTAATATTTATAGTTAAACACTTCAAATTTTTAATTAAACGTATAAAAAATAATACTTGTTCAAAAGTTGCACATTAAACAGAAATTTTAATGGCTTTCTCTATTCAACGAATTTCTCTATATAACGAATTTTTTACTCGAAAAATGGATTTCGTTATATAGACTCGACTGTATATATAGAATTGATATAAAAAAAAAAGTCAAATTTTGTCCCTATACCTAACCTGAAAGCTTGATTGTTTACATCTGTAAATTATCTGCAGATTTTAGAGAGTTGCGGATATTAAGGCAGCGGATTTGAGGTAGTTCACTATATTTAATTTGTTTATTAAATTTTACCATTTTCTATTCATTTACAGCATATTTAAATTTATTTTTTATTTAGTGTGCACAATTCAGTTACAAAATCATAGAATGGCTTTAGATTAAAGCCTAGATGTTTAATTTTTAGTACCAATCAGTAACTAGAATGCAATATTTTCTTAACTATATAATTATTTCTTATATTATCTATATTATAAAGGCCAAACGTATCTGTGCGTAACGCATACGTCATTTTGAGAATGGCAACACTTTCCGGTGAAATTTCGCTTTTGCAATTTTCGCTACTGCAATTTTTTTAATTGCTGGACATCACAGAATTTTAATCTTTACACTAATGTGTAGGGGAAAAAATGTACTTTTAAATGAAATTTGTTTGAAAACTGTATCTTAATTTGTTTTTGAGATATTAATTTTTCTGTAATTTTTAATACGGCTTTTCTGTTTTATTAAGGCTGTGGCAACAGGAGTACTCCATTTCTATTTAGCAAAGGTAAAAAGAAAAGAAATGGATTACTGTTATTATGTTGCCATTTTCTCATTAAAAGGGAAAAAATGAAATTTAAATATCTTCTGCTCTAGAACCCGATGAATTTTGATTTCATTTACAAAATTTGATTTACATGTAAAAGAATATCAGCAGTTTAATATCTGTTTCGGCTAATAGCATTGACACTTCAAGTTTTGAATCAATTAAAATGCCAATTTTTTCTGAAAAGGTGAATACAGATACGAAAATGTGCATTTGTAAATTTTGATATGATGAAAATGATGCTGGGTTTAAATTTCACGAGAAAAAAATTTTATATGATTGAGTCAAAGTTGAATAAATTTTGCATTTTTCATTTTGGAATACTAGCATAAGAACCTAAATTGATAACTTTATCATAATAACATATCTTTATTAATTTTTACTGCATACATGTACGATTAAAGTTTAATTTTAACAATTTCTACAACTGAGTACAGTAGACTCCCTCAAATCCGCACAGCTTGGGACCAGAGGTTGTGCGGATTTTAGAATTTTGCGGATTTCTGGTCATTGCTTTGTTTACGTTTTTTAAACGGTAATTTGAGTGCAATTAATAGTGCATTCAGGACTATAATGAATACTTACAATATAATAAAATGTTAAAATAAGTAATAAATTAAAATAATAAAAATTTAGATAATTTTCAAAATGATTAAAATATTAAAAGCAAAGATCAAGTTAATGATCAATAGTGTATGATTAAATATTCATTATAAAAATTAAATATATTTTTCCAAAATTATTCAACAAAACTTGCCTCATAAAAGTACATTACTAATTCACATCAAAATCATAAAATAAGGATTTTTTTTTTTTAAAGTTTAGCCAGGCTTAGTAACCAAAAAATCTTGATTAATGCATAAATATATTTGGTCAGAAAATTGTGATTACCAGTAATATCAGCAATATCTTGATTTTTTTTTTTTTTTTTTTTTTTTTTCCTTCCTTCATGAAAAAAAAAAAAAAAACATGAATAGAGTATTATTGAGAAAATTAAAAAATATATGGAATTGATACAAAATTAAAAAAATCACATTTTGTCCAAATATCCAATCTGAAAGTTTCATTGTTTACATCCATAAAGTATGTGCGGATTTTAGAGAGTTGCGGATTTCTGGTTTGCGGATTTGAGGGAGTCTACTGTATTATAGAAATAATATTTTGTTAATTTGGCGTTAAATATCGTTTTTCGTTTGTTTAGGAGTTAGACTTACCAATATGAAATGCATTTCTTACTACAACTAATTTTCTAGGTTTATTATAAAACAATGAAACAGTTCCATTTTAAACATTTTCTTTCGTCGAGATTCGACGGGTTCCACCTTGTTTTTATAAATTATAAATGTTATTTATTCTTTTTTTAGTTATTTATTATAAAAAACTGCTCCATGTATTGTAAAAACATAAAAACACAGTAATTAAATGTAGGATTCTAAAAAAATCAAATAAATCCAATTTAAATAAAAAAAATCTGATTTAAATCAAATAAATCTGATTTTTTTTATTTTTTTAAAAAAATCATGATTTTTTTCCAACCCTGATTAAAATATTCAATTTGGCAAAATCTTAAAATAATAGGTCTGTCAAAAATCAAAATATGCTGCCTTCCAACTATCTAGCCAAAACCTTTAATTTAAAAAAAAAGAAAAAATAAGAAAAAATAAACATGAAGCCATAAAATTTAAAGTTTTATTAATAAAAAAAAAAAAAAAAATTAAAGCTATTCTCTTAAACAAATAACTCATAACATTTTTTAAAGTGTAGATTACTTGTAAAAAGGTCTTGTTCATAAAAATAGAAGTTCTGCGTTAAGTACTATGTAAAATTGTTTAAAAATTAAACTTTTTAATGGTCAAATATCTGCTATTCGTAATTCAGTTCAACTGTGTGCCGAATAATCAGCAAGGTAGATGCTACAGTTTTTGCCACACTGGATTGGTTTGTCCCCTATTCAGGATGCAAATTGATTTTAACAAATTATGTGCATTCTTACTCTTTAATCAAACACTCTTTTATCATTTCCAATTCCGTTTGTTTATTTTTTGATAAAATGTGATTTTCAAAATAAATAACGTAAAAAAAAAAAAAAAATGTGAAACTACAGTGTGTACTCACATGAATTAAGATTTTTGCTTAGCTAACAAGTTTTGATAATTTTTCAACATTAGGCATTTATCAGACTATTTGTTCTGAAACAAATCACTATTAGATTTTATGAGATAAGCTTTATCTCTATTGCAATTTCACTTTTAAATTAATTATTTTATCAGCTTAAAGGGAGAGGGGGCAGGGCCGTAGCTACGGGGGTGCTATGGGCAGCTCAGCCCCCTCCCCCCTCCCCTGGAAAAGATTCTAAGGTCACTCAATGAATCTCTGTTCTGAAAATTCAAATGAAATTCTGTTCAGAAATCTAATTTAGTTTTGAGACCCTTTCACAGTTTTGCAGAATTACTACTAAATTGTACCTAAAATAAGTACTTCAACACTCCCCCATGCTATTTGTACATATGAAGCTAATATGATATTTGATTTTGCACCAGTTATACATTCAAAATTTTCATCATCATATACTTTTCTTAGCATAAAATGAAGTTATTACACTATTTTAATAAGAAACATCCTACCTACAATGTGAATATGTACTAATTTATCTTTCTGCACCAGAGATAGAGAAAAAAAATATGAGCCCCCCCCCCCCCCTATTGTTCATTTCTAGCTACGACCCTGATGGGGGAGTGGGGCAAAACTGGTGTTTCAAATTTGCTATGTGTACCAGTTATGGCCATGGAGTAGCCAAAAACTGTACAATATTATGCTCCACTTTTAACCATGATTTCTTGTATTTTTTCAAAAGAAGTTGCATAATTTTTGCAAGATTTCAGGCACACAGATTTAGAAATACCAAATATTGTAAAATTCTTTACTATAAATAGGATTCATTTCAGGGTTTGTGATTTTTTTGATTTAAATCGGATTTTTTTTATTTAAATCAGATTTTTTTGATTTTTTTAAAAAATGCCACACAATATTATTATTTTATGACTTTTTGTTTAATTTAAATAACAAATTTTACACACATAGACATGCATGTTATAAGTATTATCTATTATTAATATTACACAATTTACATAAATGATTTATATTATTTCAAGATAAAATTTTAGGCTATGAAAAAAAAAAAATCTTGATTACACAAAATGCATGAAAAACTACAAATTAGATGTCAAGAATTAATTCAAGCTTCAGTACTTTAATTATAATAAAAATATCTGCAACACATAAAAAATTTAAACAAAATTGGAAGCAAACTAAGTTTTTAATTTTTTTTAAGTGCTGGCTGAGAAAAATGAGTTTAATTGCTGCCATCAAAATACTTAAGGCCAGAGGATACAAATTGAGATGTCATCAGTAATTGACTGACTTCTCGGTAGTGTTTGAATTTACACAGGAAAATTTTGAATAGCAGTTTTATTTTATTTGTGGAATATCTATCATCTTATAAAACAATAACTATTTAAACTTACTAATGAGAACTTGGAATCCCTAAATAAAAATTCAGCCAGAGAAGGAATGCTGCAGTGTTACTGCATCTGGCTGGTTTATTTTATTGGGGGATCACAAATCAGTAAATTTAAGAAGTAATTAATCATAAGTTAATCAGTAAGTTCAGTGTTTTATAAGATGATAAATATTACACAAATAAAATAAAAGTAAATTGCTATTCAAAATTTTCCAGTGTGAATTCCAACACTAGTGAGAAGTCAGTCAATTAGCGAATACATCACAATTTGAATCCTCTGGCCTTGAGCATTTCGATGGCAGCAGTTTAACAGTTTTATCTGTTGATTTCTAATTTCTGAAAGTACCAAACCAAAGGCAGAAAACATTTGTTGTACTGAAGCAGATAAATCTATTGCAGTAAAAAGCTAGTTGATCATTAATTCTTTAAGTTTTTAGTATCATCAGCCTTTTCGATAACTGTAACAAAAATAACTTCCACTATTCTAAAAGGCTAAAATCAATTATATTAAATTAAAATAAATAAATAAATGACTGATTCAGATTTTGCTCAAATCTTAATATAACATGCCTCACCAAAGTACAGCAAATAAAGTCATACAATTTTATTTTACCTTGACTTGCAGAAGTTTTTCTAAATACCAATGAGTAAATATTCAAATATTTAATATATTTTTGCTTAGATTTCTTTACTGTTGCAAGATTATTTTATAATTTGATTCAAATGAAATTTGAAAGCATTTTTTTTTTTTTTTCTAAACTTTACATTTATTTTACTTTTTTACAAAGCTTAAGCTTTATCTTTCTGAAAGTTGTTTAATTATATATATTATATAAAACTAAATTATGTTAAAGCACATTATTATGTTTGTTTACATCTTAAATTTAAACTAATTAATAAACGTAAAGTAATAAACGTTTAATTACATCTTAAAAATAACTTAAAAGAAAAACTGATTTAAATCAATGATTTAAAAAAAAATCAATTGATTTAAATCGTGATTTAAATCAACGAACCCTGATTCATTTTACCAAGTTTAAAAAAAGACAATTTTGTGCTCTTAAAAAATGGGCTAGATTGAAGACTGCTCTAAGATAGAAAGTAAAATTAAAGCCATTCAAAATCAGGGTTCGTTGATTTAAATCAGCTTGATTTTAATCATGATTTAAATCACGATTTAAATTAATTGATTTTTTTAAAAAAAATCATTGATTTAAATCAGTTTTTCTTTTAAGTTATTTTTTAATAAATTTAAGGTGTAAACAAACATAATAATGTGCTTTAATATTATTTAGTTTTATATAATATATATAATCAAACATCTTTGAGAAAGATAAAGTTTAAGCTTTGTAAAAAAGTAAAATGCAAAGTTTAGAAAAAAAAATGCTTTCCAATTTCATTCGAATCAAATCATAAAATAATTTTACAACAGTAAAGAAATCCAAGCAGAAATATATTGAATATTTGAATATTTACTCATTACTATTACAAATACTATTTAGAAAATTTTCTGCAAGTCGAGGTAAAATAAAATTGTATGACTTTATGTGCTGTACCTTGGTGAGGCCTGTTATAAATTAAGATTTGAGCAGAATCTCAATCAGTCATTTATTTATTTTAATTTAATGTAATTGATCTCAGCCCTTTAGAATGGTAGAAGGTACTTTTGTTATAGTTATCGAAAAGGTTGATACTAAAAAACTTAGAGATTTAATGATCAACTAGCTTTTTACTGCAATAGATTTATCTGCTTCAGTAGAACTAATGTTTTCTGCCTTTTGGTTTGATACTTTCAGAAATTAGAAATCAACAGATAAAACTGTTAAACCACTGCCATCAAAATACTCAAGGCCAGAGGACACAAATTATGACATATTCAATAATTGACTGAATTCTCACTAGTGTTCAAATTCATGCTAGAAAATTTTGAATAGCAATTTACTTTTATTTTATTTGTGGAATATCTATCATCTTATAAAATACTGAACTTACTGATTAAACTTACGATTAATTACTTCTTAAACTTACTAATGAGAATTTGGAATCCCCAACAAAAAACCAGCCATATGAGGCAACACTGTAGCATTCCTTCTCTGGCTGAATTTTTATTTAGGGATTTCAAGTTCTTGTTTTATAAAATGATAGATGTTCCACAAATAAAATAAAATTGCTATTCAAAATTTTCCTGTGTAAATTCCAACACTACTGAGAAGTCAGACGATTAGTGACAACATCTCAATTTGCATCCTCTGGCCTTAAGTATTTTGATGGCAGCAATTAAACTCGTTTTTCTAAGCCAGCACTTAAAAAAACAAAAGTTATAAACTTAGTTTGCTTCCAATTTTGTTTAAAATTTTTATGTGTTGCAGGTGTTTTTATTTCAACTAAAATACTGAAAGTTGAATTAATTTTTGACACAAGATTTGAAGTTTTTCATGCATTTTGTATAATCAAGATTTTTTTCATAGCCTAAAATTTTACCTTGAAATAATATGAATCACTTATGTAAATTGTGTAATATTATTAATAGATAATATTTATAACATGCATGTCTATGTATGTAAAATTTATATTATTTAAATTAAACAAAAAGTTGTAAAATAATAATAATGTGTGGCATTTAAAAAAAAAAAAAAATCAAAAGAATCTGATTTAAATCAAATAAATCCGATTGTTTTGATTTTTATTAAAAAAATCAAAAAAATCACGAACCCTGTTCAAAATATATTGTCAGCACTACAAGATAGCTAAGTTTTAGAGTACCTTGGTCTACTTTGCGTCACAAGGTTACAGAATGGGTAATTTTTCTAATAATTTTAAAATTCAAGTAGTAGAAGTACTGGGTTGTGCCATTTACGATGGCTAATTATCTATTACAAGAGATATGGGTCTGAAACGAAAAGGGATGAGGGTCTTTTTAAGATCCTAACCTATATTTACACGATGAAATCTAAAGTTCAAAGAAAATCTTTGAAAACTCAGAGTGAACAGGCTGGCTGACAGCTAAGTACTAGGAATTAAAGTTAAAAATCAATTGAAAAAGTGGCTTTTAGAAATTATCAGAATACTATTTCTTATAAAAATAGAACAATTTTAAAATTCTAACCATAAAATTGTTAAAACTGGCAAGGTAGAAACTTCATTTTAAAATGGAAGACCAGGCTGGTATGGTATGATTTGCCAATGAAATCCCATTCTAAAATAACTTGCAAATTAGCAGAATACATAAATAAGACACCACAAACTAACATAAATGAAAACTAAATCAAAAAATGATTTCAAGGAAGACAACTCTTTGGTAAAGATTCAAGTATTTTAATTTTAAACAGTTCACAATCCATTGATAATTATAAAACTGATTAAATATATAAAATGTGCTTTTTATATCCTATAGGCACAATTGTCTATTTTAAGAATCAAATATATATATATTTTTTCATTTATTTAACTTTTTAGTTAAAATCAACTTAAGTATTTTTAACTTGATGTTTTTATCAATTCATTAAAAAAAGTTCAATTATTATTATTTTTTTTAATACAGCAAACAAATAGTGTAGTAAAATAGATGCTGTATAAAAATGTTTTACTTATTAATTAAAATGTTAGTTAAATTACATGATATTGGGGTGGCCAAAACTGGTACAAATTCAAAGAAATTACTTAATGAGTTATTACTCAGAATCTAAAATATGTGGCGTAGCAAGCAGAGGTCAGAGAGGGGGGGGGGTCTGCCCTGAGTTCACCCTTTAAGGGGTGACACCCAATCTTTATTTGCAAATATATGTACTTAACCTTATAAGAATTTGAAAAGAATTCTGAAATAAAATGAAATTTCTAGCACACGATGCAATACAGTTAATTTTTGTTTTTTTTCGAGAATGAAGTATCAGAAGTGATTCATGAAGTACAGAACGGAGTTTCTAAATAAGATATGCACTGGGGAATGAAAATCTACCTATCCAACAAGTGGCTAACAAAAGCAAACTTTAAAAGAAAGAATTTTCTTCTACACATAGACATCACATTTTTTGACTTATGTGGAGTATGGGTTGAGTGGTGACTTGCAGGAAAAGAAATGGTAAATAAGGAATGGTATGGTCATTTGTTGTAATAACGTAGAATTGTAATCGAAAAAATATGGCGGATTGGGGGGGGGGGGGTGACATCATGCTGATATTATTTACATCCGCTCTGGGTGTCACTCATCCTGGCTATGCCAATGTTTAATAGAAAGTTATTATAATTAATAAAAAGGCAATTCAATTTACTAAAGAATACTGTTAATATGATTTAATATAATTCAATCGGTCAAAAACTAAAATTTCTATTTCAACTTTTCTCTAAATGAGGACAAAACTGGAGCATCTACCCTATTATCTAACTCACCACTAATTTACTCACTCCAAATTTTAGCATAAAACAAACTTGAAGATGGTAGACAATAGTATTGCTGCGTGGAGAAGATAACCGGCTCCTGCAATAATGCTCTAAACAAAACTTTTTTTTTTTTTTTTTTTTTTTTTTTTTTTTTTTTTAACAGACAGCGCATTATGTTTTTTTGATAAAGTCATATACATATATTAGCACTGTCTAAAATTATTCAACGCTGATTCAACGGAATATTGGAGAACCTTTCTAGGATTAAATATAATAATATACCTCTTCCAGTTTTTTCACTACTTCAGCAGCAGTAGTAAATTCATCATTTTCACTATCTTCCACGGAACCAGTTTCATCAAGGTCCATTTTATAATAATGGACAAAAATATAAATCTAGAACTTTAAATATTAACAAGATAGATATAATAAAAAAAATTATAACATATTTACAATAACACAATAAACGAATAAGCCGGACCGAACAAATTAAAGATCTCAAAGTTTACAAACATTCCCGCGTACTCTCAAACGCAGATGTAACTTCAAATAAAAATAAAATTTTGTCTGTGTTCGGGGATTACGCGCGCTGCGCGCGCGAGCTCAAGAGCCAGAAACATGGAGTGGACTCTCATCGCGTACGGAATATCCGTTCACTACTCGCTACTGTGCTACAGGTACTGTAAACTGTCCGCTCAATAACAGGTGGAGAACAGATCACGGATTTGATTAAAATTATGGTGCTAATAATAAAGTTAATCTGTTACAAAAGAAGGTGAGCTTGATGGCCGAACCGTTAGACCCTTGAGCTTGCAATCACACGTTATGGGTTTATGGTGATTGCTATGGTTACCACCGCAAGGTCAAAAATATTTCGCAGTTCAGAATGGCAGTGCCTTGAGCTGTTACCATAGTGATCACGGACGGTAAATTGTTTACGTTTTAAATTAGCTTGTTGTTCTATGATAAATGGAGTCAGAATTTGCACTCATAGTTCTGTAGAATAAAATAGAATTAAGTTAAAACATCTGCGTGTTATTTTATGACAACCAACGGGACAGGTTCTATTCCTTCACGGGACAAAAGTCGGTTTATGATTATTATTGTTAATATTATTATTGGTTGTTTTTATTAATAAATAAGATATTTTTATTAAAGATAAATTTTATATTAGTAATACAGAAGCACATATATTTCTATTATAATAATAAAATATTTATTTAAATACGAGAAAATGAGATTTTTGTGGAGAAAGTTTTATATTTGAACCATTTTAATATTCTAAATATCGTTCCAATGTGATTTATATATATGCAAATGAAAAAAGTATTCTGCAAAAATATCCGCATACGCATTTTTTTTTTTTTTTTTTTTTTTAATTTTAGAAGTAAGTTTTTATCAAGATTAGGATACAAATATAATGCATGCGTGGATATTTTACGGTGTTAAAATCAATATGGAAAATATTATAAAAGCTAAATGTAAATGCTGTACATTTTTTTAACTAAAAATATCTGCACACATGTTTTTTAAAGAAGTGAAATATTTCGTGTTTGCCTTCTAGTTTTGTAATGAATAAAGCATGATTAGAATGTTTATAAATTTTCGATTGAAAAGTATAAATCAGGGCAAAACTGCATATATTTCAAGCGTTCCAGCTCCTATGGAAGAGGTGTCCGCAAGATTAAAGGCGGGGCCAAGGTATACGCTACCTAGCGGCAGGGGTGCATAAGCAGAGGATTATTAAGTAGATTGCAGTTTCTTTTGTGTGAATGGCAACAAAACTTTTTTGTTTCAATTAAATGTTACTTTAAAATATTACGTAGAATCTAGAATAAGTTTTAGGTTTGAAATATTGTAAATAAATATAGAATAAATAAGTGTAGTACGATTAAATATTAACATAAAATACACTAAGATGAAATATCCTTTAACTATGCGATACAAATATCGCTGATTAAAATATGTTCGATTTTTAATGTGTTTTTAATATAATGAAAGATGACTCATATAATTTAGTAAGTAGATTATAAAAATGCAGAATTTTGAAGTAGTGTCACATTTTACTAAATCTTGATGAGCTAAGTTATACAAAATTGTATACACCTTAGTATTTCCTATGATAATATAATGTTTAGCAATGTTTAGAAATGTATAGAATTTAATACTAAATAAAATATTTAACTTTAGCTCTATTTTTAATTATCAATTGCAGACGATAAAAATCCAATGTTTTCTTGGTCGTATCGACTTTTTTTATTTAACTTGCAAACATTTCATTCTTTTAATTTAAAAACCTATTTCATTATACGTATATTCGGAATAATTTTAAATATATGTATTAAATGTTGTTTTGTTAAACAAAGAAATATTGTTAATTTATTTGTTTAAATATTTAACGTTCTAGACAATAATTTTCTTAAAATCGTAGATTACACACTCTCTCTTTCTCTCTTTTTTTCTTTTTTTTTTTTTTTAACAGACAAAGCTATTTCGGGACTTTATATTAAAAATTCATTCACAAATTTCAAGCGATTCTCTCAATCATGACAGATTAATCAAATCTATGAGATATATTGCAAAATATTTTTGTTACAGTTTGTATCGATAAAATCATGTACATTTAAAACTAGTTGGATGTGTCAATCCCAAAACTTTCTTCTATCTCATAAGTACATTTTAATATTTAAAAAAAAAAAAAAAAAAAAAAAAAAAAAAAAAAAAAAAAAAAAAAAACGTGGTGACCCCAAAGTTACCCACTATCGAATTTCCTCGAACATTTGACCTAGCCTAATGAGATTCTGGTATCCTAAAAGCCTAAAACGCAAACTTTAATTAATATTCTGAGAAAAAGAGCTTAATAGTGCCTCATGTTGGGTAATTTATACTAAAACCTAATAAGCATCTATTTATGTCAAGACCTAACAGAATCTGAAATTTGATGGAATTTCGTCCATTAGTTCTTGAGATATAGTTATAACAAAAAATTTGCAAAACGTTGCACAGCAACACCATATCTTGGACAATTTATGCGAAAACGTAAGAAAGCGTCTAATTATGTTATGGTGTAAAAGAATCTCAAGTTTGATGAAATTCTGTGCATTAGTTCTTGAGATATAGCTAGTTAAAAAAACCGTGTAAAATATAGCACAGCAGCACTATCAGTTGAAGGATTTATAACAAAACGTAATCATCGTGTAATTATGTTATATGTTATATGTCATTTTGTAACAAAATCTGAAGTTTGATGAAATTCTGTGCGTTGGTTGTTGAGATATAGCTATCGGAAAAATCGTGCAAAATGCAGCATAGATGCACTACCTGTTGCAAGGTTAATACCAAAATGTAATCAGCGTCTAATTATATTATATATTCTAGTGTAACAGAATCTAAAATTTGATGAAGTTCTCTGCATTAGTTCTTGAGATATAGCTATCGCAAAAATCGCGCAAAATGGAGCATAGCAGCGCCACCTATAGGGCAATTCACACCAAAACCATATCAGCGGCTATGTATCTCAAGGTATCGCGGAATCTGAAGTTTGGTGAAATTCTGTCCATTAGTTCTTGAGATATAGCTATCATGAAAATCATGAAAAGCGTGGCATAGAAGCGCCACCTCCTGACCAATTTACACCAAAACCTAATCAGCGTCTATGTATATCAAGGGGTCGCAGAATCTGAAGTTTGGTGAAATTCTGTGCATTAGTTCTTGAGTTATAGCAATCTTGAAAATCATGAAAAACGTAGTATAGCAGCGCCACCTGCTGGCCAATTTTCACCAAAAACCAATAGGCACTAATTCATATCAAGGTCTAACTGAATATAAAATTTTATTAAATTTCGAGCATTAGTTCTTGAGATAGAGCGCCCACAAATTTTTTGTCACATACAGACAGACAGACAGACAGACGGACAGACTCACAGACAGACATTTTCTAAAAATAGTCAAAACGTGTTCAGGATCTTCTAAAACGTGTAAATCCGTCGAAAACCGGAAGTCGAAAATTTTCATGAATCCAATACTTTCTTCTTGTAAAGATAGAAGAAAGTAAAAATAGTCACAATATCATTTTAATTTCGGGAGAAAAAGCACTAATTAGTACTCATAAGTACCATATAATGCTACGAAAAATATTGACTTTTACCCTAAAATTAAAATAACAATGCGACTTTTTTTAAATACATATATTTTTAATAAAAAAAAATCTGGGTATTTAAAAAAAAAAGTCGCATTGTCATTTTAATTTTAGGGTAAAAGTCAATATTTTTCGTAGCATTATATAATACTTATGAGTACTAATTAGTGCTTTTTCTCCCGAAATTAAAATGATATTGTGACTATTTTTTTAAATGTACATGATTTTATCGATACAAACTGTAACAAAAATATTTTGCAATATATCTCGTAGACTTGATTAATCTGTCATGATTGAGTGAAAATTCAGAAAATATGCGCAAGAGATGCGGAGATAATACACATCTGCGCATATATGACGTCAAACCCGCGCATTCATTTGCACCCCTGCCACCAGCTGGCGCAGCTTGTTAACTTACGACAGATTCCAGCATTAAGTTGGTACGCTCTAGCAGCTCTGAATCAGGGTCGGGAATCCTATTGCACGCGTGAAAAAATTGGCACGCGTTAGGATATTTTCGGCACAGCATTGTTTGAGATTTTGGAATAAAATATAATGAAGTTAAACAAAACACAAATTTATACAAGATGGACTTTTATTTATTTGTTTTTTAATTGGAAAGCAAATAATGGAATTTCTAAACTATTTCATTGTGGGCTCAAACAAGATATTAAATTTAGAGAAATTTTGAGAATATGAAAAAGGAAAATGTCAAACATTATAAGTAAAATTGCCAATGATGAAACTATAGCGACTAGGTATAGTTATGACAATTTTCACAATTATTCCATTTATTTATTCTTCCAGGTCATTAATTTCGAAAAATAATGATACAAAAATCTTAAATATTAGAAAACAACTTGATTCCAGCTTGAATTCCGTTAAAAGCAACTAAGTTGAATCTACACTTGGGAAAACATCACAGTGTTATTTTGTCGAAGTCCAATCACGGCTATTTATTCTAATTGATTGCAGGCAGTCTGTAGTAGCGGATAGCGACAGCTTAATGCAACAATGTTAAAACTTAGATTGCATAACGAAACGGGGAAAAAATAAAAAAAATCCCTACCCGGTTTTGGCAAGTTGTTTTCTTGGTATTGGTGTTCGTTTCGGTTACTTCTCCATGTATTTTACATTGTATTGTGCATTTATATTTTCTTTTTCTCATAATTTTATTACTCTTAATATTATAATGTGAAATATTAATACGATAGCGCATTCCTATATCAAAAATACTTTTTTCTTATTTAAAAATTAGCATAATATTTATGCCTTATAAATATTAGAAAAATATTTCAAAATTTTATCGCGTATTTTTGGACAAACTCATGCATATTTTAATAGTTTGATTCCGGCGTTAGTAACCTCGGCATTAACCAGTTTTGTCCATTTTAGAAATATTTTCAATGCGTCTTTCATGCATCCAGAGGTGTTTCTTAGGGTTTTAGAGTCGTAGACAGCAGCTTTGACGAGTTTCGTTGTGGCACAACTAGTTGCGTGCATCCAGTAATGTTTTGTTGTTGTTGTTGTCGTTTAAATGGTCGCGCAGAGCTCATAAGGGCGTTGACCGCGGTACTGACGAGTTTCATGCACTTTAGAGACTGCTACACAGCGAGTTTCGTGCATCCAGTGATGTTTTTTTGGTTTAAATGGGCGCGCAGCGCTCATACGTACGTTTGTGACTGCGGCATTGACGAGTTTCGTGCCCTTTAGAGATTGTTGCACAGCGAGTTTTGTGCACTTTAGAGATTGCTACACAGCGAGTTTTATGCACTTTAGAGATTTCTATACAGCGAGTTTCGTACATCCAGTGATTTTTTTTCTTGGTTTAAATGGGCGCGCAGAGCTCATACGTACGTTAGTAACTGCGGCATTGACGAGTTTCGTGCACTTTAGCGATTGCTGCGCAGCGAGTTTTGTGCACTTTAGAGATTGCTGCTCAGCGAGTTTCGTGCACTTTAGAGATTGCTACACAGCGAGTCTCGTGCATCCAGTGATGTTTTTTTTGGTTTAAATGGGCGCGCAGCGCTCATACGTACATTAGTGACTGTGGCATTGACGAGTTTCGTGCACTTTAGAGATTGCTGCACAGCGAGTTTTGTGCACTTTAGAGATTGCTGCACATCGAGTTTTGTGCACTTTAGAGATTGCTCCACAGCGAGTTTTGTGCACTTTAGAGATTGCTGCACAGCGAGTTTCGTACATCATCCAGTGGTGTTTTTTTTGTTTAAATAGGCGCGCAACGCTTATACGTACGTTAGTGACCGCGGACAAGTTTCGTCCATTTTAGAGCCTGCTGCACAGTCAGTTTCTTGTGCCCGATGATGCTTTTTTTTTTTTTTTTTGTTTCGTTCATAGGCGCGCAGCGTTTAAGAATCATCATTGGAACTGTTCACGTCGTTAATTGTCTGCCGAAAATTCCGTGTTTTGATTCGTGAGAATTTTTATGTTTCTGAAAATTCAGTTTGTTCGAGAGTGCTTGTCACTAAAATCGTCAAAATCCAGTGTCTGGTTTGGTTTAGGATTATGTCATTAATATTTGAAAAGAATGCGTTATAATTATTAATAATTATTAAAAAGATTATAATATGCTTTCATTGTACATTTCTATAAAATAGCAATTAAAATCATCATTAAAAAATAAAATTGAAGAAATAATACTTTTATTATAACCTTTGTCTAAGTTTATAAGTATAATATAACTTTAACATAAATACCAAGAAAACAACTCGCCGAAACCATGTAGGGATTTTTTGATTTTTTTCCCCCATTTCATTACTCAGTCTAAATTTTTACATATTGCATTAAGCTGTCTCTATCCGCTACTGCAGTCTGTCTATACGTTAGATCAGAGGTTCCCAAAGTGTGCTCCGCGGAGCCCTTGGGGCTCCGCCTGAAACTTTCAGGGGCTCCACGTCGTTCCAGGAAAATAAACAATAGATAAAGAAATTAGCATTTTAAAAAAGAACGATTTTGAAAAGTATGTAGGAATTTTTGTGTGTGTGTGCCCATCTAATTAAATGTACCTATTACTGGGTTGAAAAATACAGCAATACACTCAATTCTACCATTGAGAGCACTTAAAAAATTGCAATTTATATGTAGCTTTTTTCTGCATAATATTGTTGGTTTGAATAGCTTTATTTTATGTTTATGAATTTAATGTATTTTATAAATTTGATGTAAAATAAGCTACAAGAAATATTATTCAGAATCGAATGCACAACGTGAATCGGAACAGAAAAGGCCCGTTAGTACTGTTAACACTGCTGGCTGAACAAAGAACAGTTTTGTTTTTTGGAATTCCCGCCTATTATATTTTTATACTAAATTACTTTTTAGCGCTTTCGAGCAAAGTTGAAAAGTGCTTATGCATTCGGTTTGTTAGCACTTTCCAACAAAGTTTAAAAGTGCTCATGCATTCGGTTTGTCTGGCCGTATGGCTGTTTGTCCGTCTGTCCGCGCTCTAACACACGTAAATACACTGGAATTGCCCTGAAATTTTTGGACGTTAGCGACGTTGCACGTTTGGACCTATTGAAAAGGAAGTTTCTACCATGAGTTTATTTACAGGGAGAGTGAAAACATTTCCATCGCATTACGGCCTATGGGGAAAAATTGTTTCACGGGAATTTTAAAGATGTCACAGCCTGTCAAACATTTTAAAATTTATATACGAGGTGAACTAAAATATGCATTCTATAAAATATTCTGTGGAAATATATCTATTATTCATTTACAGAGCCACACAAAAGTATTCCATTAGATAATGTTAAAAGGGGGAATTGTGTGCGAAATATTTTAAATTTATTATACTGTTTCATGTATAATAAAACTGATATATATATCTATATATATATATATATATATATCACTAAGGCATAATGTAAATTAAACGATAATGTCTAGCATAATATGAAGTACATAGCTTTTACAGGGACACACAAAAAATTTCAAATAGTATATTCTTTCCGAAGTACATGCATTTTAATTAAGATATGAGCGTTTAAGTTTCTCTAAATCTATGTACATTATATGTGAGTAAAAATGCTATAGTTGATATACAGGGCTACCCAAAAGAGCTCGCCAACGTTACTGAATATGAGCGTTAACTACTTAAAGGTGGTTTTTAAATAAGTAATGCATTTTTACGCTGCACTGCATTCAATTTACTATCAAATGTTTGCAGAATATAGATAAAATGGTATACAGGGCCACGCAAAAAATTGGTTACATGGAGCCTATGAATGATAATTTATGAGAAAGTGATTTCAGCTGTTTTAAAAGCGTTTTAGTTTAAAATAATTTTTAGCTTAATACTGACATGTGATAAAGATAGAAGGTAAACTACAGAGTTGAACAATATTCGAGAATGTTTTCATCTATTAGTACAAATTGCTAAAAAAGGAATTTCAAGCTACTAGGCATTTTCTTGCTAAACTAAATTTTCCTATTATATAGTATGTATATCAATTGATAGATCAAATACAAGTCTGTTCAAAAGTACAGGAATACATATTTGGCTTTATTTGTTATATACTCTTATATCCCTAAATAAATAAATTTTGTTAAAGATATCATGAAGTATTGGAGAGTGCTTCATAATCTATGCTTAACGCATGATTTTTCTACTTGTTGCTTAGTAACAAGGCTCTAACGTCCTAATGAGGTAAATTTGTTTCACATTGATTGTTCATATTTTTTTACATTACTCTTTAAAATGCTAGTTTCAGTTCGTTTAACATGCGTAGTTTTATAATTGCATATCTGTTTTGATGCAAAAACAATAACAAAAGAAAGTTTTTTTCAAAACTATAATTAATAGCCAAATACATTAAATAAAATATCCAAAACACTGAACAATACTGCACCTAACAATACAGCTTATAGATTTTGCCCCGCCCACTTAAACACTAAAACGATGATTATGCTTCTAAATGTATTTTCTTAAAATGGTTCAAAAAAAAAAAAAAAAAAGCTGAGTGGTGATTCATTATCGTTGTATGTTTAGAAGTACTTGAAACTTAAAGAGGAACGGAAAATATTCCATAATCACATGATTCTATTATGGGTATGCAGAAATAGCGAAAAAGTATTAGATATTTACTCATAGATGACTGGAACTACCCATTTTTTTTCGCGAGAAATAATTCTAATAATACAGAAGTATCTCTCTGCAAGCGAAAACTGTACAACTTACCTTTTTTTCTGTGTATTTGTGGTTTTCGTCATAAATAATAATAGCATAAATATAATAAAAATAACATAAGCCCCAATGTAACGCATAATCCAAACATGGTTACAATTTTGATCTTTAATTCTAATTTCATACTGGAAAAAAAGAATAGTTTTTATTTTAAAAATGGGTGTCATTAACCCCTTAACAGTATTGCTTGAAGATCGCTCGGGTAAAAAAGAGTTTGTTCTCCTCGTTACTAAATGCTTTCAGAAATCACAAATTTTTAACTATAACTTTTGCTGTATTTGAAGGAAATATCTCGATTATACAAGTTAGATATTTTAATACAAAAAAAGAGGGCTTTAATCCTTATTTTTATTTTATTCTATCCAATAATAGTTATATTAAATAAAACTGTTAAAAGATTATGCAATAGAAAATTTGATTTTTAAAATTTCTCGTTTGGATTCAGAATTTCTGTATCAGGAAAGGGCCAAACTGAGAACCTTGGTCCAATGTTAAAATTTACTGGCTCAGATATTTATCCAGCAGATGTTTCTCTGCTTCATAGGCATAAAAATAAATTAATTTGTAAACAACAGAGTATCATTGAGTTAGGGGCTCCGCTTACAAATTCTTTCTAAAAAGGGCTCCGCGAGCCCAAAAGTTTGGGAACCGCTGCGTTAGATATATCCACGTTAATGTATCTGCACGCTAGTATGTCTTCACGACAGTAATTTCACACGCTAATGTGTCTGCATGCACAGCACTGAATAAGTGGTCGTCCCGAGTGTAATAATTTTCATCAAGACGGGTTAAAATTTTGTTTATTATTCTAATTCCAACGGCAGGAGCCTCCGTTTAGTATCCGATTAACAGGCACGCAGGCAGGGATATAGTCGTAAAAATAACAGAGGTTAACGCTCAAAGCAGAAGGTATACGCTCAAGTAGTGATGGGCGATTTCGATTTTTAAATCGATTTAATCGATATTACGGCCAACTCGATTTAATCGATACTTTAAAATTTTTAATCGATTTCTCTGAAGTTAATATAATTTTCATTTTCCTTCAAAAGTCGAAGATAAAATAGTCGGATGTGCCAATTCCAAAATTTCAGTGTATTAGTTTCTAAGATAGAAGAATTAAAGAAACCTCAGAAACCACCCCCCCCCCCCCCACCTGCAAACTAGCATTTTTTGTTGAGTGGTGTACACCAAAATTGATCAGGATCAATTTTTATCAGGTACCAATTGAATCTGAATTTTGATGAAAATCCATGAAAGCGCGAGATACAGCTATTTCTTAAATCATGAAAAATGCAGGATATCAGCGCCATCTGTAGGACAATTTACACCGAGAACTAAACAACACTAATCTATGTCAGGGATTTACTGAATCTGAATTTTGATGAAAATTCGTTCTTGAGATAGCGCTATTGCGTTAATCATGAAAAATGCAGTATAGCAGCTGTGATGGGCGATTCTCGAAAATTTCCTATTCGATAAAAATCGTAATCGTAAAAAAGCGCATTCGATAAAGTCATCGATTAATTTCGAGAATCTACAATCGAGAGGTTTTTACAATCGATTATTAAAATCTTTGTTATTACATGTTTAAAAAGCATAATTTAATAAATACATGGACACTGAAAACAAATGAATTTAAAAAACAACAACAAACCAAAAGGATGTTATAATGGAGCCGCAATAGTAGAAAAGTCATGTAACGGCGTTCCTTGATCCCTTGGTCCTCATACATTATAAATTATATATTGGAAGTCTCTATAAAAAAAATCAGATCTGAATTCACAAAAACGAAATGATTTCAAAAAAGTTTGAAAAGCGCTTCTGTAAGGAGGCCAAATTGAGGAAAAGAGAAGAAAGATTCATAATATGAAAGAGTGGTTTGAAAACTTCCGTTGATTTATCATATGACGGGTCCATAAAAAGCTTCATATTTACTCCTCACTATTCCACTATTTTTTTTCTTACCTGAATACAACCGGAAATCACGCAGCCTCGCTTTTAAATGTTTATATTTAATAAAATATTTTTACCAGAGGGCTCCATCAAAAAATCACATTTAAAATGAAATTTCTTCTCAAAATAGCTATGATTTAAAAAATTTACTCCTCATCGCTCCCCTTCCCCCTGCCGAAATTCAACCCCAGGAGGAGAAACGTTCATAATGTGAAAGAGTGATTCGAAAAACATTCCAATAATCAATCACATGAAGGGTCCAAAAAAAGTTTGGAATTTACTCCTCACCCGCAGGTTTAATTTTTCTTAACAGAATACACCCGGAAATCACGCATCCCCCACTTTAAAATGTTTATAATTAGTAATTTTTATTAGAGGGTTCCATCAAGAAACCACTTCTAAAATGATAGTTATTCTCGAAATAGCTACGATTAAAAAAATTCACTCCCCGTTGCCCCCCCCCCCGTCCTGAAATTAAACTGCAGGAAGAGAAAGGTCCATAATGTGAAAGAGTATTCCGAAACCTTTCCTATGATATATCACATAACGGATCCAAAAAAAGTTTGAAATTTACTCCTCACCCGTGGGCGTAATGTTACTTTTTCTTCCCAGAATGCACCAGGAAATCACGCAGTACCCATTTTAAACTTTTGTATATATGAAATAATATTTACCGGAGCGCTCCTCTGAAAACCACATCTAAAATTATATTCATTGTCAAAATAGCTAAAATTAAAAAAAAAAAAAAAAAAAAAAAAAAAAACATTTTTTTATTGTTTCCCCTCTCCCTCCTTAAATTCAACTCCAGGAGGAGAAATATTCGTAAAATGAAAGAGGTTCGAAAAAATTCCGATGATATATATATGTAACATGACGGGTCCAAAAAAGAGGTTGAAATTTACATGTCACCTGTGGGTTCACTCATTTTTCCCAGAACACACCTAAAAATGACGTATCCCCCCCACTTTAAAATCTTTATATTTAATAAGTTATATTTACGGAAGAGTTCCATAAAAGAAACCTCCACATCTAAAGTGATATTTATTGTCGAAATAGCAACGGTTTAAAAAATTCACCCTCTTATCGGTTTCTCCCCCCCCCCTTCCTCCTGAAATTCAACTCCAGGAGGAGAAAGATTCGTAAAATGAAAGGGAGGTGCCAAAACATTCCGATGATGTACATATAACATGACGGGTTAGAAAAAAAAAAAAAGGTTTGAAATTTACATGTCACCCGTGGGTTTACTTATTTTTCCTAGACTACACCTAAAAATGATGCAGCCCTCACTTTAAAATCTTTATATTTAATAAATAATATTTACCGGAGAGTTCCATAAAAAAATCCACACCAAAAATAACATTTATTGTCGAAATAGCTAAGATTTAAAAAATTCGCCCCCTCATCGCTCCCCCCCCTCCCCTCCCCTCCTCCCGCCCCTTAAAATTCAACTCCAAAAGTAGAAAGATTCATAATATGAAAGAATGATTAAAAGAGCTTTCGTATATGCCTCTCATTTCAGCAAATTTCATCCCGATAAAGTCAGGCATAACGAGAAAATCATTTCATCGCGATGAAAATTAACCTCGATTGAAATAGGTTTATCGAAGGACTTGTAACTTCCAGATGAAATTTAATCTTGATAAAAGCGGCACTCCGAGAATCTTGTGGTTTACTGATGAATGCCTTTTTTCGATAAGGATGATTTTCGTTCTCTCTGAGAATAGAGATGACGAGCTTTATCGAGGCGTTTTGTCGATGAAGCTTTGTGAAATGAAAGTTTTATCGAAAAACGAAGTACAGAAAGAAGCATGAGAATACGATAATAACTTGTGAAATGAAGACCTAATTTTCAAAGTTTCTGGTATTTTAGTCTTACCATGCTGTCACGTTCGTGGTACCCCCCAATAAATATTATTTATTTAAAAAAAAATCAAAGAGGGGGTTGGAGAGGGGACGAACATATGTTTAAAACTGTAGCGATTTCTACAATACCTATCAATTTAAGTGTGGTTTTTTTTTTTCATCGAATCATTCGGTAAATATTATTTATCAAATGTAAAAAAATTTAAATGTCTGCTGCAGAAACTTGGTGGCGAAAGGGTTGGACTGACGGGGGGCAGGGGAGGAGGACAATTTTCACTTTTTAAACCCGTCATATTGTATATCATCTTGAAGATCTCGAATTACTCTTTCATATTATGATGCTTTCTTACCCCCCCCCCTTCCGAATTTGGTTCCCACGGCGGGAGAGGGGGGGAGGGTTGGCATTTTTCGAAGCTTTTTGTGTTTTTATCATTTTAGATCGAATTTTTTAATTGAAAACGTCGTTAGGCGTATTGGAAATTTTTTTGAGATGGAAAAAAACGATTGAACTAGTCACATTGTTACTGTAACCTAGGCACATTGTTTTAAAGTTCCCTCTTTGAGGACCTCTTCCAAAGGTGAGGGGCTTGACCCCCCCCCCCCCAACATACACTTTAAAATATTGCTCATTTTTTTCTCTACCAATTTTAACTTAAAAGTTTAAGCTATATGGCACAAGCGGGGCTATTGACCCGCCCCCCCCCCTTTTGGTTATGGTGAGGGTGATTTTTTTTTTCTTTTTCTTTTCTTTTTTTTTTTTTTTTTTAATCTTAGCTATTTTGGCAATGAATATCATTTCAGATGTGGTTTTCAGAGGAGCGCTCCGGTAAATATTATTTCATAAATACAAAAGTTTAAAATGGGAACTGCGTGATTTCCTGGTGCATTCTGGGAAGAAAAAGTAACATTACGGCCACGGGTGAGGAGTAAATTTCAAACTTTTTTGGATCCGTCATGTGATATGTCACAGAAAAGGTTTCGGAATACTCTTTCATATTATGGACCTTTCTCTTCCTGCAGTTTAATTTCAGGATGGGGGAGCGACGTGGAGGGAATTTTTTTTAATCGTAGCTATTTCGAGAATAACCATCATTTTAGAAGTGGTTTCTTGATGGAACCTTGTAATAAAAATTGCTAATTATAAACATTTTAAAGTGGGGGATGCGTGATTTCCGGGTGTATTCTGTTAAGAAAAAGTAAACCTGCGGGTGAGGAGTAAATTCCAAACTTTTTTTGGAGCCTTCATGTGATTGATTATTGGAATGTTTTTCGAACCATTCTTTCACATTATGAACGTTTCTCCTCCTGGGGTTGAATTTCCGCAGTGGGAAGGGGAGCGATGAGGGGTGAATTTTTTAAATCGTAGCTATTTTGAGAATAAATTTCATTTTAAATATGATTTTTTGATGGAGCCCTTTGTTAAAAATATTTTATTAAATATAAACATTTTAAAGCAAGGCTGCGTGATTTCCGGATAGATTCAGGGAAGAAAAAAAATAGTGGAGTAGTGAGGAGTAAATTTGAAGCTTTTTATGGGCCCGTCATATGATACATCAACGGAAAGTTTTCAAACCACTCTTTCATATTATGAATCTTTCTTCTCTTTTCCTCAATTTGGCCTCTTTACAGAAGCGCTTTTCAAACTTTTTTGAAATCATTTCCTTTTTTGTGAATTCAGATGATTTTTTTTTATGGAGACTTCCAATATATAATTTATAATGTATGAAAAATTCACAAACTGTGAGGACAGGCTGTATTCCGGGTGTTGCAATATTTGGAATTCTAAGGGGAGTGTTTTTATATCTTTTGTTGACTCCTCTTTCGTGATATATCATTAGAAAGCTCTGTAATTACAATTTTATTTTATATACCTCCCGCGCTCATCCCTCCTCACTTTGCCCCCGCGGGAAAATCTTTAATAAATTTAACTGACACCCATCATGTGATGTATTGTTGGAAAGCCTAAGGACCATTTACTCATATTATGCATTTTCATTGCTCCTGCACTACTTTGCCCCCCGAATGGTCCGTTTAATGAATTTCAATCGAGTCTTCTAATAATGGGAGAATTGTAGATCGTATCTCAATTGATGTACAAAAATCAATAAAAGATTTTGATCACTTTTAATATCCACTTTTAGTTCATGTTCTTTCACAAGGAGTGCTTTTGATTATTTTTTCTTTGGCCATTTTGCTACTCGCGACTTTAAACCAAGGAACGCCGTTACATGACTTTTCTACTATTGCGGCTCCATTATAACATCCTTTTGGTTTGTTGTTGTTTTTTAAATTCATTTGTTTTCAGTTACCATGTATTTATTAAATTATGCTTTTTAAACATGTAATAACAAAGTTTTTAATAATTGATTGTAAAAACATCTCGATTGTAGATTCTCGAAATTAATCGATGACTCTATCGAATGTTCTTTTTTACGATTACGATTTTTATAGAATAGGGAATTTTCGAGAATCGTCCATCACTACATGGGATCATATGTGTACTCGTTCGGAACAATTTTTACAAAAATCAAAGAAAAATAGTTATTCAAACGATCTGAAATCCGTGAGAAAGAAGAAAAAAATGAAAAATGGGAATTCTCGTTAGTTCAAATTAAACGAAGTCAAGAGAAAATGAGTTCGAATTAATGAAAAATTTTAACGTTATTCTGCCATTGAAAATTTTGGACTTCATATTTAGTTCGAATTAAGCGAAGATCCGAATTATCCGATTTCGAATTAACGAGAGTCGACTGTATATTAAATTCCATTTCAATTTCCAAAATACTATTGTTTTCAATTTCTTTTTCATGTTAATGCTTTATTATTATTGGATGTTAATTATGTTCTTTGCTGTAAACCTTAATCTTATATTATAAAAATAAGCACACGAATAATTTTTATTGTTACGCTCACAAATGTCATTAAAACACATAGTTAAAGTTAAAAAATAAAATTTGAAATATGATGTATAACGCAGTGCTTTGTCGCTGAATTGTAAGTTACGTTTATGTAATATAGTGTGACATGTGACAAGAGGGTGGGGAGGAGGATATGATAAAGTGAGACACTTTGTGACAAAAAGGGGGGGGTGTGGGGTCAAAAGTATTTAAAAAAAAAATGTGTGACATCATTTATGGACGGACCCTTAGTTCATTTCGAGTTCGCTAAGGCTAAGTCTAAAATACAAAGCGCATCTTTGGTGAATCAATAAATTTCATTGTATTACTATTATTAGCTTCTCGCAGCTTATTTCTACGCAAATTTATTTCCAGTTCAATGTTATTATCATCTATATTCTCTACATGTTTCAGTATCTGAATAATATATATATATATATATGTGACGATTTAAGGAGAACTCGAATTATTTCCACTGGTTAAAAAGAAACACACAGTCATGGCAAGCGAGGGAAAAACAAAATAAATAAATAAATGTAGAAGATCCAATAATTAGTCATGGGCTGCTGTAAATTCATTTATTAAATTCGTAATAATGAGGAAGGAAAAGCTCCTTTTGCAAAAATTCCATCATTATTTCAGCGAGCTGTCCTCATCGAAGAAGCAACCCAAGAAATCTTCTTTTTCATCTCGAGACTTCCACCTTTTTAAACTAAAAAGAAAGTTCTGGAACATTCTGTAACCTCAAACCATCATTCTTTTATGTAAACAGAATTCTTGTCCAGCTACGAGATTATTTTCCACAAACGATAAATTTATTTAAAAAATATATATTATTTAACCAATTTATAATTGACTCAGAATTTTAAATATCTTAGGCAGACGATTTTTATAAATGATTAATTTTAAGAGAAAAAGAAAAGAAATGAATTTATTAATATGCACACATCAAAGGTTGACGTAGGAAAAATAAATAAATAGATAAAATAAAATAATGATATTTTTTGAAAGGTATGGTTTTGGAATAAATTTAATAAGACTTTCTTAAAAAGGGTTGATAAAAACATAGAAGAAATCAGTTTTATTTGGAATATTAAGAAATAAAGTTTTAATTAAGAATATTTTTAATTTAGAGCCATCTTTTTAATTTTACGCATACTGGAATAATGTTTTTTAAGGCAAATTAAGAATTTATATCGTCTGCATACAGATTAAGAGATTAGATTTAGAAACAAGATTTTAATTTAATAATTTGAAGTAAGTACGGAATATTATTATAAGAAAATTAAGATAGTATAAAGGTTAGTTTTTGCGAAAAAATTTTAAATTTGTAATATATATATATATATATATATATATATATATATATATATAAGTAAGTATCGAAAACTAAACAATTTCGTAGTATATCGCGTTTTATTGCACATGAAAATAACCACACATGATTTCATTTTTGCTTATTTAAAAACTAGCTATTTTGATTAACTTTGCATGATTTTTTTATTATTATTATTAAGACGGTTTTTTATAAGTTCCTCAATCTTATAAAATATTATATTTTTATTATACTAAAACAGAGAAATTTTTAGAAGTGAGTAATAGGAGGGGGGAGGGGTAATCTTAAGAATATGTTGGGGGGCTGAAGTAAATGTAGGAGGGCTTATATTTTCTCTCTTACTGTGACACAGAAAGATAAATTAGTGCATATTCATCTTGTAGTTACTATGTTTCTCGTTAAACTATTGTAATAACTTTTTTTTATACTAAAAGAACGATATGATGGTGAAAAATTCGCGTGTATATCTAGTGCAATATTAAACGTCATATTAGTTTCATATATGCAAATAGGGTGAGCAAATGTTGAAACATTTAGTTTAGTTACAATTTAGTATTTTTGCAAAACTGTGAAAGGTCCTCGAAACTAAATTAGATTTTTGAACAGAATTTCATTTGGATTTTCGGAACATAAATTAATTTAGTGACCTTGAAATTTTTTCTAGGCGAGGCTCAAAAGGTTTTGGGAGGGACTGAGCCGCCCATAGCAACCCCTTAGCTACGGCCCTGTACCAAATTAAAAATGAACAACATTTGAAAGGTCTTTTGGGAGTTTCTAAGCGTTTGTTGTGCACCGTTTACAACGTTGCTATAATTAAAGGTGAAAACGCTGTAGTAATCTGAAAACTCATCACATAATGCGGCTCTAATAATGTGATAACAACATAGCTTTTAGGCATGTTTTGCAATTGAGTTATGAACATTTAATTTTTTTTTAAATACAAGATATTATAAAGAGGAAAATTGCTTATTTGCTTTTAACAGAAGTAAACAAATGTATTGCTGTACAATGAAAATAGGCATTAACTTTTTTGAAAACTATTTTAAACAACATACAAAAATGTGTATTTTGCTCACGTTATTAAAGACTTTCTGAAAATCAATCGGTACAAAAACGCTTTTCCAGATTAAATCTCGTGGTTTTTTTAATATATTTTTATTTTTTTTAAAAAATTCCCAAATTATGTCTATGTTACGACCATGTATGATTCCTTAATGAAACAGTTTAACGATTACAGCCGAGAAAGTATTGTGATTTTCAGAAGCATGTCCAATCAAGAAAAATTACATTAAAAGAAGTGTTCGTTAAAGCCGAAAAAAGACATTACAAAATCGAAACTTCATTACAATAGCATTTCTCGATATTAGTACCATCTGAAGCCAGTCACAATCTTTAGTATATTAACGGGATGGCATAATACCTATCTGAAGCAAAACGTGCTCCCATTAAAAATATCTTTATGCATTAACATCAGAGAGGAGTGACGGAATTACACTGAAATACCAAACTTCATTACAAAAGCATTTCTCGAGCAATATTAGTACCATCTGAAGCCAGTCGCAACTTTTTATATGTTAACGGGATGACCATAACACGTATATCTGAAGCAAAACCTATTCCCATTAAAAATATCTTTGTGTATTAACATCAGAAAGGAATGATGCAATATGTAGAAATGCAAGTGTTTTCACTTGAGTTATACAACAGTGTTCGCAGGAAACTGGACGCTTTCATTTTGTGCTGTTTTTATACATAAAAATTTACAATTCTAGGAAATGCGGAATACTTTATAAATAACTTATATTAATGTATGTTTTAATGAACTGAAATATAAATTACGAGTAAATTGAGATTAATGCAGAGAACAGTGATTATTTTCGATTTATTAAGGATGATTTTTATGAGTCAGATAATGATTTAAATGCTCCATTTTGTTCTTAAAATACACAGTAATGAAAAGATACTTTTTAGGAGCGTTCGTAGTTATGTAAATGCGTAGCACCTAATAGTCGCCGTTCACTCCGTTTGTCTGCATATTAAAGAACAAAAACTACCCAATCGAATCGTTTGAAATTTAAAAATATATTTGTTGCATAATTTTGTCGTGTCATTTCAAATTTTATGAAAATCGGATGCATAGTTTGATTACAGGGACAATCAAAAGTATTCCGTTACATTACGGTCAATGGGAAAGAATTGTTCAAGTTCATTTTAATGGTGTTTACAGCCTTTCATACAGGATAAAACTGATATGCATGACTGAAGAGTATTAAAATACATTCTGTTCAATTTGTGGTGCAGAAAACGTTTATTATTTATTTATAGAACTCTTTTACAAAATAATAGATGGAAAAATATTGTTTTCGGCTTATTTCAATTATGTTAAATTATTTCATATGTAATGAAACTGATATATATTGCTGAGATTTATTATAAGTTATTTAGTATGTTTCTATTACAGTTTCTATTATAGTTTTCTATTACAAGTGTAATAGAAAGCGCTAACAGTATTTACAGAGATTCACAAAAGATTTCTTATACTATACTGTATTAGAAATATTGTATATTACAGATTTTGCAGGAAGTACGTTTTAAATTGTCATACGAGTTTTAAAGTTTAACTATATTTTTGCATATTACGTTGTGTTTATTAATGCTGTAGATCAGGGCTGTCCAACGCGGCGCCCGCGGGCGCCATGGCGCCCTTTGGAGATTTTCTTGGCGCCCTTTTGAAGATTTCCTGTAATTAATCATTTTATAAGTAAAATTCTATTATAAAGAATGTTTTCCTTAAAATCATTAATATTTTATCAAAGATATTTTTAAAACCTGTGTTTCGCATGTTGTTGGCTTGCCATTGAACATTAAAAACCAGAAACATACTTTGAAAATTTAATCATGCATATTTTTACATTTTTTAGTTATTGTTTACATAGTGTAATTATGATAGTTAAATTTCTTAATAGTTGAAAATAGCTCTTTTTAATACTTAAGAAGTAAGAGAAAAATAAACGTTTTCACCTGTTCTCCCTCTTTTTAGAAGATACATTGGGCATAAAAGTTCAGCTTTTTCTTTTCAACTGTTATGTTATCACACTGGCTCATTGGCTGTTTGATATGAAGGATAAAAGGGCTTAATTTTTCTTTCTTGACTTTTGAAATTTTACATGGTTTCTTTTTCTAAATATTTTCTATAATATTGCTTAGAAAAAATAAGAAAAATACCGAATGATTTCCCTCTATGAAAGTATTTCAAGGTTATCCCTCTGAAACCACTGAAGGTTTGGCCACTATCATGTCTGTTCTTGTACTTTTCAAAATAAATCAAATCTTATTTTCCCATCCTAAAAGAAACCTAGCAGCATCTCTGATTTTCATATTTATTTATTTGATATTATTGCTATTATAGACGCTATTAAAGTTTCTGATGCCTTGCCTAACAAGCATTTTTAATATAGCCTTCTCAAAAAAAAAAAAAAAAAAAAAAAATGTATAATTTGAAATTTAGTACGTGTAACTTCAGACTTGTAGCTGTCTTTTGTTTACTGCTGTACGATTCATTTGCATTATGTTAACACGTGCGTGTATATTAATACGATGCGATAATATTTCCGTGTATTTTAAGTTAGGTAAATAATGGCGCCCTTCATCGAGTGCCAAGAGCCAAGATGCGCCCCTGGTTACTGAAAGGTTGGACAGCCCTGCTGTAGATCATATATATGTAATGCAACAGAATCTTTAAAATTTACAGAATATGAATGAAAATAATTTAAAAGAGGTTTTCGAATGAGTCCCGAATTTAACGATTTTCCATAATTGGTAGTGATTCTTGTTGATTACGTCCTATTTAAGGTGGAGTATTACTATTTATGTATTACTGAATTTATGACCGTATAACCGTATTCATATAACCGTATCAAATTCTATATTCATGCATTTTTGCATAAGAGTTTAACAGCTAATGCATCCAGTTCTGAGTATTTATAAAAGTAATTACAGTACGAACGCACCTCATTAGCCACGTTTGACGTGCTATTTCCAACTTGTTTCATTTGTTACTGTTTCTTTAACTGAAAAGCACAATTAAACTCGGTATTTTTTTAATGAGATTGAAATATTCTTAACATTCATTCATATTTTCTTGAATTAAATGTAATAAAATGCTTTATTAAAAATAATTTATAAGTAACATTTACGGAAAATTAATGAATTAAATGAATAAGGGTATGGAATCTCAGAAAACAATAATCTTTGGATGTTATGTTTATTCTAAACTTCTTCCTCCAACTGCAACTGATGGCGATAGATTAAAATATTTCTCATCGAAAATAAACCCTTATGGTCGTTTAATGCTTACGTTCATGCAGTACCTTCAGCAACATACAAAATATTTTGATAGGATGGAAGTTGTTATTACTAATAAACCGAGTACATTTTGGCCGAATGGTACAGTGGAAGGATATATTAAGAAAATTATTCATTCAGAAGTAGATGTTGGAATTACTCCACATGGCATCGACGACTTTAGTATAAATTCTGCAGTGGATTTTGTTTATCCGTATAAATTGGGCGATTATACATTTGTTACTCGAAAACCGGAATATAAACCACATGTTTTCGGAATTATTCAAATGTTTTCGTTGTCTGTGTGGCTAACAATTATATCGGTGTTTATTGCGATGCCTATAGTAAGTTACGCTATACTGAAAAGGAAGTATACCTTCAGCAAAATATCTTTTGGCTTTTTTGCAATATTGATGAAGCAAAATTCCCCTCTAAAACTTTCGTCTGTAGTGGAGAAAGTCCTTGTCTATTCGTGGGTTGTAGGAGCTATGCTCATCTGCTTTTCTTACGATTCAGTATTTCTATCTTTTCTCTCGATTCCTCCCGTCACCAAAATCAAACATCTTTCAGACTTGGCTAAAGCTGTTGAAAGAGGAGACTATCATTGTATTGCTTACCCGAATTTGGCTAAGGCAATGTTGGAGAAATCAGAAGACTGGAAACATTTAAGAATAATTTCCACAGACATCCTTTTGAACAAGTTAAGCTACGGGCGAGCTTACGATAATTTTCTTCGTGAGAGTGACAAGCAAAATCTTGCTTATATCATGGATAGCAGATTTATTGGCATTATAGATGAAGAAAAATTTTTCATCTCAGAAGATCGTTTTCTACAAAGTATGGGTGCAATGCCGGTACGAAGAGGATTCTGTTGCAAATATTTGCTGGATTCATTCGTACACAAAGTAATGGCGTCGGGCCTCTACATGAAATATGCCAGCGATGGCAGTTTTGTGTCGTCGATGTGGTGGAAATTCAACGCCCCGGATCACGAAACTACTAACAGGAAGCTGACTCTTACAGATGTAGCCCCCGCATTTATTATCCTTTTGTCCGGCTATTTCTTATCATTTCTGGTTCTCATGTTTGAAAGAGTGTCCGGTCGAAAGAAAATGAATTCTACCAATATGAGTGAAAAGAAAAAAAGAAGACAAGTTTATGATGAAACTCCCGTATAATATGCTTAGCACAGAATTTTCATGATTTAAAATTTGTTATCCCTTCATTTTTCTATGCTAATACTACTTGATCTTCTGCAATAAATTTTTTTTAATTATCGTTTTCAAAGAATTTTTATAAAAATATGTATTTGTGAAACAATGATTTTCAAATGCTTATATATTTTAGATTGAAATTGATTGAGAGAGTTTCCTAATATCTTTAAGCATGTATTTCTTTCGGTAAAACGTCGATGCATCATTATCTATATATTTTGTTGCAATTGCAATTTACAATTACAAGTACAATACAAAAAATATATTGTAAAATGTTTTTCTTCTCTCGATAATAAATGACATCTTCGATAGTATGTGAGAAAACATTCAGCGAATTTACTGAAAAAAAAAAAATAAATAAAGGAAAAGAATATAAACTGTATGTATTTTTTCAAGAAACATAATATTTGAATTATTTTAATAATTATAAAAAAAAAGACAGAGAAATACGATAAAGACTTCTGTTATAGAACACCGTCTTGAAGAAAATATATTAACCCTCATATAGCATGCATGGTCACAGGGATGTTATTGTAAGTCACTATGGTCATATAACATCTGTGAACAAAATGCCACCACTCTGCGAGGTCATATTGTGACTGAAATGTGAACTTCAGAGAAAAATTAACGAAAATTCTCCAAAACATGTTATTTACTGCAAAAAAAAAAAATATTTTTCTGGCCTTTTAATTTTTTGTGACGTCACTGTTATGTAACTACATGCAACGTATGTCACGTCACCATATGTGCTCTCCCCCCCCCCCTCCTCCCAATCAAAAAATACTGTATTGTAACGTCACAGTGTGACAAAAATATGAATTTCAAAAATCTTTAAAAACGAAAAGAAATATTTTAAACAGGTCCTTTTAATGTATTTGTTAGCTTGAATAGGATTGATTTTTTGGTGCACTTTATTGTAATAAATAAAGTTACTTTCTTGCTTTTAATAATATTTTGTTTTTCTGTTAGTGTTTAACTAATTTAAATGATTCTTTTAAAATAAATTTGCTATTTGCTACAGACGTTTTGAATGAATTAAACATTTTAAATATTAAATAATGAATTTAAAATAAAATGTACAAAATATATGTATGACCATGACATATTTATTCATAATTTAATTTTTTCCCCAGAAATGTCTTTTTAAAGAAAAGCTTTTTTGCAAGCTGTTATATTCTAAGGAATTTGTAGAAAAAGAAAGATTATATGAGTTAAAAAGTAAAATTCTTTCCCCGATAACATTTTTTTAGAAACACATTTTGTATTTATTACATGTAATAAAAACATTAACTTTTTTTTTTTTTTTCCAAAAGGCCTTTGTTTTATAAATATTTTACCATCGTATTATCATGCAGACGGCTGCAAAAGACAGTTAAAAACGTTGATTTTATATTTTATTTTATTTTTAATTGTACAAGTTCTTATTAAAGTTCTTATTTTGTGCACCAATAAGCAATACTATGTATTTTTATCAAATACATTTTCAGTGGGCTTTCTTTTATTATTGTCCATGAAAATGATTTTATATAGAATAAAAACTAGTCGTTGGAGGCCACCGTAATACTCACCCATCATACATATGCATAATATAAAATGTGAAAATAAAACATGTGTAACTTATTTATAAAATGCATTGCAATTCCAAAATAAAAATGTTAACGCATATTTAAATAGTTTTAATATACATAATAATGATTTATTAATGAATTGCTGATGAGCCAATTTCGACAAATTATATACAACGCCAAAATAATCAAGTAATATCGGATTGCGTAAAAGAAACATCCTTATAACTCCAAAAATAATAATCGTAGTAACTAGCAATTTACTGCGTCGGATAAAGCGTCTCATTTCCAATTAAAATATATCTTTGAATTCAAATTTGAATGAAATACAGGGTCATGAAAAATCATAGAATGTGAAAAACAGGATTACACTTATCTCAGCAACTAATAATCCGATCAACTTCGTTTTTTATGCAAAATTTGTGTTATTTTATTGCCTTTTATATCCACTCCTTAAAATAAAAATTTTCGAAAATTTTTATGTACGTTTCATCAGAATGAATTTTTCGAGAGTTCGAAAAAAATAGTTCCGGATAATCGAGGTTACTGATTTTAAATAGGCTTCGTCCCATTCTTACATACTAAGTACATACAAAATTTCAAGTCTCTATCTCAATTTTTTCGGGAGATAGAGCGGTTACAGACAGACAGACACACAGACGGACGGACGGCACATTTTATTTTCTAAAAATATGTTTTTCGGAATCTCCAGTATCTGAAACGTGTAAATCCGTCAATTTTTTTTTTCGATTTTCAAAACGATTGCAAAACATACCCTATACTACGTATGATGGGTAAGTAAAATGAGCAATGTTAAAAAGTACTAAATATATTATATAAGCAGCAGACCGGTTTCGGTAGCATTTAGCGTACCGTCGTTAGTTGTATTCCATTGCATTGTACCAAGCTCTATCTGAATATTAATTGACTTTATATATTCTAACTACTTGGATGTGCCAATCCCAAAATTTTCTTCTATCTCATACGTATATTTAATATTTCAAAAAGTAGTTACACTTGTTAATACTTTAATATTTTTAATTCGATGCTATTCCAATCTTGATTTTCATATTAAATTTCTGCTTCAGTCAATTAATCTGAGTAAAAACGGATTAATGTAGACCATGAGATTTTATAAAATCAGTAGTTTTCCCTTATTCTGTTATCATGAGCTGTTTGCAAACAGTCGACACAGAAGGACGCAAGTTCCCGTCTCTGCATGAGCCGATGGACAAGAGAACGACGAAAAATCGAGAAAATGATACAAAAAGCGCTAAGCTATCACAATGCTCTTTTGTCACGGAATATTTCCAAATTCAAGGAAGATCTGCCGGCCATTGCCAAAATCATACATAAAAAATTTGGTTCAGTTGTGTACATAAATTTATACACTTTTCGATGGTACGATAATGAAAATAGCACGGAAATCGCTTTTACAAAGCCCCCTTCCAGAAGATTTTTTTTTCTTTTCATATTTAGGGAGGACCTGATTGCCATGCTCAAAATAATCATACAGAAAAAAAAATTGTTCAGTTCTATGCATAACTTCATACACTTTTTGATGGTGAAATAAACTTTTCTACCAAAATTTGAACCGACTTCAAAAACTACTGCAAAGTGGAAAATAATTTTTTTAGGTAATAGTAATAAGAAATTAAATTAAGTTTTGTAGTATTTACCATGCGTATTATTATATTTATGTACATTAATTTGATTTTTTGGAGTCGGTGCCAGCTAGTGATGGGTGATTCTCGAAAATTTCCTATTCGATAAAAATCGTAATCGTAAAAAAGCACATTCGATAAAGTCATCGATTAATTTCGAGAATCTACAATCGAGATGTTTTACAATCGATTACTAAAATCTTTGTTATTACATGTTTAAAAAGCATAATTTAGTAAATACATGGTAACTGAAAACAAATGAATTTAAAAAACAACAACAAACCAAAAGGATGTTATAATGGAGCCGCAATAGTAGAAAAGTCATGTAACGGCGTTCCTTGGTAGCAAAAAGTTGTAAAGTCGCGAGTAGAGTCGCGAGTAACAAAATGGCCAAAGAAAAAATAATCAAAAGCACTCCTAGTGTAAAGAACATGAACTAAAAGGACATTAAAAGAGATCAAAACCTTTTATTGAGTTTTGTACATCAATTGAGATACGATCTACAATTCCCCCATTATTAGAAGACTCTCTATTGACATACATTAAACGGACCACCCGGGGGTCAAAGTAGTGCAGGAGCAATGAAAATGCATAATATGAGTAAATGGTCATTAGGCTTTCCAACAATACATCGCAAAGTGGGTGTCGGTTAAATTTATTAAAGAGCTTTCTTCGGGAGCAAAATGAGGGGGCGATGAGCGTGGGAGGTATATAAAATAAAATGGTAATTATAGAGTTTTCTAATGATATATCGCGAAAGAGGAGTCAACAAAATATATAAAAATTATCCGCTTAGAATTCCAACTATTGCAACACCCGGAATACAGCCTGTCCTCACTGTTTGTGAATTTTTCATACATTATAAATTATATATTGGAAATCTCCATAAAAAAAAAAAAAAAAAAAAAAAAAAAAACAAGTTGAATGTAGATTCTGCCATTGCAGAATTGAGTTTCGCCTCCGATTAGGGAAAAACAAAATCGATAGAGGTTTTTTAGAAGGGCGACCCCGTTTAGATTGCAATGAACTAACTTCATTTTTCTTATGTTTATCAATATAATAGCAAACAGAACGGCGTGAAATACCCAATTGAATAGCAATTTCTCTCCGAGACATTGGAATTGCGGAATAATAAAGAGATACAATTTGACGTGCTACTTCTTCATTGACTAGATTCATCAAAAACGGATTTTTTCTTTAGTTTAAACGCTTTTTTATAGACTCTGAGTAAAAGGAAATGCAATTTAACAATAAAACTAGTGGAATCTCGTCGAATTCGACGAGTGAAATGTTTAAAAGACCCGATCGATTTGGTTTAAAAAAAAAAAAAAAAAGTAATTACATTATTGAATCAATATATAATAAATATATTTACAAACTAAATGTCAAATTTGCCAGTTACAATTTTGCATGAAAATATTCGCACATCTTCAGTTAAAATTGTAATCTGAGTGCCGGTGAAATCAAGAAATTTTATTTTATATGCACTCACAGAAAAATAGTTTTATTAATAAAAAAAAATAAAAAAAAACTAATTTCATTTTTACTGTGACATTATTTTTACTAACTGAAGTCATCTGAAAGTAAAATCTCAATCTCAGTGTCCATAATGAAAAGAAATATTGAAATGTAATATCGGGTACTACTAGGTTATCCCATCGACCGAAAAATTATAGCCAAACTATAAGATTAAATGCTAATAATGGATGATCGTGAATGTCATATTCAATGACATTAAATACGATTCATGTGTTTAAAATGTCATTAAGTGATTTTTATTTCGACTTTTTTTTAATATTTTTATTAATATTCTACTAATTATTTGTTTTTTCTTTATTTAAAATAAAAATTATGTCAATATGTATGATTTGGCTATTAGTTTGGCGATTTGTATAATTTGGCCAAATTTGTCGACGGGATAACAGAGTAGTACCTAATATCGTTATGAGTAAAAATGTGATGTTTTAAATAGTGACGTCATTTTCTCTTCAAATGTTTTTTAAAAGTTACTGTTATTAGTAATATGAAAAAGGCATCCGTAATAATATTGTAATTCCCATTTATCTGGTTCCTGAATGACATCATTTTCCTCATTTGAAATTTTTCCTATTTTGCTTTAGACATTAATTTTTATTATAAATTATTTTCTGTTATTTTATTTACATTATTAATATTATTTCTCAGTAAATATATTTTTTGTACCTCAATTAGTGCATAATTATGCGCAATCATTTTGGAAAATAAATTTTTATTATCGAGAGAAAACCTAAACTGAGTTGCCACCATTTTGAACAAATATCGTAAAAAGCATTTAAAATTAAAAATAAAATATAAAAATGGAAATAAATTAAAAAATAACTAAAATGGGCACAACTACAAATAAATAGCTTTTATTAAAAAAAATAATTATCAAAATCGGTTGAGTAGAAAATTCAGGGCTGATGACACGACATTTTTTAGCTTGTCTGAAAGAAATAGCATCGGAGTCAAAAAAAAAAAAAAAAAAAAAAAAGAATCAGATCTGAATTTACAAACACGAAATGATTTCAAAAAAATTTGCAAAGCGCTTCTCTAAGGAGGCCAAATTGAGGAAAGGAGAAGAAAGATTCATAATATGAAAGAACGGTTTGAAAACTTTCTGATGATATGTCATATGACGGGTTCATAAAAAGCTTGAGATTTTTTTCCTCACTACTCCACTATTTTTTTTCTTCCCTGAATACAGCCGAAAATCACGCAGCATCGCTTTAAAATGTTTATATTTGATAAAATATTTTTACCAAAGGAGGCCATCAAAAAATCACATTTAATTAAATTTAATATCAAAATAGCTACGATTTCTAAAAATTCACCCCTCATCGCTCCCTTCCTTCCTGCGGAAATTCAACCCCAGGAGGAGAAACGTTCATAATATGAAATAGTGGTTCGAAAAACATTCCAATAATCAATCACATGAAGGGACCAAAAAATGTTTGGAATTTACTCCTCACCCACAGGTTTACTTTTTCTTAACAGAATACACCCGGAAATCACTCATCCCCCACTTTAAAATGTTTATAATTAGCAATTTGTATTACAAGGTTGCATCAAGAAACCACTTCTAAAATGATAGTTATTCTCGAAATAGCTACGATTAAAAAAATTCACCCCCCGTCGCTCCCCCGTCCTGAAATTAAACTGCAAGAAGAGAAAGGTCCATAATATGAAAGAGTATTCTGAAACCTTTCCTATGACAAATCACATGACGGATCCAAAAAAAGTTTGAAATTTACTCCTCACCCGTGGCCGTGATGTTACTTTTTCTCCCTAGAATGCCCCCGGAAATCGCGCAGTCCCCATTTTAAACTTTTGTATTTATGAAATAATATTTAGCGGGGCGCTCCTCTGAAAACCTTATCTAAAATGATATTCATTGTTGAAATAGCTAAGATTAAAAAAAAAAAAGAAAAAAAATCACCCTCTTATCGCCCCCCCCCCTCCCTCTCCTGAAATTCAACTCCAGGAGGAGAAATATTCGTAAAATGAAAGAAAGGTGCGAAAAAATTCCGGCGATATACATATATATAACATGACGGGACCAAAAAAGAGGTTGAAATCTACAAGTCACCTGTGGGTTCACTCATTTTTCCCAGAATACACCCAAAAATGACGCAGCCCCCCACTTTAAAATCTTTATATTTAATAAGTTATATTTTCCGAAGAGTTCCATAAAAAAACTCCACATATAAAATGATATCTATTGTCGAAATAGCTACGATTTAAAAAATTCACCCTCTTATCGCTTTTTCTCCCCCCCCCCCCCCTTATGAAATTCAACTCCAGGAGGAAAAAGATTCGTAAAATGGAAAGGAGGTGCCAAAACATTCCGATGATTCATATATAACATGACGGATTAAAAAAAAAAAAGTTTGAGATTTACATGTCACCCGTGGGTTCACTCATTTTTCCCAAATGCACCTAAAAATGATGCAGTTCCCACTTTAAAATCTTTATATTTAACAAAAAATATTTACTGGAGGGTTCCATAAAAAAATCCACACCAAAAATAACATTTATTGTCGATATAACTACGATTTAAAAAATTCACCCCCTCATCGCTCTCCCCCTCTCCTCCTCCCATCCCTTAAAATTCAACTCCAAAAGTAGAAAAATTCATAATATGAAAGAATGGTTAAAACAGCTTTCGCATATGCCTCTCATTTCAGCAAATCTCTCCGATAAAGTCAGACATTTCGAGAGTCTTTCATCGCGATGAAATTTTACTTCGAGGAAAATAGCTTTATCGAAGGATAGCGATGAAATTTAACCTTGAAAAAAGCGGCTCTTCGAGAAGCTTGTGGTTTTCTGATGAACGCCTTTTTCGATAAGGATGATTTTCGTTCTCGCTGAGAATAGAGATGAGTACTGAGTAGGTTTAATCGAGCAGAGTTTTTTCGATGAAGCTTTGTGAAATGAAAGTTTTATCGTGAAACGAGGTACAGAAAGAAGCATGAGAATATGACAATAACTTGTGAAATGAAGACCTAATTTTCAAAGTTTCTTGTATTTTAGTCTTACCATGCTGTCACGTACCTAAAACCCACCAATAAATATTATTTATTAAAATCTTTTTCAAAGAGAGGGCTGGAGAACATATGTTTAAAACTGTAGCGATTTCTACAATATCTATCAATTTAAGTGTTTTTTTCCATCGAATCATTCGGTAAACATTATTTATCAAATGTAAAAAAAATTAAAATATCTGCTCCAGGAAATTGAGAGCGATAGGGTGGACTGACGGGGGGCGGGGGGATAATTTTCACTTTTTTTAAACCCGTCATATTGTATACCATCTTGAAGATCTCGGATCACTCTTTCATATTATGATGCTTTCTTACCCCCCCCCCTTCCGAATCTGGTTCCCACGGCGGGGGGGGGGCAGTTTTCGAAGCTTTTTGCGTTTTTATAATTTTAGATAGAATTTTTGAATTGAAAACGTCCTTAGGCGCATTGGAAAAATTTTTGAAATGGGGAAAAAACCATTGACTAGTCACATTGTTACCGTAACCTAGGCACATTGTTTTAAAGTTCCCTCTTTGATGGCCTCTTCCAAAGGTGAGGAGCTTGACCCCCCCCCTCCCCCCCAACATACACTTTAAAATATCGCTCATTTTTTTCTCTACCAATTTTAACTTAAAAATTTAAGCTATGTGGCACAATCTGGGTTGTTACCTTCCCTTTTATTGGTTATTCACCAACATAATTTTGCTCATTTCTTCACTTCATTTCAATTTTTAAAAGACTATAACTTTGCTTCTATGGGAGCTACAACGGGGAGAAAAATTGTAGCATAGCTAACTTTTCTTCGCCGCTCTTTTTGCAGTTTTATGGTTTTCCCCATAGCACCGGGTTTTTTTTTGGGGGGGGGGGAAGACAAGGGGTCCATTTTTCATTTTTTGATGTAATATGTTTATTGAAAGCTTATGCTTCATACACTACAAATTTAGCATAAAGAAGTTTCTCCCGTCATTTTGGGTCACGTTACGGACCCATAATGGGTTGAAATTTAAATTTCTCAAACTTCTTCGAAGTTTTCACTAAATTGGCATCTGAAAAGCATCGCGACAATGTGGTGCGTGCAGTGATGTGGGGCGGGTAAATACCCAAAAACTGCGTATTTTCATATTTCAGCTTGAAAAAGCATATTTAAAGTAAAATTTATTTTTATTTGAAACTTAAATATTTATGAAGTCCAAAATCATAGAATGAGATATTCAAATTATGAAAGTTGTATGGCTTCAGCCTCAATTAAAGAGAAGTCGAAACTTACATCGCAAAATTGCTTAATTTTACTGCTAGTGTGCTTCATCTGCAAAGTAAGTGAATTGAATTTGTAGAAATTTTCAAAGTAAATAATGTGAAGCTCTATTACATTTTTTAAAAAGAAAATATAAGACTACCTATCTGCACAGTTTATTGCAGAGCATTATACAGATTACATGTCACATCTATTTATTAAGAAAATAATAATAATAATCCATACTTAAGAGAAATTTAGATTACTAATAATAAAAAAAAGATAAATTACACATTCAAGCATATAGATAGATAATTTAACAAACAATTTATTGATTTATGTTTATTAAACAATTTTTATTATTTTACAGTCTATAAATATTCACGATTGTCAGCTGAACTACAAAATTTTGGTTTTAGAAATTTAACTATCTTTTCCTAATATTGCAGACATGTATAAATATTAAATAGGAATTTGCTGATTTTCTCTAAATATTAACAGTAGTTTAAAGGAATTGCAATTTCAAAGTATTCACTTTCTAAATAAATATTTTCATTTCCAATTTTATGAGTTGTGATTATTTCTTGCTGAATTAAAAAGCTGCCCAAAAATTTAAAATATTTTGCCTCAATACAAAACACTATTCAAATATTATGTGTTTGATCATCAACTTAATTATAAACCTCTATGAATCATCTTTTAAGCTTTAAAATATCATTCCAATTTTTTAAAAATTTAGTAATACACACTCTTTTCTTGCTTTGTTTATAATCTGCAATTCCTTTAAATTTCAATTAGAAATTTTCACCAGAAGCAATAGATGGCGCCCAATCATTGCATAAGTATGAACCAAAACTAAACTAGATTTTACAAAGTAAAACTATGCTAGATTTTACAAACCAAAACCTTTCTAGTTTTGGTTTGGATTTTGATTCTATAAACTGTTCTTCACTTGCTTTTAGATGTCTATGGTGTGCGTTTGAAAGAGTTAGAAGTAAAAATGGGAGGAAAAAAAGGACTTGCATGGAATTTTTTTAATGTGAAAGGAAAAAGTGTGCAGTGCAAATATTGTAATAAGGATTACAAGCATGCTAATGCAAACAAAATGGAAAATCATATAAAGAAATGTTTCAAATGTCCTGCAGGTTTAAAAAAAGGTTTTTGACAGTGATTCTAAATCCAAAAAATATCATAAGGAATCTATTTCTACTATGCCTTCAACTTCAAATGTAGAAGAAAATATAACAATTATTGATACAGATGAACCTAATACTGGTCAAATGTCCAGTATATCTTCTAACACTTCATCGATACCGATAACAAGTGTACCTTCGCTTCTAAAAAATGCTGGCGATGGAACATCTAGTTTTTTGACAAATAAAAAAATTTCGAAGTCACAGATATCTATGACAGCATTTTTGGATCAGATGGATGAAATAACAAATGTAAGTACATTTACATATTAATAAACAAAAATAAATACAATTTTGTTCTTTTAAAAGTAAATACTTAAATTAGAACTGATATTAATTGAAATAAATTATTTGAAGCTTTTCTCTAGTATATGTCTCAGATTTTTAATATTACAATTTTTTATAAATTAATAAATTGTTTATTTTAAAATTTAAAAGATTCATTGAAATAAGCCTTTGCATTTTAATATATTTTTTCTTTTAATAAAAAAAATCGTTTAATTTGTTTTGAAGTGTAGATAAAGAAACACTGTTAAACACTGATATATTGAAAAATAAACACTGAAAAATATATAATTTAAAAGCAAGAATTCACTTTGTGATTGAAATAATACAGAGCTATAAGCAGTGGCATGGAATGAGTGTATGTGTTCAGGGGGGGGGGGGGGGGCAGTTGGGGAAAATCTTCATATCCCCAAGGAACCCATTCCCTTGCCATTATACAATTTTATAAGACAAATATTTTTTGGCAGTTTCAATGTAATCCTATTTTTATATAGAATAGCAAAGCAAAAATAGATGGCTTAAAGCCACAAGTTTATAAATTTATTTGTAATGAAAACAGTCTGCTTTCAAGATTCATAGTTTCTATAGGCTTTCAAAAAACATTCCATATAAAAAATAACGTTACAGGATATATGCATTTATTATTTAAAGAACATTTTGGATAAAAGTCAAATACTACATTTTAATTAAATGTAAATTTGACTTAAAAAGGAAATTAATTGAAAATATTGTTTATTCTAAAAGATAGTTATAGACACATAAATTCCTGCTAAATTAATTTAACTTACAAATAATAAGTATAATAAATATTGTTAATACCTTCTAAAATCCCCTTCCCTTATGTAAATCCATATAAGGGTCTCCCCCATTTTTTAACTTTATCCTTAGCTGCCGAAGTTTTTAAAGTATAAATCGCTTGGTTTGCAGTATTGCAATTCAAAACAATTAAATAATGTAATTAAATATCATATACCTGACAAAATATCATATGCTGAATCCTATATCTTTAATCCGGAATCATTTGAACCACGGCAATAGCGAATTAGAGAAAATTTGAAACTAGAATGCATTTAGGTAAATGATAATAACATCAGGCATTATTATGATAATACAAAACACTAAGGCAATTTATAAATAAATAATACTAAGGAGTTCCACTTAAAAATATCTCAAAATTCAAAAATATGTATATTTTGTATGGTGTCGCCATCTGTTTTTAGTTGTGGAAAACAATAAGATTTTTTTCTTTTTAACTTGGAATTTTATATTATTGAATAATAAATAACACAAATCACGAAACTGATAAATATAAATTTAAAAAATAAAACAATATCAAACATTTAAATAAGATTTACAGTTAAATAATTAAAATAGGACTTGCCATTAATAAATAAAAAAAAATTATTATTACTTTACCATACTGAACAATGGTTAAACACGCAAGGCGGAAGGAATTAGGAGAAACTAAGTAATTAATACTTAAAAATATCAATTTCAAGCATAAATTAAAAATTTTGAAAAAGGAAAATATATATAGCTGCATAAAATAGTGTTTTCTGAAATGTATTCTTGTATGCTAGTGGTGGCATCTACTATCATTTCATGAAAGAAAAGAAATAATAAAATAATAATAAAAGGTTTTGGAATATCTGAATTACAAGATTACAGATGCTATAGAAGTCTGGATTCAAAATGTAAAAATTCTATGCCTTGTATATTTTTATTTTGTAAAAATAAAACTACAAATGCTTCTTTTTTGTTTTAGGAAACACTTAATCAACATTTGGCTAAGGCCATTTTCATCAGTGGAAGTCCATTGTCATTGGTTGAACATCCTTTGTGGATTGAAATTTTTAAGAAAGTTCGACCTTCTTACAATTTACCTTCACGTTTTCGTCTTGCCTCAACTTACTTAGATTCTCAATATTCTGAAATGCAATGTGAAGTTAAGAGACAACTAACTGAATCAAAACACTTCCATTTGCAATGTGATGGTTGGAGTAACATAAGAAATGAGTCAATAATAAATTTTGTGATTTCAAAACCACAACCTTTATTTGTTGATTTTATCATGTCAAAGGAAAACAAACATGATGCTTGCTATTTGGCTGAGCAAATTGAAAAAGTTATGAAAGATCATGATCCTGAAATTTTTTTTGTGATTATAGGTGACAATGCTAAAAATATGATAGCAGCGTTTAGATTAGTAAAAGAAAAATATCCGCATGTTGTTCCATTAGGTTGCCTTGCCCATTTTTTACACTTATTGTGTTCTGATATTTCAGGATGCAAGTCAGTTAAACAATTTTTTACAAATGTAATTGATATAGTGAAAACTATCAAACGTAGCAACCGTTTAAGTGCATTGTTTAACCGGATTCAAGATCAAGAAAGCAAGAAAAATATTTCCTTGAAATTGCCAGGTAAAACTAGGTGGGGAAGCTACTTACACAGTCTTAAAAGCTTAAAAGATAACAAGTTTACGCTGCAAACTATGGCAGTTTGTGAAGAAGCTCAAATTGTCTTCTGAGTTAAAAAAAAAAACAACTTTTAGATGATACTTTTTGAATTCGTATTGAAAATATGATTGATATCTTTACTCCGATTGTAGAACTTATAGAATCTTTTGAATCAAATGAACCTCAGATTCATTTTGGTGTATAACAAAATAAACAACTTAGAAAAAGTATTGCTAGAATTACTTCCTGTATCTTTATTGGAAAAAAAATGAAGAAAAGCATATTATGGAGCAATTTAGAAAAAGAAAAGAATGTGGTGTTGGTCCTCTTCATCTTGCAGCAGACATTTTAAATCCTATAATGCAAAGAAGTACCTTAGAACTTTCAGATTTGCTTGATGGTTTAACATTCATTTACGATATTGGCCATCACATGAAATTAGAGAGCACACAACTTAAAATGGATCTTGTTCATTACAGAGAAAAAGAAGGTCTCTGGGAAAGAAAAATCTTGTGGGAAGGGCTAGCGAATATGCTTCCTCTACTATGGTGGAAAAGCTTACGGGGCACTAATATATTAGCTGAAGTAGCTTTGCGCATATTAAGTGCACCTATTATGTCTGCCGCGACGGAAAGAACCTTTAGCACCTTTAGCTGGATTCACAGTAAAAAAAGAAACCGCTTGACATCAGAAAGAGCAGCTAAGCTAACCTACCTATCGTATAATTGGAAGCTGCTACACAATGAAGTAAATAAACAGAATACACCCAAAATAAAGAAACAGGAAACAAATGAAAATGTTTCAGAAACAATAAATCGTATAGAAGAATTACTTTCAAGTGACGACAGCTTAGAAATTGAGGACTTTGAAAATTCAGATTCCGAAGTTGTTCTGTCTGAAGTCTGACTGATTTTAAACTGAGAGAAAAATTGTGTCGATATGATAAAATTATATTTTTCATTTTCTATTTTATTATCCATATCTATAGTTTTGCATATTATTTATATATAAATGTTAAATTGTGTTTAATATTTATAGACTGCTTTCTCAATCCAAAATTACTGAGTTTTATTTCCTTAAAGTCAAGCTATTGCTGATGCTAAATGGTTCTCTTCAACATACGAATATTGAATTAAGAAAAATATATTTTTCACTTTTATATTATATCTTTGCATAATTTGTATATTTTTTATTTATATTTTTCACTTTTATATTTAATATGTGCTTAATTTGTGTATTATAAAATTTATATATTATTTTTATATCAATATTATCCCTTAAATTTATTGAAAAAACAATTCTCTGTAAACACATTAACTTTTTTATATGCTTCATTTTTAAAAATTACATTTAAATTCAATACTTAAGTGTAAAAAGTTGATTTTTTTTAAATTAAAGGATTGTAAGAAGTCTAAAGTTCTATAATTTTCTTTCTTTTATACTCTTTTATCATAACTAAAAGTAAAATTAATGTAATTTCCCAAATATATATAATTGAAAATAAATACCCAGGTAAATACCCAAATTGGGTATTTACCCGGGTATTTATCCTGGGTATTTACCCTTAAAAATAAATACTCGGGTATTTTACATCACTGGGGGCGTGTATGACATCTACATCATATAAACATTGTTCACCACTGCTGGGACTCTGGCCTCCTCTCGCGTGTAGGCGTTAATTTACCGCGGTTACTTGGTCCTTGTATTTCCTGCACAATAAAATATTTCCTGACGATTAAAAAAATACACAAGTAATTGTTCAAGTTTTCACTTCTGTCGGCACTCTCAAAATGCCACTATATATATATATTACGGAGTTTGCAGTAAATAATATTTATACTATATATGGAATTTAGAAAAACAGGAAGTTGTTGTTTGGCTAGGGACTACTTACTGATCTTATGCACCTCGATCTTATATATTCCCCCCCCCCCCACACTCGTTACGTTGGGGGGGGGGCAGTTTTCAAAAGTTAACGTTAGATTCTTGATTACGTTCGGTTGTTCATTCAATTCGAGATTTTGTTGTTGTTGTTGTTGTTGTTGTTTACAAGTTTTTGCTGTGCGTGCACACCGCGTTTGGTATATGATGCCATATACAATGAAGACCCAGTTCGAGATTTCATATTAGAAGATTGCCTATAAATTAGAGACAAAAATGAAAGGAGGGGCTCACTAGCGAGGGAATCCGTCGTGTCTTTATTAACACTGACTCCTTCACCTGTAGACGACTTTTGATAAAATTGAATCCTGTATGGTATAAAAGCAATTGCAAACTGGAGTCATCGAGAAAAATTTTACACAATCGAAAGTTATCGAGATGTTCATACAATCGAGAAAATCGAGAAAAACTTTTCGTTATCGCCCATCACTAATAGCAGCGCCATCTCTTAAGCGATTTCCACCAAAATGTAATTAGCATCAAATAATATCAAGGACTAATTGAATCTAAATTTTTATGAAAGTCTGTGGATTAGTTCTTGAGATAAAGCTAAAATGGAAACAGGGGCGTACGAAAAGAGAACTGCGCAAGGTTCAAAGTTCCAATTTAACACCCCTCCAATTAACTTTTTCTTGTGATAGGCTAGAAGTGATGTTAGTTGTAAACATTTGGTGCCCCCTAAATTTCCAAGCTCGGGACGACCGCCTCCTTTCGCCTTTTCCCCCCTTTCACATGGGGCTGAGTGGAAATTGTCCATCTGAGAAGCGATATACATCAAAATGTAAAAAACATCAATTCATGTCAAGGACTAACTAAATCTGAAATTTGATGAAAATCCGTGCATTCGTTATTCAGATACAGCTGTTGCGCAAATCGCAAAAAATGCAGCATAACAACGCCACCTGTTAGGCTATATACACCAAAAATTAATTAGATTCAGTTTATATCAAGGTCAAAATAAATCTAAAGTTTTGTGAAATTCTGTACATTTGTTCTTGAGATAGAACGGTCAGAAATTTTTGTCATATACAGACTCACAGAGTGACAGACAGACACACAGACAGATATTTCTTTAAAACCATGAAATCATGTTAAAGACCTTCTAAAATATATAAATCCATCGAAAACGGGAAGCCGAAATTTTTCACGATTCTAATACTCTTTTCTTGTAAAGTTAGAAAAGAAAGTAAAAATGTAAAATCGATTTTGCCTTTAGACTCGATTTCGATCTTTAGATTCGATTTCGATCTTTAGATCCGATTTCGATCTTTAGATTCGATTTCGATCTTTAGATTCGATTTCGATCTTTGGAATCGATTTCATTTTGGTTTACTAAAATTGAAAGCGCACTTTGGAAGATTCTTAGATACCAATAGAATTGTAATTTTTTTAATTTACTTTAAATCAATCCATGTTTCAGATCGAATTGATTTTTCCAATTTTATTGTTTTAATGGTAGTATTGATGTAAAATTACGTATAAGAATAGATTTCTTTCTTTCTTTCTTTTTTTTTTTAGGCTAAATTAGTGTTGAATGCAGGTATTTTTCTGCGACTCCGGAGGAAGGCATCATGTTTTACAGCTTTGTAAGAGAGGGGGGATCGCAATTTGTGCATTAAAAAGCATAAAATCTCATAACTTCTGGAGGGGGTATCCCCGGCGGGCTACCCCATTAATTCGACACTAGGTTAAATCGTTATATTTTTGTTTAGAAGTCCAGTTATTTGAAGTATTAGTTTATTATGTTTTATTTTTCACATTCGTCTCTTCTAATTCCCCCCCCCCCTTCCGCGTCAGTTTTAACTTACAGGGCCAGTCGAAATATGCATACAGTTTTAAAAATGTCCAGTTCTCGGTCTATTTTATTTTAGATCCACATTTTAAATCCTTGACAAAAGATAAATAAGGGATCGTCCTTCCCCTCTTTTAGGGTTTATCTGCGCCCCGCCGGGGGTCATATTTTTTTGTTTCTTCAAAAGAAACTAGTTGGATGTGCCAATCCCAAAACTTTCTTCTATCTCATACATACATTTTAATATTAAAAAGAAATAGTTACTCATTTTAATGCTTTAATAATTTTAATTCAATACCTTACCAACTTTCATTTTCATCTTAAATTTCTGCTTCAATCAATTAATCGGAGTAAAAATGAATTTCCGTCTCTGCACGAGCCGATGGACAATAGAATGATAAGCAGATTTTTTTTTTCAAATTCAGGGAGGACTTATTTGCCTTACCAACAAATAATCATATACAAAATGTTTAGTTCAGTTCTAGAACTAACTTCATACACTTTTATGTGGTGCAATATTGAAAATAGCATAAAATTCGGTATTGCAGCGCCCCCTTCCGGCAGATTTTTTTCAGATTCAGGGCGATCCAACTAGCCATAGCCATACACTTACACAAAAAATTTCGTTCAATTCGATGCATAACTTCATGTACTTCTGGTCGGTACAATATTGAAAATGGCACAAAAATCGCGATTGCAGCGTCCCCTTCCGGTGGATTTTTTTCAAATTCAGGGAAGACCAACTAGCCATAGTCATACATATACACAAAAAATTTGGTTCAATTCTATTCATAACTTCATATACTTTTGGTCGGTACAATATTGAAAATGGCACAAAAATCGCGATTGCGGCGCCCCCTTCCGGCGGATTTTTTTCAAATTCAGGGAGGACCAACTAGCCATAGTCATACACACACACAAAAAATTTGGTTCAATTCGATGCATAACTTCATATACTTTTGGTCGGTACAATATTGAAAATGGCACAAAAATGGCGATTGCAGCGCCCCCTTCCGGCGGCTTTTTTTCAAATTCAGGGAGGACCAACTACCCATACTCATACACATACACAAAAAATTTGGTTCAATTCGATGCATAACTTCATATACTTTTGGTCGGTACAATATTGAAAATGGCACAAAAATCGCGATTGCAGCGCCCCCTTCCGGCGGAATATTTCAAAACTGAAGGCGGACCTGCTTGCCACAGCCAAAAACATTCACAAAAAATTTGGTTCAATTCTATGCATAACTTCATACACTTTTTGATGGTAGAATGGCGACATACAGACACACAGACATACACACAGACACACACACAGACACACGGACAGACAGACATTTTGTAAAAACATGTTTTTTGGAATCTCTGACCCCTAAAACGTGTAAACCCGCCGAAAACCGGAAGTCGAAAAAAATTTCGATTACAATACTTTCTTCTATTGAAGATAGAAGAAAGTAACAACAACAACAACAAACAATGTTGAGGGGGGTCTTGCACTCTTCCCCAACATACAACTTAAAATTTCGCTCATTTAATTCTTTACCATTTTTAACCTAAAAGTTTAAGGTACATGCCACCCCCAGAGCTGCAGAACCCCCCCCCCCCCACCTGTCGATCACTCACCTAATTTTGTTTATTTCTTCACTTCATTTCAATCTTTAAAAGGCTATAACTTCGCTTCTATAGGAGTTACGGTGGGGAGTTTAGTATTAAAATTTTAGTATAGCTAACCGTTTCTCGCCGTTCTTTTTACTATTCCAGTTTCCCGGTTTTTCCTACAGGACCCTTTTTTAGGGGGCAGAGGGTTTTTTTCTCATTTCTTGAAACAATATGTCTATTGATAGCTTATGCTTCATACATTACAAATCTAGCATTAAGAAATTTTCTCCCATCATTTTAGGTCACGTTACGGACCCATAATGGGTTAAAATTTTAATATTTCAAACTTCTTCAAGGAAAAAAAAAAAAAAACTGATATATATCAGCGAAACTGGGGTTCGAACCCGCAATTTTTAGATTGCACACGTAATCCCTAAGGTTATTGGCCACCGAGTGCTCAGCAGCAATATTATTTCTTTAGATTGCCATCTTTAAATTCGTAATATCTTTTGAATGGAAAGTCCGATTTGAATAATTCAAAAAGTAATCTACAGATATTGTAACAGGCATGAATACAAAATGATTTATTTGGATAAAGATTAAGGTATCGATAGTATGGTCTAATTTTGGTTGGTGTATTTATCGCGTTTTAAAATGTAAGAAAGTAGTTATAGTGAGTTATAACTACAATAGCTGGACATATGGTATCGCGCGGTTTTTTACAGATATTGATATGTTCTTTAATATTATAGAACCTTTTTTTTTTATTCATTTAAAAGTATTTCTTGACGATTCAAAATTATATATCCTAACGATTCAAATAATACGCATGTAATTGTTCAAGCTTTCATTTCTGTCGGCACTCTCAAAGTGCCACTACGTTTTCTTTTTTTTTTTTTTTTTTTTTTTTTCCATTTTCGCCCGTTCTAACCCCCCCCCCCCTCCCCCTTCCTCACCAATCTTAATTTACAAGATCGTTCAAATTATGACTGCGATTTAAAAAAGTCTAATCCTCGTTCTATTTTGTTATAAATCCATATTTTGAAACCTCAACAAAAGATACATTTGGGCCGGGGTCGCCCTTTTTCCGTTTGGGATTTACCTTACCTCCCTGGGTGGGGGGCATATTTTTTGTTTCTTCTCCACCATCTCATGTAACATATCGTTATAAAGCTTTTATCTCCTCGTTTTTTTACTTTCTTCTATCTTCAATAGAAGAAAGTATTGTAATCGAAATTTTTTTCGACTTCCGGTTTTCGACGGATTTACATGTTTTAGGGGTCAGAGATTCCAAAAAACATGTTTTTACAAAATGTCTGTCTGTCCGTGTGGCTGTGTGTGTGTCTGTGTGTGTGTCTGTGTGTCTGTATGTCGCCACTCTACCATCAAAAAGTGCATGAAGTTATGCATAGAATTGAACCAAATTTTTTGTGAATGTTTTTGGCTGTGGCAAGCAGGTCCTCCTTCAGTTTTGAAATATTCCGCCGGAAGGGGGCGCTGCAATCGCCATTTTTGTGCCATTTTCAATATTGTACCGACCAAAAGTATATGAAGTTATGCATCGAATTGAACCAAATTTTTTGTGTGTGTGTATGACTATGGCTAGTTGGTCCTCCCTGAATTTGAAAAAAAATCCGCCGGAAGGGGGCGCTGCAATCGCGATTTTTTTGCCATTTTCAATATTGTACCGACCAAAAGTATATGAAGTTATGCATCGAATTGAACCAAATTTTTTGTGTATGTGTATGACTATGGCTAGTTAGTCCTCCCTTAATTTGAAAAAAATCCGCCGGAAGGGGGCGCTGCAATCGCGATTTATGTGCCATTTTCAATATTGTACCGACCAAAAGTATATGAAGTTATGTATCGAATTGAACCAAATTTTTTTTGTATCTGTATGACTATGGCTAGTAGGTCCTCCCTGAATTTAAAAAAATCCGTCGAAAGGGGGCGCTGCAATCGTGATTGTTGTGCCATTTTCAATATTGTACCGACCAAAAGTACATGAAGTTATGCATCGAATTGAACGAAATTTTTTGTGTAAGTGTATGGCTATGGCTAGTTGGATCACCCTGAATCTGAAAAAAATCCGCCGGAAGGGGGCGCTGCAATACCGAATTTTATGCCATTTTCAATATTGCACCACATAAAAGTGTATGAAGTTAGTTCTAGAACTGAACTAAACATTTTGTATATGATTATTTTTTGGTAAGGCAAGTAGGTCCTCCCTGAATTTGAAAAAAAAAATCTGCTTATCATTCTATTTTCCATCGGCTCGTGCCGAGATGGAAATTCGTTTTTACTTCGATTAATTGATTGGAGCAGAAATTTAAGATGAAAATCAAAGTTGGTAAGGTATTGAATTAAAATTATTAAAGCATTAAAATGAGTAACTACTTTTTTTTTAAATATTAAAATGTATGTATGAGATAGAAGAAAGTTTTGGGATTGGCACATCCAACTAGTTTTCTGTTACTACCCCTCTCTCCACCTAGTTGCATGCTCTTGGCACTTTTTATAGTTTTAAAGAGTGCATGTTCCCCGCGGGCCACCCCATGAATTCAACACTAAGTTAAACACTATATATTTTTTAGAAGCTCAGTTATTTGGGTTATTAGTTTATTATATATATATTTTTTTTCAAGTTCGTCCGTTCTAATCTCTGCCCCCCCCCCCCCCCCCTTCCTCGCCAATCTTAACTAAATGGGCTGTTCAAAGTATGCATGCAATTTTTAAAATGTCCAATTCTCGTTCTATTTTATCGTAAATCCTCATTTTGAAATTTCGACGAAAGATACATTTGGGCTGTGGTCGCCCATCCGTCAAGAGTGGGGTTTATCTGCCCCTCTGGGTATGGGGCATATTTTTTATTCTTCCAAACTATCTCGAGTAGCATTTGGTTAGCATTTAAAAATTTTTTTTTTTTTTTTTTTTTTTTTTTTAATTTATACTTTTTGTTCCCCATCCTAGGTACACGCTCTTGGCATTCTTTATCCTCGGTTTAATGCCGTCAGTGTTGTTATTAATTGAGTTAGTCTCTCAAATTTTTCAAAGTTTTTGTGTAAGTGACAAACATAAGGGACAATCATTTTAAAATTTAAAATTCTTATTATCCGACTCTAAAATCTGCAATAGCTTAATTCTATGCCTCCTTAAATGAGGATGGGGGGGGGGAGGCGGTAATTACAATCCTGCTGATTGTCTAAGTTTTAGAATTACTAATTTGGAGCTTCTCTGTGTGGATCTGAAAATCGAAATATCGATTCTATAACTGAGAAATCGATTCTTATTATGATCGATGTTGTTTTATACGATGTCGATTTTAATCGATTCTCAAAATTTCCAGAATCGCCCATCGCTACGCTCAAGCCAGAGGGTATATTCTACAGTGCATATACTATAGCTTTCTTGAGAAACAAAGGGTATACGGTGTTCCTTTAAAATATCCAGAAGAAATATGACGTACGCCCCCGTATACTCTGCACTACATCCCTGCACGCAGGACAATAATTAAGGGGGGGGGGAGCCTCCCCCCCCAAGCATTCGCGAATACTTAATAGCACTAGTGATTCATTCGCTGGTTTAACATTGTGTTTGCCGTGAAATCAAAGGTATGAAATGTTTGTACGACAAACACAATGATAAACCTATGAATAAACCATTAGTGATATTATTATTTGGCTTATGCACCACTTCACTTCTGGCAGACATGGATCATTAGATTCTCCTATTACTACTCTCCCATAAAATAAATGCTGCTTTCTTCTTTCTTGTGCTCGATACCTTAGGTTTTTGTGCTGTCGATTCTTAGACTATAAAACTTCCTTCAAATTTATAAACTCACACCGTACCAGACAGGTTTCTAATGGGCCATGGCCCCTTTATGGTCCTCTCTAGACAAAATTAAGTACGCCTCCTTGAACCTATGCGAGTGCGGTGAGGTAGGCACGGCAAGCCATACCTACTTCCACTGTGATCTAACGCGACGCTGGCATTTAAAATGCCCGGCACTTACTCCAGAAGGCTGGCTTCATAATATACTTGCACGCACCATTCCACTGAACAAACTGAAACACATCCATAAACACCTTTTTCAAATTTCAATTCTAACTACGTAGCCTGGGCATGCAACAGTTTCTGCTGCTCCTTGTCGCGAGGTACTTTTGTCGCGCATTCATCCGCCCATTGTCGCGTAGGGGCCATCTATTCCTCGAAGAATGAATCCTATTTTACCAGTATTTTAACACAATCAAACTGATTGGTGAATTTATCATACAAATTGAATATTTTTGCAACTGAGCGAAAAACCGCCCAGATACAGGGCCAATGCTTTACCGTTTAAGCTAACTGGGTGACAGAGCCCGTAGGCATTTCTTGCTCGGATAACTTTATTGGCCATAACATCTGGTCTATCATTTAGACAGCTCGACAGAATAACCGCAGGTAAAGGAACTCCATATAACGATGAGTACGTAGATGTACTATTATTTTAACACAATCAAACCGATTGATAAATTTATCATACGAATTCAATATTTCCAACTAAGCAAAAACTTGCAAAGGCCGGGAATCGAACCCAGATCCTTGGCTTACAGGGCCAATGCTTTACCATTTAAGCTAACTGTGTGATAACCAACGGGCATTTATCGCCTAGTTAGCTTAAATGTTAAAGCATTGGCCTTGTAAGCAAAGGATCTAGATTCGATGGGCAATGTTGAATTCAGGGGGTGGCTCGGAGGGACATCCCTCCGGAGCAATGAAATGTCTCCCCTCCGGAAAATTTGAAATTTTGCGTTTTCAATGGTCAAAAAGTACAATCCCCCCCCCCCCCGGGACTCTATAATGTCCCCCTGCCGGAGCTACTGAAGTCCCTCCCCGAGAAAAGTGTCTGAATTCAACACTGATCCCCGGGATGGACAATTTTTCGCTCAGTTGGAAATATTCAATTCATTTGAATCCTATTTTGTTACTTTCCCGCCAATATTTTCTTACCTACCCTCTGTCGCGTTAGCGTCAAACTCTTTTGTACTGACAGGTGAGGCCCTGATACGGGGTTTTTATATATATCGCCCACTGTCAACATTCTGGCGGTTTCAGCTCTGGCTGAATTCGGTAAATTTTCTTAAAGTTCTTAATAAAGGCGACCGGGAGGGATATTATGCTCTACAGACTTGTTTTCATTGTCTGAGCGGTCCCTCCTAGACCATAAAACAAAGTTGCAGTCTTTCAAATTCTGGTACAGTAAAACCCCGATAATTCGGATTAATTGGGACCAGACCCAATCCGGATTATCGAAAATCCGGATTGGAAATGCCGGAGAATTAGAAAAAAATGAAATAAAATAAAACATATTTACAGAAAATCACCTTTATGTTTAATTTATTGATTATTTATAGACAATGAAGATGTTTACTTTGTAATAAAAAAGTTTTTAATTTTTTGCTGTGCCTGTTTTCTATACCTTTTCAAGCCGAACGGTCACGCATCCGCTTGAGCATAAGTAGTTTGCTGGGTGTAGTTTAAATAAGAGTTTATATAAAAAAGCTTAAGGTATTCTTCCGAAAAGCTTTCAGAAAAAAGAGTTTTATATTCAGAATACGACGATGAAACAAGTTAATGTTATGGAAATTAGCCAAATCGCTTCTCAAAATTGAAAAAAAAAAAAAAAAAAAAAAAATCTAACCGGTCCGTATTATCCGAAGATCCGGATTAATGGGGTCCGAATCAGCGGGGTTCTACTGTATAACCAATACTGAATTCAAACATTTTTCTCTGGAGATGATGCGAAGTTCCAGAGAGATTTGTACTTTGAGACCAACAAAAATATAAAATCTAAAATCTTCTAGGGGAGGGGCAGGTGCAGGTTCATAACTGCCGACAACCGACAACTCTCAGAGCTTCTTTATTCCAGTGTTTTGCATGGAAACAGGTGCATTACAGCATAGTTAGACATTGTGGGATTCTTGGACGCAAATTTTGAGCAATTTCCAAAATAACAGGAAAATAATTTAATTGGTTAAAAAATAAATCTTAACGATTTGTAAAAGATACCTTCATGCACAGGAAAGAACTATATGCATGACTTCTTTGTTTTCAAAATAAAGGGTGATATTATTTTCAGTTTTAATAAAGGTTATTTTCGAAGTATTTAAAAAGAAATGACTATAATGAGAATGATACGCCATTGTTTCGTTTTTCTTTACGTGTTTAATTGCGATGTCTTTTAGGAAAGTAATTCACATAAATCAAAATCTAGAGAAATAGGGAAAAGAAAGAAACAATTGTTATCTCATATCTCTTACAATGAGAAATATTTAAGTAACGGCATGTAGAAATTTACCTTTAAACCGCGAGTTAAATTGGGTATTTGTTAAAAACGCATTGAAGTGTGTTATCGAGCGATATAACGTTGTGATTAAAGAGTCATGTATAATATAATGGATCATAGCTTTGTTTTTAACTCTTTCTAACATAGTTGAAAAGTGTTTATGAATTTGGCTTGTCTACCCGTACGTCTGTCAGTCCGTGCTCTAACTCGTGTAAATATTATCCGATTGCCCTGAAATGGATATATCGTTCGCCCGCAAGGAAAGTGTCAAATCTCGACAAAAGTAAATTTCACAGAAGAGGCAGAAGAAAATTTGCATGATTTTACTGTAACATGAAATTATAGCACTTAGCTTGAATAAAAACATAAAACCCTTAAAAATGAAGACATACGACGAGGTTTGGATAAATTTACCTCCCCACACAATCCATTCCTCTTCTGTGGTCACGAATGGACAAATAGCGTAATAAAGTGTTTTTTTCCGTTTACCTAAACTTATGAAATTTTTTGTATAGCAAGACACACTAATGACAGACCCATTTGTGCAGGACAGCGGGGACAGTGATTTCAGCGGTCCGTTTTAGGCAAAAGGAAGCTCAGGGTCTGATATTCTTTTGCCCCCCCCCCCCCCTTCCTTCTTTTTCTTGCATTTTCACAAAGAAATTAAACATTTTCTATCGCTTAGAAATTTTTTTGTCAACAATTTGTTAATTTATAGGGCTGTAAAGTTTGTATTTTTAGAAAAGGGCAATCTATGTGGGATTATTCCATTCTTATTTTATAGATTTGTTTGCATGGCGTTATTACCCGCATAGATGGGTAATAACGCCAAATAGCATTGTTTAAGAAATTACGCTATTACATTTTATGAATGCATATTTTTAAAATTATTATTATTATTTTTTTTTATAGATCGACAATGAGTTGCCGCATCAAATCCTATATTTGTTTCAAAAATACAATCTAAAATTAAGCTGTGAAAATTGGTAGAACCTTAACGTGGCGTCATTACCCCAAGACGTGGCGTCATTACCTTACTACCTTTTAGCTAAGTGCCAGACATTTTATAGGAAGTTAGACTGGAAACTAAAATCAATAGTTTTTTAACCATCAGTTTGGGGCTCCTCAGGTTTGGAGGCCCCGGGGCAGTGCCCCGGCGGTAATTATGGCCCTGCATTTGTGGAATAAAATGCAAAATGAATTTTTACGAGATGTGTTACTTTCCTTGCGGGTGAGCGATATGTTATTGAATATCACTATAATGTACTCGATACTGAAAATGAAGTGTATAGCATTTACGGTTCATTTACAGTGACACTCAAAAGAATTCTGTTACATTCTTTTGAGGGTCAAGTAAAAAAATCGTTTGATTTGTATTTTCATGATACGCTTTTTACAAGATATTGAAAATTATATTTACAATTGAAATGTACTATAAAGTTCTTACTCTAGAGCATGGTGAATATGGAATTCATTGTTCATTTACAGGAACACACGCACACACACAAAAAAAAAAAAAAAAAAAAAAAAAAAAAAATGTGTACAGAAGAATATTGATTACAATTGTATACTATTGAAAACTACAAGTACTAAATGCTGGAAGTGCGTTTTTAGTTGTGATAGACGTTTTTAAAGTTAATTATTTTTTTTAAATGTTTTATAATGTGTATAAATTATGCAGATCATATACAGGGCTACGCAAAAATTTATAACAACACACGTTTATTGGCGGAAATTGCTGAAAGGAAATTTTCAACTGTGCTATGCCCTTTAGAGAAATAACTTTTAGCCTGCTATGCCATATACATACATCACAACCACACAAAAAATATTTTTTTTCCCGACTATTTATGGTAACAGCAGAAATTTGGGTAAAACATAACTATAAGGTCGTAATAGCACCTTATAATTACGCGTTTTCCAAATTATTTATTTAGATCAGTGTTTCCTAACCTTTTATTAGCCACTCCCCAGAGAAGCATTTGTAAAATCACGATGCCTACCCTTCCCTTCCCCACTCTGTAAGACACATCTCTCATTACTTAAAAAGTTAACTGTGTTCCCATAGAATAAGCTTTTTAGAACCTTAACAAAAACTATTCTTCACAATTTTTAATTTCTAAAATAGGTTAATTTTATATCACGCAGGTGTTTTTATCATAATTCTTCAAATATAATGAAGCTGTACATCTTTGTCCTTATGTCAAAAAGAGTTTTGTTGCTCCTTTCTAATTTACCTCAGTGCTAAACAAACTAGTCGTTGGGGGCCACCGTAATACTTACCCATCATTGATATGTATGTGAAAATAAAACATGTGAAACTATTTATACAATGCATTGGAATTCATAAACAAAATTTAAATATTGTTAATATACATAGTAATGCTATATTAAAGAACTGCTGATGTACCAATTTCGACAAATTGTATAAAACGCCAAACTACTCAAGTAGTACCGAACTGCGTAAAAGAAACATCCTTATAACTCCAAAAATAATAATTCTATTAACTAACAATTAACTGCGTCGGATTAAGCGTCTCATTTCCAATTAAAATATACTTCTGAATTGAAATTTGAATGAAATACAGGGTCATGAAAAATCGAAGAATGTGGAAAACAAGATTACAAATATCTCGGCAACTAATAATCCGATCGACTTCGTTCTATATGCAAAATGTGTGTTATGTTATTGCCTTTTACGTCCATTCCTTAGAACAAAAAAAATCGAAAATTTTTATATACCTTTCATCAGAACGAATTTTTCGAGAGTCCGAAAAAAATAGTTCCGGATAATCGAGGTTGCTAATATTAAATAGGGTTCGTCCCATTCTTTCATACTAACTACATACAAAATTTCAAGTTTCTATCTCAATTTGTTCGGGAGATAGAGCGTTTACAGACAGACAGACAGACAGACGGACGGCAAATTTTTTTTTCTAAAAATATGTTTTTCGGAATCTCCACTATCTAAAACGTGTAAATCCGTCAAAAAATTTTTTTCGATTTTCAAAACGATTGCAAGACTTACCCTATACTACGTATGATGGGTAAGTAAAATGTTGCATGGTATGAGCATTTTCATCTTTACAAAACGCAGGAAGAGACTGTTGCACTTAGCATTAAAATTGATACATTTTACATTTTATTTTTATAACTAATTAAAAGTTGATGGAAAAGTTTTGGGCAACAAATTTTCTTTCTATGGAAAATTCAACACTAAAGAAGCATTTTAAGATTATCATTTTTATCAAATTGAAGTGGCCATTGTTCCCAATCAAAGCACATTTCTCCGTATCTTCTTTCCATTATTATCTGATAAGCCATCTATTATCTGATTTTAAAATGTAAAATGCGCATGGTTAATATTTATTTATTGTGTAGCAAGGCCTACACTAGAGCCACAACTATTTAATATTTAAGAATTTCCTTTTCGAATACTGTTTAAGATTTACAAATTTTATAAAGTTAATTGTACTTTGATAAGATTATTTCAAATATTTTTTTTTAGGTTAAATGTGATGAAAGTGGTTAGATGATTTATGTATAGATTTATGTCATTTCAGCTGTAAAAGTTCCTTCATAAACATTTAACAGAACGTATACAAAAACAAAGCTCATTCAGTAAATAATCAAAAAAAGTTTCGAAAATTGTAAAATACATTAATAACAAAAACAATTATAGAAATTTTTAATTATGAACAAACAAACAAACAAACAAAAAAACATGAATTAGAAAATGATCATTTGTTTTTAATTCTTCATGTAATTATTCTGGTTGGAATTAAATTTTTAAACTTTGAGGACTTCCTTTTTAATGTAACAAAAAACATACTTTTTTGTATTTCCTGTTTAGAATTTGCATGTGTTACTTTATTTTTAGTCTACAACATCGCTTTTTCAAAGCCATAAACAGCAAATGTGAAATTTTATTAATTTATAATCGGCCCCCGGTAAGGTGTACGCGCCCTGTCGGGAACCACTTATTTAGATTCCTCTTTCACCTTAATAAACTGTGACGTTTTGTTCTTGGAAAATGTTTTCTAACCTTGGAATATCGTAGAATATCTTGGAAAATGTTTCATAATCTGTGCTGTACATATGACATATATACGTCCATATACGTTCTTGTTCTTTCTCTCCAGGGTGTAAATAATTTGAAGTAATGAGTAGACTAAGATTAACTTTTGAAAAAAGAAAATTTATTTGAAAATGCTTATTGGAAACATGAAAATGTAGCAGAAATACAAAGACACTATCTCAGGCAGATCCACCTATGCGACTTACAATGAGCCGGATAAAAGGTAAGTTTGAAATGAATGGTACTGTTCAGAATGTTCATAGATAACGATGAGGAAGACCAAGGACATCAACAAGCTTTACCAGCCAAGAAAAAGTACTGGAAAATTTTCGCGAAACATCGAAAAATTCTGTAAGACAAATAAGTCGTGAGGTTAGGCAACAGCAAACCAAGTGTCCATCGCTCTTGAAGAAGCAATTGTAAATGGAAAAGTTACATTCCAATTATAGTAGCATTAAAATTAATATGAAAATTAACATTATTTTTTATGCATAAATTCAGTTATGCCGCTGAAAATGTTTACTTGACAATTGACAGAAACGAAAACCCAATATTTTCCGCATAGAGAGCTGATTAATGCATTGTAAAACCTACTAGGAAAAGTACCCGAAAATGACGGGCGACTACTAAACATTTATTTTTGCAAATTCTTCTTTAAATTTCAGAAATAAATTGTTTCTAAAGGTTTCTAAAGATAAAAGAACATTTTTAGGGATCTTGGGTGACTCGGAACAGGTTATTTTATATTTGCGTTCGTGATTATTTAATTATTTTGATTATTATTACATTGTACGTTTTCGCACATTCAGAAACATCTGTCATTTCTTTCAGTGTATATACGTATAGCTTAGTGAACTATCCTCCATGTAAAATGTATAACAGAATCTTTGCAGTTATTTTTCAAAATTAACTAATCTGCGAAAGATGGGGCATGGTCCATGTCGAATGTATAAATTCCGTTTTTATTTATATATTTTAAATTTAATTGCTTTTTAAATGCATTCAAGTCTGCCGAATGTTTCATATTTTGTTTAAATGTATGATGATGTCTGTTCGAGTCAAGAGACTGCATGGATACGTTTAAGATGCACGTTTTCATTTGAAGACAAAAATAGAAGGAACCCTTATTTGCTGCATTTTATGATGAAGATCTATTATGCGCATCATTTCCGTGTTCATCAATTTCAGTAGGTGAATTTTCTCTAAAGGTCTGGCTAACGGCCAAGATATCATGTCTGAAATGTGTTATTCAATACCTTCTGCAATGGTGTAGTCGTAACAAAAAATAAAAAAATAAAACGGAGGGTATTTGTTTTAAGCAAAGAGTAAGCGCTCAAGGCAGAGATTATACCTAGAGTGTATTGCTATTTCTACCAAGGTAGGACCAAAACTTTATGTACTTACTTTAAAACTGTTATAATATTAAATATATTATACTGGATCAGGAGTAGTAACTACGACTGCTTTATACATTTTTAACATTGTTACTATTATTGCTATTTTTTTGCGTGTTTTGTCTGTTTGGAAAAGTGGTGTTTTTATTACATAGGAAGCAGGGCCGTAGCTAGAAGTGAACAATAGGAGGGGGGATCAAGAGAATGAAGAGGGGGGGGGGGCTCATATTTTTTTTAGCTCACAGGCTATCATAGCCTGAGAGCTTATGTGCCCGTCCGTTCTGTATGTATGTGCGTATGTGCGTAACGCGATAACTCATGATAAAAATATCGGATCCACTTGAAATTTTGTATATAGGTATATCCTGATAAGGCGCTTCCCTGATTAGTTTTTGGAGTTCATTCGATATGTATAAGAGGGCGAACGGGGGGCTCATGCCCCCCGTTAGTTGATATAAATGGGATTTTCATGCAGAATTAAGTTTTCAAAATTTAGATTAGGATCATTCTGATGAGGCGATTCCGTGACTGTTATTAGGTGTTCATTGAATAAGTATAAATAGGGGGAACAGGGGTTCTAATGCCCCCCCCCCCCCGTTAGTTGATATAAATGGGATTTTCATGCAGAATTAAGTTTTCGTTCAAAATTTAGATTAGGATCATTCTGATGAGGCGATTCAGTGACTGTTATTAGTTGTTCATTGAATAAGTATAAATAGGGGGAACAGGGGTTCTAATGCCCCCCCCCCGTTAGTTGATATAAATGGGATTTTAATTGAGAATTAAGTTTTCGTTCAAAATTTAGATTAGGATCATTCTGATGAGGCGATTCCGTGACTGTTATTAGGTGTTCATTGAATAAGTATAAATGTGGGGAACAGGGGTTCTAATGCCCCCCCCCCGTTAGTTGATATAAATGGGATTTTCATGCAGAATTAAGTTTTCGTTCAAAATTTAGATTAGGATCATTCTGATGAGGCGATTCCGTGACTGTTATTAGGTGTTCATTGAATAAGTATAAATAGGGGGAACAGGGGCTCTAATGCCCCCCCCCCCCGTTAGTTGATATAAATGGGATTTTCATGCAGAATTAATTTTCGTTCAAAATTTAGATTAGGATCATTCTGATGAGGCGATTCCGTGACTGTTATTAGGTGTTCATTGAATAAGTATAAATAAGGGGAACAGGGGTTCTAATGCCCCCCCCCCTTAATTTATATAAATGGGTTTTTCAAGCAGAATTGTCAGATTTCGTTCAAATCTCTGAATAGTTTTGGAAGTTTAATGGTTAAGTATAAAAGAGGGGGATAACTCCTTTTAAATTATATAAATGCTAAATGGGTTTTTATTAAGAATTATCTAATTTGCTCTGAATTTTGGATATAGATTTTTTATATGATAAAGCATGTCTTTGATAGTATAGGAGGTTCAATGATTAAGTATAAAAAAAAGAGGAAAGGGGAGAGCTGTTTCCCCTTCTTAATTTTTTTTTCGAACGGAATTAACCCTTGAAAATATAAGGCTTTAATATGCAATTAGTATTTGTAGCCTGTGAGCTCAATGCCATCAGTTTAACTGGGCAGTATTCTTTTTATTTTATCTCTCTCTAACGCAGAAAAATTAATTAGTGCATATTCACTTTGTAGGTACTATGTTTCTTGTGAAACTGTTCTAATTACTTCATTTTATGCTAAGAAAAATTTATGATGTTGAAAATTTTGAGTGCATAAGTAGTGAAAAATTAAACATAATGTTAGCTTCATATGTATAAATAGGATGAGGGAGTGTTGAAACACTTATTTTAGATACAATTTAGTAATTCTGCAAAACTGTAAAAGGGTCTCAAAACTAAATTAGATTTTTGAACAGAATTTCATTTGAATTTTCGAAACATAATTTCATTTAGTGACCTTGGAATCTTTTCCAGGGGGGGGGGGGGGGGCTCAAAATATTTTAGGGGGGGGCTGAGCCGCCCATAGTTCCCCCTTAGCTACGGCCCTGATAGGAAGTAACTTTAATCCTTTAGAGAACACCTCTTAAAAGTTTTAATTCTCACAAGCCCCCTTTTTATTACATTAAAAGGATGGTTATAATCCTCAATCTCAAAACTCACAATCACAAAAGTTTGGGATTATTAAGGGTGCTCTTAAATCAAAAAGGGCAACTTTGTGACACATGCTTTAATTTATTTTTGTTCGGAAATGCATGAAAATAGCAGGCGTTGTTACTCAGAAACTGTCTAATTGCACTCAATTTTCTGTTTTTAAAAAAATGCAATAGATCTTTCATAACAAGCCTTCAAAGTTGACGTTTTTGAGAACATTTCGCGACGAAAGCAGAAAAACCGGTCGAAAAGCAGGAGAAAAATGGGTGATCATGTGATCGAAATAGCTAAGAACTGAACAGGTTATTTAATTATCATAAAGTGGAAAATTAAGTTCGATTCGAAATCGCTTCCATAGTCAGGCCTTCCAATTTTATATCTTTCTGTTAAAAAATGAATTTGTATATGTGTCAAAACGTTTTGGGCTTGTTGAGCAGAGCAGTTGAGAACACCCCTAAGACTACTAGTGGGGACTTTATGACCACTATATTTCTTCTTTATACTTGCCTACACACATTTATTTGGGGGGTAATTAAGATCATTAGAACTCTAAACTGACAAATGCGTTTACCAAAAACTTTGATAGACTTTGTTAAAATTGCTATTTGGATCTCAAAAATGCTTCAGACAAGCAATAAAGAATATCTAAAAGGAAAATACATTATGATGTTAATATCGAAGTGTGAAACAAAATTTTACCATACATAATTTTCTTCATTATGGCGGTGGTCGCAATTAAGCTGCTATCACATCATTTCCTCCAACTTTTCGCGAAATGTCCGCCCGAAATTCAGAGTGATAGCAAACAGCAATATCCCCCAACTTTTTTCTGCAGTTCCAAAAAAGTCTTCCCTAGGCAAAACTTTTCATTCAACATCGAACATTTCAACGAATCAGAGGTAATCGATTGATACGAATAGGCGATAAATGTTAACGCCTGATACTAGTAGAACTGGTTTTCCTCCTTTTCCTCCAACTTTTCCCAAGACAATTGCAATCTTTTTCTCTCTTTGAATGGGAAAAAGTTGGTGTTAAAATCGGCTGAAAAGTTTGTCTCGCGTAAAGTTCGTGAATTTGATAACAGCTTTACTCCCTGTTTATATTCTCCTGCCCCTAGGAAATTCGTCTACTATTCACGACCTTCAAGAAAAGCCATTCGCACCGCTTGTTGAATGTAATGCCGTTATAAAAATTTATAATTATTTTTCTAGAAATTATGTTTTTCAAGTTGGGCGATTTTTTTTCTCGAGAAATTTTGGGCCGATTTCTTTCATTTTTTACTTTTGAAAAACGTAATCGTTTTCAGGGATCTGTCGAGATTTTTCTCACAGGATCCTGTTTTTGTGAAATTGTGAATTTTTGTCTTATATTTGTGAAAATTCTAGTCAGAATTTTGTGAATTTTAAATTATCGATGTCTTCAGGTTCTATTTTTCATGTATAAAAAGCTAAGTAATATGTTCTTTGGCGAGTTCAACTGCTTATTTACAAGCCAGATTTCATTATTAAATGATTATATTTGTGAAAAGTTCAATTTGAAAGTGAAAAAATTCTATGAAAATTCTACTTAAGAGACAAATAATTTTGTGAAGGGTCATGTTTTGTGAAGGGTCCTGTTTGGGGATAAAAAAATTTCGTGAAGGGTCTTTTAAAGGATCTAAAATTTTCCTAAACATATCCCTGGTTTTATATAGACTTTATATCACATAAGTATAATTTTCATTAATTAAATTTCGTTTAGAACTCAAAAAGAAATGAAAAAAGTGACACTTTTGTTTAGATGGCAGAATATCAAAATCAATTTTATAGATTAAATGTTCATGTAAACTACAGAAAATGTAATACCATTTCATAATAGGGTGACCGAATTTGTTTGAAATGGGTCGATGAAAAACGGTCCCAAGATTGAAAGTCCATGGCGATGATCTGCAGCCGCACAAGACATATTATTCCTTTTTCTTTTACAAACAGCAACAACGAAAAAAAAAATGTATAATTAAAAGAACAATAAATGTAATGAAAAAGGTCAAAGAGTGATGTCTATTTTCATTTTAATTAAAAAAAAAATCTCAAAAATCTCATAAATTTTAGGTTGAAGAAATATAACCAGTCCGTAACCCTTTCAGAACAGAAAAATTCGATTCGTAAAAGGAGGAAATAATAAACTAACACTAAAATTTACAAATGAATTTCTTAGAAATTGAAAATCACTTACCTAGTTTATCTAAACTTTCATTATAAAAGCAAAATTTTATTAAATATTCTTGTCACTTAGGAGTTAAAATTAGATAGTCACGGCCATGTGACTACTGCCCTTGGAAAGGTCAACGACGCCAAAGGCATCTTTTAGATCAGAGGAATTTTGGGGATGATCTGAGAAGGCGGAAAGAACATTATTACACGCGTAATGGCATAATATCCTCCACAGACATACAAAATTACGACCGGGAAAAATATCTATTTTTGTATTTTTTTCCTCTTCTTATATTTAACTACTTAATTATTATTTTGAGTTATGTCAGGTTTTTAAACGCTGGTGCGAGCCATTAAAATTCTGTTAGAGTAATTTGAACAATATTCTCATAAACTTTTGACCTTAAACTGACCAATAGAAATTCTTTCTTTAAGTTGAATCTCTTTAATGCAATTTTTTGACATTCTATTGTGCAATTTCTATTAACATTTCTGTTGATTCATAGTATAAACGAAAAAAAGAAAGTGATGAATAATAATAAAAGAGGAAAAAAACAAACAAAATAAACGTGAAACGTATTCATACCTCCAAGCGTGACGCCTGACTGACAAAATCAAAGCTACATGACCCAAGACCTGACATTGAAGTTTTTGCAATCAAAAGGTGTGTAACTAGGTCTAACTGTGAATCGAACAGGAGGAAAGTCGGTTTGATTTGTCTGTAATGTGAACGTGTTTAGGCGATTTATATTGAAAGTGGCGTTAGAACATCGGCAAACTGGCCAACATAACATTCCTAAATAGCTCATTAGGACATCACAGTAAGTTATAATTTTTTCTCAATTTTGAAAATTTTTTCAAGAGCTTTTTAAAATTTTCATTTGTTTTCGATTCCAGTTTAGTTACTACTACTTGCTTTCTCTGTATTTTGAAAGTTTTAGACGATTTATTTTGAAAATAACATTAGATTAACACAATGACCAACATAACATTCCTAAATAGTTTATTATAATATCAAAGTAAATTATATTTTTTATTAATTTTGAATTTTTTCCCATGAACTTTTTCTTCCTTTAATTGGTTTTCAACTCGAATTCGGCTACTGCTGTTTGATTTGTCTGTAATCTGAAATCTTTTTTATTTCGATAATGAATTTTAAGTGACATTAGAATATCAACAAACATACTAACATAATATTCTCAAACAATTCATTAGAACATCATATTAAGTTATTCTTTTTCTGTTTTTGAAATTTTTTCCCCAAGAACTTTTTTAAATTTTATTTGTTTTCAAATAGAAGTGTTTAGGCGATTTATTTTGAAAATAACATTACAAACTGGCCAATATACATTTCCAAACAGCTCATTAGAATGTCATAGTAAACTATTTTCTTTCTCAATTTATCATTATTTTTTTATGAATTGTTTCTTCTTTTCATTTGTTTTCTAATCGAATTTAGTTATAAAAAGGTTAAAAACGCTTGTTGTAATAAACAATTTCTAGCAACATTTATAGATTTATGATTTAATATATTGAAAATAAAAGTTCAATGTTAATTGTTAAATTAAAAAAATACAGAATGGTTTAAATCAAAGAATGCATTTTCATTACGAAATTATCAGAATGAAATCAATTTTCTTTTAACTATTTGAATTTATTTATAATTATAATATTTATTTTCTTATTAACAACTGGTTAATTCAGAATTTATAAATACAAGGTAGAACCCGTCAAATTTTGACGAAAGAAAATGTTTAAGAAGGAACTGTTTCATTGACTTACAATAAACCTACAAAATTAGTTATAGTAAAAAATGTATTTTATGGGGTACGTCTAAAACAAACGATACTTACCGTCAAATTAACAAAATATTATTTCTATAAAACGCAGTTTTAGAAATTGATAAAATTAAACTTTAATCATATATGTAAGTAGTAAAACATAATAAAGATATGTTATTATGATAAAGTTATCAATTAAGGTTTTTATGCTAGTATTCCAAAATGAAAAAAAGCAAAATTTATTCAACTTTGACTCAATCATAGAGTTTTTTTCCCCCGTGAAATCTAAACCCGGCATCATTTTCGCCATACCAAAATTTACAAATGCACATTTCGCATCTGTATTCACCTTTTCAAAAAAATGGCATTTTAATTTGATCATTTTGATTCAAAACTTGAAGTCTCAATATTATTAGCTGAAACAGTTATTAAACTGTTGATGTTCTTTTACGTGTAAATCAAATTAAAATTCACCGGGTTTTATAACAGAAGGTATTTAAATTTAATTTTTTTTTCCTTTTAATGAGAAAATGGCAACATAAAGATACTGCAATCATTTTTTTCCCTTTGCTTATTATGAGTCTACTACAAAAGCGCGAAACGCATTGACTTTTCCAGGGTAGTTACCTCGATCACGTGACTCCAGACCTCGATAGATTATGGTAACCTGGGTTGCAAGCTGCTACTATTTATCCTCTTTAGGCGCAAAAGTATTTCATGTTTATGTAAAATAAATAGGCTAAATTCGTTTAGTTGCAAATTGACTGTTTGATTCGAATATCAATAAACTAAGCCGCGATGTGTTTGTATTTGTTTATCTCATTTGTTCTCTATTTTGTTTTGTTTTTAATCTCCTTTTCCCGTTAATAAGGCAATTTTAAATGCAGTTGAAAGACAAGTAACATTTCCTCACAAGGATTAATTTTACGGCATTTATTATTACTTTTTTGTTTTTTACTTGTAGTTTTTTAGATTACTTAAAATAAAGATATGTTTTTGTCCATGTATATATTGACACAATCTAATAGAAAAAAGTAAAACTCTTATCAAATAATATTAATAGTTTATTATCAAAAACTTGTAGATTTGGTACTCTCTGTGTAAAGCAGGAATATTAATTTTGTAATTAAGTAATTTTGAATTTAAAGAAATTGCAAATTTTAAAATGTGTACCATACACTTCCGCAATTACAGGTAGGTATGGAACATATAAAGTAATGTATAAGGCACAAATAGTTTAGTGGTGGCTATATATATATAATCTAACAAAGATTGTAAGTTTATAATGTCTATGAAACAATGTGAAATTTCAATATCTTCATCACTGGAAGGAAAATTCAGGATTGTCATTATAAAATCATATGTTCAATTTATTTATAGTTTTGAAGTAAATTAATATATTTTCAATGTTATAATTAATATACTACCCTTTAAAAATATTTTCATATCAGTAATTTACACTCATCTTATTGAAAAGAAGGTAAGAAATCAGTCTTATCCTATTCCTCTCTCTAACTTATTTTATGTTAAATTTCTTGTATAAACAAAAAAGCTGCTTTTAGACGCCGTTTAAATTATAGATAAGATGCTACATAATGTTCAGTAAGTAGGGAAACTAATACATCTATTTATAAACAAGTCATTAATATTTAGAAAGCATAAAAAATATATGAGGCAAATTTACTTTTGATTCTTGAAATAATCTTTTTTCTTTATACAATTGCAAGCTGCTGCAGACCAGATACTTTTTTCAATTGAAGATTGATTAGTAAACCATTGTATCATCTAATGTGTGACTGATAAAATGTTTAGAATGATACATAAAGAAAAAACTAGGGATGCACCGAATATTCGGTATCTATTTGGTATTCGGCCATGTTACCAAATATTCGGTTAGGCCGAATATTAAACTATTTGATTGAGCTAAATATGAAACTATTCGGCCGAATCCAATACTTAATAAAACCTTTTAAAAACTTTTTACTCTTTCTACTTTTAACTGTCAATTTTTTAATTTATATTTAAAATATTTAGAAACGAAATCATTTTTAAATAAAATAGAATGTTTTTACATTATTTATTTGCTGTTTGTAAAGTATAACTTAAGAAAATTAACCATGAGAAGAATTAAAATGGCGATTTATTAGGATTTTCCTTAGGAATAAATTATGTGCCGATACAAGTTTCTAAATTTTGTTTAGTAAATAATCTGTTTCTTGCTTTTCCCCAAATAAAAGTTCTTTAAAAGAAAAAAAAAACTTTTGAGATTAGTAATAGCTATCAAGGCAAACAAATTTTGTTCATGAAACCACAATCATAATCAACTTATTGAGTCATAAATACATTGTATTTCATCTCACTCTAGGTCAAAACTTGTGTGTTCGTTTATTACATTAACAATAAATAAGGTAACATATTTTCAACTCACATGCTTTGGTTTCTGTAAAATATGATATGATGAGAAGGGTGGAAAACACCACCATTCATAAAAAAAGAACTATGAGCCAAACATACCTTTATTCAGAATTAAGTTGAAAGTATTTGTACTTTATATTGAAAAAAATCTGCCTTGAGTTATTTAAAAAGGACAGTTATCAAACTGTAAAATTTTTCTTCAACCATTTTTTCATTATTCGATTTTAAAATGTTTGTTTTGATTGGTAGAAAATTTTATTAAAGTTTCATAGTTGCACTTTTTAAATAACTCAAGCCAGATTTTTTTCAATACTAAAAGTTCTTGTTTATCAAAATGTAAGTTTCTTTTATTAAATATTATGTAAAACTGTTTTAAAAAGTAACATTTTAATACCTTTAAATTTTGAAATATAAAAAATATTTGGAAAGCCGAATATTCGGTATTCGGCCCAACAATTACTATTCGGCCAGCCGAATATTCGGTATTCGGTTCACCTGTCGGCCGAATATTCAGTATTCGGCCAAAATCACTATTCGGTGCATCCCTAGAAAAAACTTCCTGCTTCATTCTACCCCACACTATCTTTATTAAACATAATATACAAAACCTTGATATTTATTTAATATACTAGCTGTCATCTGTCGTTTCTGAAAATAAAAAGAATATTGATAGTTAATTATGAGATTTTCTTTTCTCTTTTTAAGCTTCTTTTTTTCTCTTTTTTTTTCTCTTTTTCTCTTCTAACAGCACAAGGAGTTAAGTTGCAAAAGTTATTTTCAAAAATAAATATTGTTTCCATATTCTGGTTATGTTTATTTCTAATAAACTAGTTGAAGTTTACATAAAACTCATATTACTTTTATTTCAGTTTTTTAAATTGAACTGTTTGTCTTAATTGTATTCTAAAGAACTTTTTCTACTCAGAAATTATCATTTATATATGTTAGAGGTTTCGATATATGTAATCTGGGATCTACAAACTGTAAAAAAAATGTTGTAGCCTGCGAAAAATTCTTTGCATCAGTAAAAAAAATATTTGCCATGGAATTAGCCTTCAGGTTTTTTGTTATTTAAGAATAAATAAATAAATAAAAGTGTATGAAGATGTATGTAATATAACTATGTACATATTTCCTAACCTTCACCTAGTATGATGAGAAAAAATAGCATATATGCATTTTAGACCTAAACTGAAAGGATTAAGATAATTTCCAATTTTCCCCTAATTAATTTTGAGTTTAATCCTCTGACCATGGGGCTAAAATTTTTAAACAGAATTGTAACCTTATTATTCAAGTATAGTTATTATTTAAACTTATATCAAGTATATAAGTTTTAAGTATAGGTAACCATTTTATTCAGAATTTTATGCTCTACAACATTTGTACTGACAATATTTTTTGAAAGAATTAGTGATTTTGAAATAGTGTTATGCTATAAAAAAAAGAAAAATAAAAAGTGTTTTATTATTATTATAAATCTATGCATATTTCCTAATGCTCACATAGTACGATGGGAAAAACATAGTGTATTCATTTTAGACCTAAACTGAAGAAATTAAAACAATTTCCAGCTTTCTCTTAATTAATTCAGAATTCGGTCTTTTTTCCTTCTCCTACCATTGGGCTATATTGTGCATGAAATATTTTGACTTAATTGAAAGCCTAAATAATTTAATTTTTAAATTACACTTATCAAAATGTAATAACATGAAAATGTTTATATATGTAGCTTCTTTTAAATTATGTGGTTAATAAAAATAACCATAATAATGTGGTTAATATCAATAAGGTTGTTAATAAAAATGTCAGTGGGGTTACCACAGTTGACAGCACGGCCCGGGGGCATTCCCTCTTTAGCGAGTCTACTACAAAAACACATTGACTTCTCCAGGGTAGTTACCTTGATAAATTATGGCAACCTGGGTTGCTAGCTATTGTAATATATCCTTTTTTTGGCACAAAAGTATTTCATGTTTATGTAAAATTAATAGACTAAATTTGTTTTGCTGGAATTCGAATAACTAAGCCGCGATAATGTTTGTTTTTATCATTTGTTCTCTATTTTGTTTTGTTTTTAATGTATTTTTACAGCTAATATATAACTTTTAAACAAATAAAACGTAAAATAAAATTAATATTCACCCCAAGGATTACCGTATTTTCGGGTGTATAGTCCGCGGCTTATACACGGTGCGGATTATACAAAGATTATTTTTAAAAAATTGGCAATTGTGATATTTTTTCTACAATTTTTAAACCTTAAAAAAATTGAAAAAACATCGAAATTTGTAAATTTTTTTCATTGTGCCTTGAAATGTAGAGAGTTCTCTCATGTTTGTAAAGGCTTTTTTTTACTGCTTAAATACAGTTATTTCTGGATATGGAAGAACTGACGCAACTATCGCCAAGTATTGCACTGGTGGGGGGGGAAGCTAAAGTGAAGGTCAAAAAATTTCAAACTTTTTTCGAACCCGTTGTGCGATATATCATCTTAAAGCTCTTTTACAACTCTTTCAGATTACGGATCTTTCTTTCCTCCTCCACAGTTTTACCCTCTGGGTGGGGCCGCCAATTTTCGATCTTTTAATGAAATTGCAGTGTTTTTTATAAGTTTAAATCGGACTTTTTACGGAACCCTCTGATAAATATATAAATGAATGTATATAACTATATAGATAAATGTATGAAAATTTTAAAGAGAGGAGAGGGTGTGCGCTCCCGAAGTTTGATTAAGAGATCAGCGCCACCTATCTGATAAAATGATGTAACGCTCAGTTGAGCTTTGTTGTCCTTCGAACAACACGTTTGTATCGAGCGCCCTCGCTCTCAAATAAAAAGCTCATTTAAATGTTTGCCCCCCTGGCAATAATCAATAAAATCCTATGGTATAATAAAATCAGTCCACTTTTCTCTAACGCTGTCGACATATGGTCCTAGGCGACCGGAGGACAGCTAAATAAAAAATGACCTCTTTAACTACTTTAAATCGCCAACGTGGCGTATTGAAAACAAAAGTAAAAAAAATTACGAAATTCATTAATGAATTTGAATGCATTCATCTAAAAGGATCGCAAGAAAAGCAACAAGAAGAACGTCTCCTCTTAGAAAGCAAAAAGGTTTCTATTTTGGAAATTAAAACGTCATTACGCAATTTAATTGTGTTGTATACAACTCTTCTGGAAGATGTCGACATAACTGATTCTTTGGAACTAGCAACTGAGCTAGAAGATGAACTGGAAGATTCAGAGGTAAAACTTAACATTATTCTTTCTAAATATGAATGTGTTAATATGAATAAAGAAAACCCTACTGTTAGTAATAACTTTAAAATTCCAGACTTACCTCTACCCAATTTTTATGGAAAATATGACGAATTTCAAAACTTCAAATCTCAATTTATGTCTATTATCGGTAATAATAAAAATCTGAATTCAACTCAGCAGTTATGCTACTTAAAGGGTTGTTTAAAAGGTGAAGCCAAAAGGCTTGAGTCAGCTCAAGATACTTACGAATCGCTTTGGAAATCTTTAGAAGAAAGATATGAAAATAAAAGAGCTGTCATTGATTGCCATATTATTAAACTACTTAATTTTTCAAAAGTACCTGATTCTCCTAATCATTTAATGCAATTAATTGATAATACAAAATGTAATTTGCGTGCATTAAAATTACTTGAATTTGAATCGAATGAGCTGTCAGATGCTTTAATAATGCACATCTTGTTTCAAAGATTAGATTCTGAAATAAAAAAATCGTTCGAAATGAAATTAAATAAAAACGAAATTCCTAAGTTAGCTAGCTTTTTAAGCTTTTTGGAAGAAAGAAGTCGTATTCTTCAAAATACTGTTATTTCAAAGGAACAAAAAAAATCTCCGTATAATAACTGGAAATCTGGCACTAAGCCAAACATGGAAAAATCCTTTTTAACAAAATCAAAACAGCGAAAAGAGTGTATTTTAGGATGTAAAGACTCACATTCTTTATATAGATGTGAGAAATTTAAACAAATGAATGTGATAAAGAGATCAGAATTTGTTAAAAACAACAATTTATGTCAATCTTGCTTAAACAGCCATTTACCTAATCCTTGTTTATCTAAAAATAAATGCCTTTCTTGTAACAGCAAAGAGCATAATTCATTACTTCATCCATTAAATGAAAATAATAATGTCACAAGGCAATTCATTGTTGAAGATCAGACAGAGAGGCGTCAGGTGGATTCACCCCCCTCCCTTTCTCCTGATAATCAAACATTTTTCGCGAAGGAAAATGAAATAAATAAATCTTGTGTAATTTTAAACACAGCTGTGATATATTTGAAGGACGGTTCTGGGGAATTTCAACCTTTAATTGCTGCATTAGACAGTTGTTCCTCTTCGCATTTATTGTCTTCTTATGCCGCAAATCTATTAGGATTGCGTAAACAAAAAACTCATATTTCTATTTCCGGACTTAATGGTCTATGTTTAAATGCTAAATCATTTGTTAGTACGGAATTAACTAATGAAAACAAAACTAAATCTTATCAATTAGATATGTTAGTTGTTCCTAAAATCGCTAATCTACCACCCAAATATATAAATACGTCAAAATTAAAATTGCCGTCGAACATAGAATTAGCGGATAATAATTGGAATAAGCCGAAACGCGTAGATGCACTGATTGGAGCCCAGTTATTCTGTGAATTAATAGGGTCTAATAAAATTAAAATTGATGATTCCCAATTAATGTTAGTAGAAACATTTTTCGGGCATGTTATATCAGGAACTGTATGCAATTCTATCTCAAATTTAAGGGACTATTCTGATTCTTGTTTTTTAGTAACCGATTATAAAAATTTGGAAAAAGAAATAAGTTCCTTTTGGGAAATGGAACAAGTAAGTGAATTAAAACCCTTAGTTAGTGAGGAATTAAATTACTGTAATGAACATTTTTTAAAGACTCACTATCGGAAACCGGACGGCAGATATGTAGTTGAATTACCCTTTAAGATTCAAATGTTAGATAATTCTCTGGGAGATTCAAAACAAATTGCCACTAAAAGATTAAATCAGTTATGGAACCGTTTAGAGCGGGATCCCAAATTAAAGGAATTATACTCAGAATTTCTAAAAGAATACACTACTTTAGGACACATGGAAGAAAATTCCGATGACATAAATCCTGATAAAGGATATTTTTTCCCTCATCACGGTGTTTTGCGACCATCAAGTACTACAACTAAACTGAGGGTTGTTTTTGATGGGAGTTGTAAAACTACTAATGGGAAGTCTTTAAACGACTTATTGTTTAAAGGAGGGATAATACAGGATGATCTTTTTTCAATTATGATTCGTTTTAGAAAACATATTTTCGCATTTACAGTTGATGTAAATAAAATGTTTCGACAAATAGAAGTAAATCCGTCGCATACTAGATACCAAAAAATATTGTGGAGAGAAGGGAGGGAGGAACCTGATAAAATCTACACTCTGAAAACGGTCACCTATGGTTGTGCAAGCAGTCCATACCTTGCCACTAGAGTGCTCCAACAGTTAGCGGTAGATGAAGCCAACAATTTCCCATTAGCTGCCGAAGTTGTAAAGAACGATATGTACATGGACGATTGCCTGTCAGGTGCATCAGACATTTCCGAATTTTTTGAAATTAAAAAACAATTAACAGACATCTTCAAAAAAGGTCAGATGGCCTTGCATAAATGGCGTTCTAATGTTATTGAAGAAATAAATCCTGATTATCAAACATTTCCTTTTAATCAAAATGCTGAAGAAACTTCAACAAAAATTCTCGGAATAATGTGGGACTGCACTAGTGATACATTTAACTTTAAAGTTATTGTCAACAAAACTTCGGACTATACAAAACGCGAAATTCTAAGTCAAATTGCAAGACTCTTTGACCCCCTTTGTTTGCTCGGTCCTGTAATTTGCCGTGCAAAAATCTTCATGCAACAACTATGGTTGCTAAAGTGCGACTGGAATGATAAAATTCCACTTAATGTTGCTCAAGAGTGGGACAATTTCCTCAATTCACTAGCTCTTATAGAAACCATCAAAATACCCAGATGTATTCTTATTAAAGATGCATCAACTATCCTCTTACATGGGTTTGCTGACGCCAGTGAGAAAGCATTTGGAGCTTGCCTTTATCTTCAAACGAACACTGACTCAAATTCGCCTGTTTGCCACCTCATTTGCAGCAAAAGTAAAGTTGCCCCTATTAAAACTGTCAGCATACCGAGGCTTGAACTTTCAGCCTGTCTATTGTTGTGCCAACTTGCTCAAAAGGTAATTAGAGCTATGAAACTTCAAATCGACAAAGTCATACTTTGGTCGGACTCTACGATTTCCCTAGCATGGATAAACATGTCCCCACATCTTCTAAAAACTTTCGTGGCGAACCGAGTTTCTAAGATTCAAGAACTTACCAAAAACTACGAGTGGAGATATGTGCCATCAAAACTAAATCCAGCGGATGTATTATCCCGAGGTCAAGATGCAAAATCGCTTGCTACAAATAAACTGTGGTTTGAAGGACCTGATTTCCTCAAACAAGACATTGTAAATTTTTGTCCACAAAAGGACTCTCATAACAAAGACGAACATTTTTTAAAGGAACTAAAGTCAGTTCCGGTTCTCACTTCAGTGATAAATTATGACTTTATAAAATCTTTTCTTACCATTTCAAATAGTTATGTTAAATTAATGAGAGTGTTAGCATTTATTTTCAGGTTTGTCCACAACTGTAAAAATCAGAGTAAACTTAAGGGTTCCTTAAGTCTAGATGAATTAAGAGTTTCTAGAAATTTCTTAATTAAGAGAGCTCAAGGTGAGTATTTTTCATCAGAAATTTCGGCGTTGAAAAAGGGCATGTCTGTCCCTGTAAAAAGTAAGTTGAGATTTTTAGATCCCTTGTTAGATAAAGATGATCTATTAAGAGTGGGTGGTCGTTTGACCAACTCAAATTTAAGCTATGACCGATCTCACCAAATTATTTTACCCCCTAGTAGCAAATTGACTAAAATTATCTTTCTTTACTATCATAAAAAAGACTTACATGTTGGTCCTCAAGGGCTATTAAATAGTATAAGACTAGTATTTTGGCCCATTAATGGAAGAAACATTGCTCGTCAAGTTGTACACGAGTGTGTTCAATGTTTCAAAATAAAACCTTCAATTGTAAGTCAAATAATGGGTAATTTACCCCCTGAGAGAGTAATACAAGGGCCACCGTTTTCAAATGCAGGTCTTGACCTATGCGGTCCATTTTTTATTAAATATCGCAACCAGAGAAAAGGGATATTTAATAAAGTTTATGTGGCCATTTTCATATGCATGGTTACTAAAGCAGTTCATTTAGAACTACTTTCTGACTTAACTTCTGCTGCATTAATTGCAACACTTAAAAGATTTTTTGCTCGCAGAGGCAAAAGTAATACTATCTTTTGTGACAATGCATCCAATTTTGTTGGAGCATGTGCAGAACTAAAGAGATTATTAAATTCTATAAATAAAAACAATGATGATGTATCAAATTTTCTGTCATCCGAGCAAGTTCTCTGGAAATTTCTTCCCCCTCGTTCCCCAAATTTTGGAGGACTCTGGGAGAGAGGCGTCGGACAGTTCAAATACCACTTAAAAAGAACTATTGGTGCTACGAAATTAACCATTGAAGAATTTTTAACTATTACTACTCAAATCGAAGGTATTCTAAATTCGCGCCCTCTTTCCCCATTATCTTCTGAATTAGAAGACTATGAAGTTTTGACCCCAGGACATTTCTTGATTGGTAGACCAATTAATGCTCTTCCTGAGCCAAACTTGATTAATGTGAGAGAAAACTTGCTCGACCGATGGCAGAGAACTCAAAAAATCGTGCAACTAATTTGGAAAAATTGGTCCAATTCTTATTTAAGCCATTTGCAGCAGAGATCCAAATGGCTCTTTAAAAAACAAAATGTTTCACCAGGTATGATGGTTCTGGTAAAGGATGGAGACCTACCAGTTTGTAAATGGATAATAGGTCGTATTTCAGAAATCATCAAGGGAAATGATGACAATGTTAGGGTTGTAATAGTCCGGACTCCATCCGGAACTTACAAAAGAAGTATCTCTAATATTTGTATTCTACCAATTGTAAATAACGAAAATATTAATTAAGCTTAACCTATTTCTATTGAATTTATTATTTCTTATTATTGTATGTATATTAAGTGCTTTATGTGTAACCATTAATTTGTAATAGTATCTGTGTGTTATTGTATATTTAATTGTTGTGTATCATTGAACTATCAGAATACTTCAATGGGGGCCGGTATGTGCGCTCCCGAAGTTTGATTAAGAGATCAACGCCACCTATCTGATAAAATGATGTAACGCTCAGTTGAGCTTTGTTGTCCTTCGAACAACACGTTTGTATCGAGCGCCCTCGCTCTCAAATAAAAAGCTCATTTAAATGTTTGCCCCCCTGGCAATAATCAATAAAATCCTATGATATAATAAAATCAGTCCACTTTTCTCTAACGCTGTCGACAGAGGGGGATGTTTGCTGGAAGGGAGGGGATACGATAGTTGAAACCTTGGGATTCACTTTTTCAACTTTTGCCGACCTCTTTCATGTGACATATCACTGGAAACTCTATGACCCCTATTTCGTGTTATACACATCTCGAGGGCCTCCTCCTCAGTTTGCCCGCGCTGGGGCATTTTTCTAAATTTATCCAACACCCTTCGATATAGGTGGTTGGTAAGCCCTTTGATCATGTATTGAGGTTATACACTTCCCTTGACGCTCCTCTCATTTTGCTCTTCCTGAGGGATACGTTTAACGTATTCTGATAAAATGTATTCTAACAATGGTAAAATTACGAGGCTAATCTTAAAGGACATAGAAAACATAAATTAAAAATATTGATCCCATTCACCATTCTTATAGTTCTCGTTTTTGCTTGGGATGCTTGTAATTTTTATTTGTTCGGATATTTTGTAGCTAATTGCCAAAAAATTCTAATATTTGAAACTTAAACTCTCTTACCTATTCATACTACTTATTAGCGACTTTTCTACATTTTGCAACCATGATTTTTCCATCCATTATAACCTCCATTTTTTGTTGGTTTTTAATACCCTCAGTTTTTAGTTTCGGTGCATTTACTAAAATCGACTTCATAAGCATGTAAAAATAATGATTTTCAGTAGCGATTGTAGATTTTCGGAAGTAATCGATGACTGTCGGTTGTGTTTTTTATGATTTTTTTTTTTCGATTGTTAAATTTTCGAGAATCATTCATCACCAGCCATATCCGAGCGGCAACTTTAAATAGAAGTGTAAAATTCATGATGCAAAACTTTAAAAACATTTCAGCATTAAAAACATTAAACATTAACTTAAAAACATTTCATCTGTTTTAGAAACTGCCCTCCCCTCTCTAAAAGGATTAACAGTAGGTACAAAACTTTTAGATCATTCCATCATATCTCAGCAGCTGTTTTAGGTAGAAACGTGAATTTGAGGATAATTAATTTACTAAAACAAATTTAAACATGTATTTTATCTATTTCATAAATTCCCACCTAAAAGGGTTTAATGCAGTGGTCGTACTTTTAGAAAATATCGGTATATCTCTGCTGCAGTTTTCGCCAGAAGCGCGAAATTCAAGATAGAAAATCTGGTAAAAATAGTTAAATATAGTGTTTTTAGAGCTATTTTGCCTAATATGTCGTTAACATCGATTTTAAAACGGATAATTTTAGATTGTACGAATAATACAATAATCAAGGCTATTTGATTAGATTTTAATATTTATTTATTATTATTTACAAGGTGCATTTCGTTTGATACAAGATTTTAAAAAAATTGACCAGCGTAGCAGGCGAAGGCTGCTAATGTAGCATGAATTAAAATTTTGCGACTAAAAGTAATTTCTTTTAATTCTTTCGGAGGCGGCGTTTGCAGCCTGCAAACGACTAATTTTAATGTCCAAAATGCCTGATGGCACCAGTAAATTTTCAGCACGAATTCGATGTCTTAATATATGTGAAGGAAAGCTTTTTTTTATTTTCAGAGGAATTTGATCGTAAGTTTTGGTGTGAAATAATTATTTGAATATCCTTAGAGCAGAAATGCCTTGTTCCCGAAAGGGTTAACTGTGTATAAAAAATGTTTTAAATTGAACTAGTTGAGGACAATCACACAATAAAATATCATAGCAATATACTGATTGTAATAAGATTAATCTATTTTGTGTGATTAATAATGACAAAAAAATTGTAAATATTGGTACAATTTTTTTTTTTTTTCGCTCCTTTCAATTTTGCGCCCTTAGGTTTTGCGCGCCTGGAGCAGTTTGCTCCAACTGCTCCACTGTAGCTACGCCCCTGGTAAAACATGAATTTTGTCAAAAGGCTGCAGAAAAAAAAAAAAAATGAGAATTTCATCAAGGGACCATGAGAAAAACACAATTTCGACAAATGATCTCGAAAAAAAGTACACGTATTCTGTCAAATATCCACAGATAAAACACTAATTTGGTCAATGAGCCTTTAAAAATTGCGATTATCGTTAAAAAAGATTTTAATAAAAGGAATGACAAAAAATGCCAAAAAAAAAAGCAAATTCATTAAAAATCCGCAGATAAAAAGCAAATTTCGATAAAAAGATGATAAAAACAAGAATTTTGACAAAAAGACATGAAAAAAGGTGAATTTCGACAAAAGGTTTAAGAAAAATGCAAGTATTTGAATATGGATTGTGGAGAAAATGAAAATTTGTTCAAAGGGCTTCGGAAAAACGTACAAATTTTGTAAAAGAAAAGAAGAAAAAACACAAGTACAAGTTTCACCCTGGGAATGCCCAACACAAAAATGAATCGAAAGTGTTAACAATTTTTTTTTTAATATTTAATTTAAAAGAAAGCTACCCATATGGCCAAAAACATCCTCCGGACGGCCTATGGGATCCTGTACAGAGCCGAACGATCTTATAACTATCTGATCCTATATGCGTCCAAAGTCGGACGTTCAGCGAACATCAAAATCCAGACGAACCATCCACGATCTCCAAAGCAGTCCAGTTAACATCCGGAACAGCAGAATTACCTGTACGAGTGCAAAATCACAACTATCCCGGTGTTGTATTAATGATTTCGGTACTTATGTATTAATGCCACCGCAACAGAAGTTGCGCTAATGCATTAATAAATAACAATCTTGTTGTTCACAGGCGCACACAGTTATCTTTTGGTTTCCTTGTTGCGCAAAAATCAGCAAACGATAAGGCCATTTTTTGTGCTTTTTTAGTGTTTTTCATTTTTGACGCTATTTTTTGTGCGCATGCGAACAACAAGATTGCTCTTTATTGATGTATTAGCGCAACTTCTGCTGCGGTGGCATTAATACATAAGTTCCATGATTTCTTTTAAGGAATTCTTTCTTATTCTTATCAAATTTTTACTCTAAAGGTCATGGAAATATGTATGCTAAAGGTAAACTTTCGAATAACTTTTTAGAATTAACTCTTCAGATTTGTACCAAAATATAAGGTTTTTTTTATTATCTAATAACATGAGACAGATAACTTTCATAGAAAACATATAAATAGTTATAGTAATTTTTCATGTAAATATTCATAATAATAATGGGGTATAGTCATAAAACAAACCTTTGTTTATTATATTTTTACAGAAATTAAAAGTAATATTATTATTTTTTAAGATAGATCATTTTGTGACTTGCCAAAACATTGTTTACAGTCAATTGTTTGGAAAATGCTGTATTAGTTTAAAAATACATTAAGCTTTTATTTTGTTAAGCACGAGCAAGTAAATATATTAACAAAGCTTTAAATGCAATTTTTAAATCATTGCAAATTCAATCAAATGCAATTTAACCATTAAATTTATTTATTTTTTGAAAAATGTAATAAAAATATTCATAAAGTATCTTTTTATTCCAGAGTAACTTGCTTATAAAATTAATTTTGTGAAATAAGGATTTTCAAATATAATAACTCATTCTACATGTGACCCAATAGCAAAAGCTCCAATTGTGGGCCCTGTATAACACTTTAGCAGCTCCAATTTATCTTTATTTGTACAAGGTGGAACCCGTTGAACTTCGACGAAAGAAAATGTTTTAGAAGGAACTGTTTCATTGATTTATAATAACGTACAAAATAAATGCATCTTATATTGGTGAGTTTAACTCTAAAAGAAATATTATTTTAAGCTAAAATCAACAAAATACCTTTTCTATAAATGTCAGTTGTCCAAATTATTAAAATGAAACTTTAAGTAAAAATGAAATAAGTAAAACTGATAAAGATAAGTTATTATGATGAAGTTATCAATTGAGGCTCTTATGCTTCGTAAAAATGAAAAAAAAAACAATTGACACGATTATAAAATTTCACATGAAATCTAAACCCGTCATCATTTTTATCTTCTCAAAATTTACATACAAAATTTTAATTTCCAATTTTTTTTTTTTTTTTTTTTTTTTTTTTTTTTTTTTTTTTTTTTTAATTTCAATTAAAAAAAAAAAAAAAAAAAAAAAAGCTGGCGCATTTTTGTTGCCATACGATTACAAAATTTGCACAAAAACTATAAGAAATTAATATCTCAAAAATAAATTGAGATACAGCTTTCAAACAAATTGCATTTAAAAGTAATTTTTTTCTCTCTATACGCCGATGTAAAAATTGAGAATGTTAGATGTTTAGATGTATTAAAACGGCGGTAGCAAAAATTGCAAAATCGAATTGCAGTGGAAAGTGTTGCCATCCGCTAAATGACGTATGCGTTATGCACAGATACATTTGGCCTTTATAATATAGATATATATACTGAATTAAAAAATATATAGCTAGTTTTTAACTTGCTTTTTTTTTTTTAGGGTGGTGTTGGAGTATTCAGTGAAATATATATCTTTGAGAAAAAGATAAAATATACTGTTATAATTCTTCATTTAAAAAACATATGTTGTAGTTACTTTTTTTGTTTTGATGTGTTTAAAAACTGTCTTGCATTTTCTAAGAAAAGATTTTAGTCTACCCTATTTCATCTATATGTTTTCCATTTTAGGTGATAGTAACCTTGACTTTGACTGTGTTCCCTCTAAACCTTTTTTTAAAGATGCAGAGCCCTGCCTGTATTTTAATAGAGTGAGTTGCACCGTTATTTGCATCAAATTATCTCATAAAACTCTTTGACAAATCACAATATTTCAAAATTTGTGTGCTTTAGAGCTTGCAAAAATTATAAAAATTACTTTCTTTTTTTAGGAAAACAGGTTATTCAGTCATTGTAATCCAATTGCATTTTTTCAGTTTTTAATCCATAAAATCACTTAATGTTTATCTTTCTTTATTTATCGTGCTTAAAAATCACATATTTTACAATCGCTGCTAAGTGTGTTAATGAAGCTTCTATATCTTAAGTAGAAGCAGAATATAACTGCAAATATTTGCATCTGTTTTGTGTTATACATACAGTACGGAACCATTTATTTGGAATGGCTGGGGTCAGATGTATTCTGGATAACTGGTTTTTCCGGTTAACTGGTTAGGCTAAGCAGCATCTATTTGATAAGTTTTATGGAATATATGTGGTTATGGTATTACTTCTAATTTTAAATTAGTGGATTTCTTGAACTAATAATTAGATGCAAGTAAGATCACATGTTTGAATTTGAAAGAAGGTAATTTCTTGGGATCAAAAATTCTTCTGTTTTTCTGCATAAAAATGAAAACATCTATAATATAACTATCTATACTTCTATTTCAAATACTAGATGCTATTATCGAACTATACAATTTTTTCAAGCAATGTATACTTCAAACTGGCACTTTATGACTTTTACTGTGTATGACACTTTTTTCTACAAAGATTCTAACATCAGTCTATTATTATTCCATATAACTGGTTTTCCGGTTAACTGGTTACCAGATAAATGGTTCCATACTGTATATATACATATGTGTGTGTAAATATAACTCTGGTGCCTGGCTAGCTAAAAAGTACTAATAAATGTTTTTGAATCATGTAATAATTTTGCTTTATTTGTTTGTTTAATTTTTTTAAAGTATTTTTTTCTCTATTCATTTTCTGTCTATGGTAAACATGAGGTTTGTTAGAAGAATTTCTTCTAAATTTTGCTCCATCCTATGTGTTTTGTTAGTTCTGCAAATGTATGTGATCCCAGGGTCAAAACTAGCCTTTTTTGCTAGTTTTGGCTTGGAGCAAACATTAATTACAGCATCCTGTCCCCTCACACACAGTAAAAGTTATTGATCGCAGGTACCTTATTAAAAATAAATAAATAAATAAAATAAATCTTTAAAATATAAAAAAATATATAATTAAAATGCTACCTAGAAATATGTAAAAATATGCTCCCAAATTATTAAGATTAGCTTGAGCGTTAGCTCAAGCTTATCTAAGCTAATCTTAATCAAGCTAGTGTCTACTCTAGTCGTGTGAAGAAACTGGATAGCTAATGTTAGGCCTATGAACAGCGTTAGAATTCCTAAAAAAAAGTCACTGGTCCCAAGGACCAGTAAGCATGAGAATTTACTGGTCCACAGACATCATCACTGGTCTGCTACATAAAATTCTATTAAAAATTTTAACACTTTGAGTGGCCTCCTCCCCCTCCCCCTCCCTGGAAAATAAACCAATCTTACTTTACATTTATCCAAAATTTTCAACATAATAAAATGTAAAATTATAATTTGCTAAAAATTAAATAAACAGTACGTAAAGAAAAACTATCAAATTATTAATTAGATACTTTATTTGTCATTACTTATTTCAACTGACTGTAAGGTTTAATGCGAATTTTTTTCGATTTTTCTCCAGATTGTAACCAGAGTGGTGGAATTGTAGCTAGCGTCAGTGATGCAGCTGGACTTAAAAAATCCTGGGTCTCCGGGACCCAGGACTTCTAAAATTCTGGGTCCCTTTTCTACAAACATGGGTCCCCACTAATAATAAGTCATATTTTTCGAGGCAAAATTTAAACTTGTTCATTTCCACAAGAAAAATAAAATGCAATAATTGTTTTAATAATAATAAATAATTAAAACCAATATTAATTTAAGAGAAATTTTTTGTAATTTTTAAAAAATAAATGTGCAAGATACAAATTTAATTATAAAATAATGCTTATTTATGTGTAAAAGATAACAAGTATCACATTGTTTGCATTTCTTTTAAAATGGGACAAGGTTTATTGAAAAAGATATTTTTGCTGAAAAAACGGGAAATTTCTGTTGAGTAAATGGGTACTTTGCTTAATGAAATGGTGCTTTCAGGAGTCACATTCATTCAGAAAGATTTGGAGCAATAAAAAACCGATTGGGAAGCAGGAAAATCAGTTTTTCGAACAGCAACAACAATTTCTAAGCAGGAAAATTAGTTTTTAAAACAGAAAAATTCTTTCACGGCATTCACTTTTTTTCGCGCTTTTTTGTCGAAATTTCCGTTTTTCGCGTTATTTTGACGAAATCTTGTTTTTTCGGGATTTATTGATGAAATATATCGTTTTTCGCGATATTTTTTGACAAAATTTGCCGTTTTATCGCTGTTTTTTGACGAAATTTGCCGTTTTTTCGCGATCTTTTGAAAAAAGCTGTCGTTTTTTCGGGTTTCAATATGATATTTGCCATTTTTTCGCGAATTTTTTGACGATATTTGCCTAAAATTAGTCATTTAGCGATTTTTGACAAATTTTGCCATTTTTTGCAATTTTTTTTGAAAATTTTTGCCGTTTTATCGCGTTTTTCGGACAAAATTTGCCGTTTTATCGCAATTTTGGGCGAAATTTGCCGTTTTTTCACGATCTTTTGAAGAAATCTGCCTTTTTTCGGGTTTTAGAATGAAATTAGGCATTTTTTCGAGAATTGTTTGAGAAAATTTGCCGGAAATTAGTCGTTATTTCGCGATTTTTTAACGAAATTTGCCTTTTTTTCGCGATCCCTTAATGAAATTAGGCTACCCATGGGATGCGTAAGAGCTATTTTTTTGCGTCCCATCGGCGATTTTTTGTGTAATTTACGCGCTATAGCGCGTCCGCGGCATCGATGATAATAAAAAAAAATCTTATGTGCGATCGGTTGCGGTTCTCTCAGGGCCGAAAAAAGACACTGGTCCTGCGGACAACTAAATTTTTCAAATTAGTGGTCCGATTAAATTATCGGTGGTCTCGGACCAGCGGACCACCAAGGATTTCAAATGCTGCCTATGAGAGCATTCTTTTTAAAAGTTTTTTTAAATTTTGGTTGCAGATTTATTTTTTAATAAAGTCATTTTTATTTTCACAAATTTGAAAAGAACAATCCTAAAGTTTTAACATTAGCTTGGAAATTTCTTTTGTACTTCATATATATGTTATATACGCACACATTTTTGTATGAAAAGACAAAATCTTCATTTGGTGGCTCTCTTTGCCTTTCACTCTGGCTTCTGGGACACATATTCCCTCTGCACTTTCCTAGTTTTGACACTGCATGATCTTAAAACTAAAAATAATTATACAATGTTTCAAAGACGTAGCATTTTTATTCCAATTATTTTATTTAGAAACTTGCAGGAATTTTTTTAAATACCTTACTAAGTAATAGGCAAGTAAATATTCCTGTATTTTTAGAATATTTGTGCTTAAAAAGAAATTCCTTGCTGTTGCAAATTTGATTTAAATGAAATTTAAAGCCATTTTTTTTTTAAACTTTGAACATTACTTGATAAAGATTAAATTTTATTTTTCATAAAGTAATTGATTATTATCTGTGTTATACAAAATTAGATATATTAAAAAACTTTAATATGTTTGTTTATATCTTCAATTTATTTAAAAATAATATTAAAAAAAAAACTGATTTTAATCAATGACTTAAAAAGTCAATTGATTTAAATCGTGAATTTTAATCATGATTGAAACAATTATGTTGATTTAAATCAACGAACCCTGTGGAATAATGAAGAGGTATCTTAATTTCTTTAAATTTACTTAGGTCAAATGCAAGAATAATAGAAGCTCTTCTTAATGCCACATGTGATCATTTATATTAAATTTTATTTTGATTCCATTTATGTAGCTTCAGTTATTTTATTTATTATTTTTTATAGGCACAAATTATAGAATCCAAAGGGTCCCAGCATGGATAAATGAAAGTATCACCATGGATAAATCCTGCAAACATCCAGCAGTCAAAGCACAGTTTTAAATAAAATTTTGAAATTGGTAAGTTTTCTTTGAATATTTCTAAATAAGCCATTATAACAAAATAAAAAATTCTTATCAAATCTATGTATATGTATATCTTCCTGTTATATATTTTTTAACCATATTTAATTTTAATTAATTAATACATTCTTTAAAGTATCCAAGTAAAAATAATTACATGGAAATTTTCTGTCATAGAAATAAATGCAACATCTCTTTTTAAAAGTGAAAATGCATGTGCAAAATTATTACAACAATGGCAATTACTAGAAATAATAAGATTGAAGATTCTTATGTATTACAGTAGACTTCTTGAAATCCACACAGCTTGGAACCAGAGGTTGTGCAATTTTAGCATTTTGCAGATTTCTGGTCATTGTTTTCTTTACATTTTTTAATCAGTAATTTGAAATTTATTAATAATGCAATCGAAACTATAATGAATGATTACAGTATAATGAAATATTATGATAAGTAATAAAATAATAAAAATTCACATAATTTTTAAATGATTTAATTATTAAAAACAAGGGTCAAATTAATAATCAATTATGTACGATTAAATATTCGTTATAAAAATTAAATTTATTTTTCCTAAATTATTCAATGAAACTTGCCTCATAAAGGTGCATTACTAATTCACATCAAAATCATAAAATAAAGAAATGTTATTTGGGGTTTGGCCAGACTTAATAACCAAAAAAGCTTTGTTAATTGTCTGAGTGAAGTGAAGTCTTATACTCAGAATACGTAATGATATTAAAAGTAAAAAAAATTCTTTCGTCAAGCAAATCCCAAAAATTACTTGTCGGATTTTGATTCTGTTTGTACCTATGAAGGTAATCTGGTGAATGCACCATATACGAAAAATTAGTTCCAAATAGTTAAAAGTTATATTTAAAAAACTGATAAAAAGCACAATTTATTTGCATACGTCACAGAAACTTGGTATGCGTCATTTTTCACCGGCTGGATATTTTCATAGATAGCCGAACCAGAACACATGAAATACATAGTAATTGTCTGAGTGAAGCGAAGTCTTATACACATAGTACGTAACGATATTAAAAGTAAAAAATATTCTTCTGTCAAGGAAATCTCAAAAAATATTTGACGGATTTTGATTCTGGTTGTACCAGAAGGTACCTATGAAGGTAACTTATTGAATGCACTTACTACGAAAAATTATATTTAAAAAACTGATAAAAACACACAATTTGGCTACATACGTCACGAAAATTTAATGTGCGTCATTTTCACGAGCTGGATGTTTTAATTATATTTCCAAATTGAAGCACATGGAGCAAAGAAAATATGCAAACAATTTTCATTTAAGGGCAACAAAACTTAAAAAACAAACTGAAAAAAAAAATCTTTTTTCTGTTAATTGAAAATAAAGAGGCCATAATTCTTAGATGCGATACGTTTTATAATTGCGTTTTATAATCGGCATTAGCATCTTTTATATTTCATGTGTGCAAATTGGAAACAATTCTTTCGTGTTTAAATAAAATACGAGTTAAGTTGGATTAAAAGTGTTTTAACCTCTTGAGGGGTGCCATTTGCAGTCTGCAAACGGTTAATTTTAATACTTAAATTGCCAATTGGTACCAGTAATTTTTAAGTACAATTTTGATCTCATAATGTACGTGATGAAACTGTTTAGATTACTTTCAATTAAATTTGTTCGTAAATATCAGTGAGAATTAATTATTTGATCATTTTTGAGGCAGAAATGCCTTGCCCCTGAAAGGTTTAAGCAATGTATCGTGTTTAATGCGATTGAATGAGACATTCCCGATCATCCATTACTGGCAATTAATCTTATAGTTTGGCGATACTTTTTTGGCCGTCAGTATAATGAAGTAGTACCAAAAAAAGAAACAATAGTTGAACTAATAATAAACATAATAAAAAATATACATAAAACAATAAATTGAAAATATTAACACTTACAGCAATATTCAAAATCAAAGTTTTCACCAACTTGGTGACAGAAAAAATCGTGCCAACCTTGTACGTATATGACATCTACGGCATATTTATGTGTAAAAATAAGTATAAATGTTCATCAGATATGAAATCTGACTTTCTGAAGCCCAAATTGGACCAAGATTTATAAAAATGCCAAAGTGAAAATATTAAAGGAAAAGTACCATGAAAACGGGACGGAAATATCATATACGTATTTGGGGTACTACTTGGTTATGCCGTCGACCAAAAAAAATATCGCCAAATTATAAGATTAAATTCCAACAGTAGATGACCTTGAATGTCCCATGCAATGAAATTAAACAAAATACACGTGTTTAAAACATCATAAAGTGATTTTTATTTCAACTTTTTATGAATGTTTTACTAATTTAATTGTTCTTCTGTTGTTTAAACTAAAAATTTAGTCAACATGTATAAGTTGGCTATTAGTCTGGCGATTTGTATCATTTGGCGAAATTGGTCAACGGGATAACTAAGTAGTACCGTATTTAGTTTGGCGCAAATTTGACAAAAATCATTTTTTAATTATTTTCTATTATATTCAAAAGGAAGTAACAATAAATAAAAACACGATTAAATACAGATTAATTTAATATAGGAAAAAAACAATTACCGGGTTACCATGTCATGCAAAATAACGATAGTTCGAAGCCAATTATGTGGAAAAGTTCAAAATCCTGTTCTGGCATTTTTGGTGAAATTTTATTTTTTATTTTTTTATTTTATATTATTTATTTTATTTTTTTGCATTAAATGAATCGGTTCCTTTTTTTTTTTCCCAACAAAGTTGAAAAGTGTTTATGCATTTGGTTTGTCTGTTTGTCTGTCCACACTCTAACATCCGTAAATATACTCGGATTTTTTATGCAATTGGTAAACCTTATTTAGGGTCCCCTAGGCTTGTTTGGTATTACAGTAGACTCCCTCAAATCTGCAAACCAGAAATCCGCAACTCTCTAAAATCGGCACATATTTTATGGATGTAAACAAACAATGAAACTCGGACAAAATTTGATTCTTTTAGTTTTGTATCAATTCCATATATTTCTTTATTTGTAATTTGTTAATAATACTCCATTCATGTTTTTTTTTTTCATGAAAGAAGAATAAATTTTTTTGGAAAAAATTCAAGATATTGCTGATATCACTGGTAATCACAATCTTCTTACCTAACATATTTATGCATTAATCAAGATATTTTGGTTATTAAGCCTGGCTAAACTTGGAAAAAAATTATCCTTATTTTATGATTTTGATGTGAATTAGTAATGTATTTTTTTGAGGCAAGTTTTGTTGAAATATTTTGGAAAAATATATTTAATCTTTATAATGAATATTTAATCATGCACTATTGATTATTAACTTGATCTTTGCTATTAGTACTTTAATCATTTTAAAAATTATCTAAATTTTTATTATTTTAGTTTATTACTTATTTTAATATTTTATTATATTGTAAGCATTCATTATAGTTCTGATTGCACTATTAAGTGCACTCAAATTACTGTTTAAAAAATGTAAACAAAGCAATGACCAGAAATCCGCAAAATTCTAAAATCCGCACAACCTCTGGTCCCAAGCTGTGCGGATTTGAGGGAGTCTACTGTATATATAAAGTATGTGAGATTAATAGTTTATTTACAGGGACACCCAAAAGTTTTCCATTACATTATGGTCTATAAGAAAAATCGATAACAGAGTATTTTTATGAAACTACACTATTGCAACGTATTGAAACTTATATAAATTGATGAATTTCATTACGACTACGTTTGAACAAGACATTCATATAATTTTTAATCCGTTTGCAGGGGCACTCAAAAGAAATCGGTTACTATACTGTCTTTGAGCAATAATTGCTGGTCATGTGTTTTCAAATTCAGCATGTGCTTTGAAATTTAACTGTTTTTTAGGTGCATACGTAATTATATAAATACGTAATACCTATAGTCGTTGTCTGAACCATCCGTATCTCTATCCACATAGAACAGCACGAAAACTATCGAACCTAATCGTTTTAAATTTTAAATTACATTTTTTTCTGAATTTTGTTGAGTTATTTTACATTTTACTAAAATTGGATAAATAGTTCGAATACAGAAACAGTCAAAAATATTCTGTAACATTATGGCCAATTGGATGAAACGATTCCAAGAACATTTTAATGATGTTACGTGCCCATTGAAACCTAATGAAATTGATATTCATTTATGAGGAGCACTAGAATATATATTTTGTAGAGCATGCCGCGCAAAGAATATTTATTATTCATTTGCAAGGCACCAGAAAAGAATTAAATAACAAAAAGGTACAGGGGAAGGGACATTAATTTTTGAACTTTACTAATCTGGGGATTTTATCATTTTCTCAATTGTCACTAGCAAGCTCTTTAAATAATTAGTTTTTGGGGTAAAACTCGAGTTAATGTTGGCGTATTTGAGCGAGCATGTCTAGTGTAAAAGTATGTGCAGATTTATAAGTCATTTGTGGTGACATTTTTACAGCTCAAAGTTTATGGAGATGAGATAGTCAGGTCTCGTTCGTACCTTATACTATAGGCATTGCATATTCCTTTTATTTAATGTATGATGCTACAGTGAAATACTGCTTAACTTCATGAGAACAAGTTTGAAAAGAAGGAAAAACAGTGCATGTAGTGGCCAGCAGCACAATCCATTTAAATCAGATTGAGCATATCTGGGACACACTCAAATGACATAATGCATTTCTTTGTTGGTGTCTTCGGGATTTTTATATGTCACTTTTTAAATACAGAATTCCCTAAATTCCCAACGAGAACCTCATCGTATTCATAGAAAACAGATGTAGATATTATATTATACACTATTCTGTATTAACTATCTACACACCATGTAAACAAATTCTCTCATTCTACTCAACCATCATGATTTATGCAATTTTTTGTGCTGTTTCTATATTTTATGTCATTTCAAAGAGTTCAAATTCCGATTCAAGATATTTTAGTGTTTTATCATTTGCGTTACTTTTAATGCATTAGTTACTTTCAATTTTATACCCATGCATGGCTGATTTGCATAGTTTGCTTTCCCATTTTTAAACCGTGTATAGGAATTTTTACATAATATTTTGCATTTCTACCATTATCTTTTCTCATTTTTGACATTTAAATTTGTGGCACTATACAATCAACTAAAAATAACGGTACTTCTAGGTTAGCCCGTCGACCAATTTCACCAAATTATACAAATCGCCAAACTAATAGCCAAATTATACATGTTGACATAATTTTTATTTTAAATAACGAAAAAACAAATAACTTGAAGAATATTAATAAAAATATTAATGAAAAGTCGAAATAAAAATCAATTAATGACATTTTAAACACGTGAATTGTCTTTAATGTCATTGAATGTGACATTCACGATCATCCATTATTGGCATTTAATCTTACAGTTTGGCGATAATTTTTTGGTCGACGGGATAACCTAGAAGTACCAAAATAACATATCATTTTTTATTAACTTTTTGGAATATAGACTTTCTATTTGGAAAATATTTGGTAGAGAATTGAGAAATCTGAAGTATATCTGAATGTTTTTGTCACGATGACCAAAAAAAAAAATTAAAAACTAACAAAAAATTAATAACTCAAAAACAAATTGTGGTACAGGTTTCAAACAAGTTGCATTTAAAGGTAATTTTTTTTTCTTTATACGACGGTGTGCAATGTTTAAAAATTAAAAAATTTACAGTACCGAAAGTAGCTAAACTAAAATTTCATTTAATATTTGTTTATGATTGGCTCAGGAATATTAACGTGTATCTAAATGTCCAAGCATATTAATATAACTGTTGTTACGTAAACTATGTTTTGATAATTTTAAAAATGTTATTATTGATTTTTTAAAATATAGAAATCATTTATAAACCTAAAGTTATAGCCTTTGAAAATATTATTTTCCAAATAGTCGTAATTTCTAAAATTATATTTTTTTAATGTGGTATTTTTTCATTCTTTCTTTTTTTTATACTTTTTGCATATTATTATTAAATATATGTTTTCAGCAATATCACTCAGACTATTCCCTCTGAGGGAAATCCTAGTATATAATTATATTTGGTAAGAAGATTGGGTACTTCTAGGTTATCCCATCGATCAATTTCGCCAAACTATACAAATTGCCAAACTAATAGCCAAATTATACATGTTGACATAATTTTTATTTTAAATAATGAGAAACAAATAATTAGTAGAATATAATAGAAATATTAATAAAAAGTCAAAATAAAAATCACTTAATGACATTTTAAACATGTGAATCGCATTTAATGTAATTGAATGTGACATTCACAATCATCTATTATTGGCATTTAATCTTATAGTTTGGAGATAATTTTTTGGTCGACGGGATAACCTAGAAGTACCGAAGATTGTTATTACTAGTGATATCAGCAATATCTTCAATTTTTTCACAAATTTATTCTTCCTTCATGAAAAAAACATGAATTCAGTAATATTAGCAAAAATTATAAATTAAAATATATGTATGGAATTGATATAAAATTAAAAAGGTCAAATTTTGTCTCTATATTTGAACTAAATCTTCATTGTCTACATCTGTAAATTATGTTCAGATTTGAGAGAGTCTACTGTATTTGAATCTTTTTTTATTATTGATTTTGCTGCAATTTTAATGTAATCAAATGATAATCATCAGAAATATTTAACTATTTTTAATTCAACTGTACATATTTATTAATTAAAAATGCAAGTTAAACTTTGCAGTGTAAACAATTTTTTGTTGTAAATTTAATTAAACAATTTTTATAACTAAGTAAGAATCATCTGATCTATAGTTTTCATTAATAAATGTATATTGAGAAATTTAATTATTATTTATTTACATATAATATATTGAGAATCTAAAACTTAAACTAAAATGTAATTCGGGTTTAGAATTGAAAGTAACATCCAAAACTAAATATGGAAAAGAAAATTATATATTATGCGTTCAGTCGTAGTGTTATTTTGGTTAGAAACCGATTCCAAATAGACAATTGCTATGTTGTAGTTTCAGTTTTGTTTGTATATTATAGTTATATTTTAAAATTAAGTGTTTTAATACTTTATATGTGGTGGTAACATTTTCTGTTAGTAGACTTAGTACAAAAATAGTAGGATAGTACAAAAATGTCCTTTTAGCTATACTGTACCAAAACTTTTATGTCTGTGCTGTCTATTATGTCATATAATGTCGCAATTAATGTCATATAATGTCAAAGTTATTATGTCATAACTGTCACAACAAAATTTGTTGCAGCAGAGTAAAAGTATAAAATCGAGTCCCTTTTCATGCACAAAAAATGAAAATTCAAAGCCTGGTTATTGCAATGACAGGCATACAAATAAACTGTTTTCAATCAATTGAAAAGAAAAAGAAAGAAAAGAAAATGTACATCCTCTGGACTAGGAGACTAAGGGAAGCACAATAAATTTGATTATGTGAAGTTTAAATACATTAATGCTATTCGAATTTTGCTATATATGTTAACTTTCAAACATTTTTGCATACATTTATTTTGATTTATGTAGTAAGATTAGTTACTTTTATACTGGCCATGTGCAAATCCTGATCGCAGCATTCTTTCTTGCCAATAACACCTTTTTATTTTTTCATATTGGTAGTTATGTAAAAGAATGTTAGTGTTTTGTATTTTATATGAAATAAGGCAATGACTATATTTAAATAAATAAAATCAGAATGGGATGGTTATCAGAATGTTTGGCAATTTATCAACTGTGTCTATCATAAAACTACCAAAGATTGTTAAAAAATGGTAAAGTTTTGTATTTTCTTTTACACAAAATTTGAAAAATTCCTATTTTTATTTTATACAATTCTTTAAAAAACTTTTGCAGTCATAATGATGTTTTACTCTAAATTTTAATTAGGTTTATTTTATTTTCTTTTCTTTTCTTTTTTTTTTTTTTTTTTTCCAGATGCTGTCAAGGATAAAAAAGTATATATCAAGGGAACATATTGAAGAAGTATTAAAGACATGGTTATGACATGTAAAAAAATGCAAATGTTATGTAAAAAAAATGTCCAAAAATTGTAAATTAAAGTTTATTAAATATTTAATGTATTTATTGTTGTTTTTTTTACTTTTGATGTTTTTACTCCTTAACATTGATTCTAAATGCATATGTTTCAGAAATTGAATTTTTTTAAACTTTAAATTGATGCATTTATAACAACGAGTAAAATATTTATGTTTTTATTTAGAAATATTACATCCATGTTGGAATAAAAGATGTAAATAGATTTAGTTGCAGTTTAGGACGTTGCTCGTTTAGGACAAATTTTTAAAAAAGGATTCCTTAACTCTTACCGACAACCTCATTGTACCCGTGGAAAACAGATATTCAACATTATAAACTATTCGGACGGATTTCACACCATATAAAATACATTCCATTCTCTTCAAACATAATAGTTTATGTTATTTATAGTTTCTCAAATCGGTGCGAAGCTTCTGTTTATTCTCATGAAATCATTTCAAAGAGTTATATTTCCAATATAGGAAAATTTGGTGTTTTATTTTCTGTATTACTTTTAACATTTTGCATATTTCCAATTTTATATCCATGCATGGTTTGCTTTTCTTTTATAAAAATAGTATATGCAACTTTATATAGAAGATTTTGTAATTCTATGATTCAATATGCTTATTTTCATCATATTTTATCACAATGAATGACCAATTAAAGGTAACATCTCATTTTCTTTACTTATCGCAAGTTATTAAATATGTATTCTCAGCAACATCGCTCAGACTAATCCCTCTGAGGGAAGTCCTAGTTTCAGTAGATTCGGAATTAGATGGGGGGGGGGGCGTACATATTTTCTCACTGTATTTTTGATTATATCTCTGAGAGTATAATACCTAAAATTAAAAGAAATATATTTTTGAGTTCAGCGTAACGAAAGCTTTCACAATATATCACACAGGATATACAAAGAAAAGATTTTTTTTCTTCAAGTAACTTAATTAACAGCCCGCCCCGCCCCTCTTAAATATATTTGTAAATCTTTAATAATCTGTAAATATGTGGGTCAATAGTTTTTTTTTTACTTCCCCCAATTTGAGCTTTCCGCGTTTTTTAGTTTATGAGTAAAATGGCTGTGACAGACACGGGAGTGATCTTATAATGATTCCGATTTCACTTTATAAGTACGGAATTCTTTAAAAAAAAAAAAAAAAAAAAAAATGAAGAAATAATTTGTTGCCCCTAGAAAATTTTTTGCCCTACCTGACAATATGGTTTAGCTACAGCCCTGGTTGTACTAGAGGGTATACGAAGTATATCTTCTGGATTTTTTTAATTAATACCATATATCCTCTGTTTCCCTAGAAAACTGTAGCATATTCAGCCTAGGGTATATTCTCCGCATTGGACATATACCCTCTGCTTAGAGCGTATATCCTCTGTTTTTTTTTACGAGTACACTACTGTGCATAACATTGAGACACCTGGAATATGAAGCGACTTTGACTCCTCACGTACCCTTTGATGATTCTTCAATGTTCTCTAAAGCAAAAATGCAATAGGTAGATTTGTTGAAGAAAATGTTTCTTTGTAAACATGCCCTTTTCTTATATTAATGCTGCATACACATCTATGGAACTTCTCATTAGTCAGAAAATAGAAAAGGGTAATTTTTCACGATATTTTTAACAGTGTACACCAGTGCCGTGCGAAAGAGGGGGCAGTCTCCCCAGGCACGAAAATTTAGGGGGTGCCAAATTGTAGCTTTGCCCCGGGCGCAGTTTTCTCTTCACATGCCCCTGGTGTACACGACAGACTATTGGTAGAAAACGATGGAGCTGCCGCTTTGTACTAGTCATCGTGCAAAGATTATTCTTTCCATGTGATGCTCTGAATGTTATGAACTACCCTTGTATGTCGTTGGTCACGGTGTAAAAAGCGAGGCAAGTCGTTTGGGGAAGGCTAGGAAATTAATAAAATTTTATTAATCGAGAGGAGTAGGACCAAAATCCCTTGCTTACTTGCCGTCATTCACAAGTTAATATTTGTCTTCTAACTCGTTCAGACGACTATCACCACGTTCTTTACACGTAGGCTTTTATACTATGGAAAAAAACATCAGTCTAGACTTAATTTTTCGCTGTTTAATTAAACGGGATTGACCACTCAGAAGCCTGCATTTTTTGGAAACTTCTATTGCAAAAAAATTACACTTCTGATTGGTCAATAGGGCAGTTGCAATCAGCTTATTTAGGCTGGGATTACGAAACCTCGCTATATCTTATCTTACGCTCGATCGTAACTTCGTATTACGGTGCCTCAGCTTAAATCCTCGTGCTTAGGCGTAAGTCCTCTTGCTCTCAGCCAATCAGAGGCCGTAGTCACATTTGCTGTGGTTGCGCGCGCATCTATTTGTGTTTAAACTTACGACTGCTTTCAAGCTGCCTTAAGTTACGCCGCTACCGCAATACCCTTTACGCTTTCTTTACATCGTAAGTCTGCGTCGATCTTGAATGAACCGTAATCTCACCCTAAGGGCGATATTACGGTGCCTCACTTAAGATCGACGTAGACTTACGATGTAAAGAAAGCGTAAAGGGTATTGCGGTAGCGGCGTAACTTAAGGCAGCTCGAAAGCAGTCGTAAGTTTGAACACAAATGGATGCGCGCGCAACCACAACAAAAGTGAGTACGGCCTCTGATTGGCTGAAAGCCAGAGGACTTACGCTGAGGCACCGTAATACGAAGTTACGATCGATCGCAGGAACGCCCATCCTACGATCGAGCGTAAGATAAGACAGAGCGAGGCACCGTAATCCCAGCCTTAGGGCGATATTACGGTGCCTCACTTAAGATCGACGTAGAGACTTACGATGTAAACAAAGCGCAAACGGTATTACGGTAGCGGCGTAACTTAAGGCAGCTCGAAAGCTGTCATAAATTTGAGCACAAATGGATGCGCGCGCAACCACTACAAAAGTGACTACGGCCTCTGATTGGCTGAGAGCAAGAGGACTTACGCTTAAGCGCGAGGACTTACGCTGAGGCACCGTAATACGAAGTTACGATCGATCGCAGGAACGCCCATCCTATGATCGAGCGTAAGATAAGACAGAGCGAGGCACCGTAATCCCAGCCTTAGACTGGTATTACGGTGCCCCGCTATCTTCAGTCTTGCACTCAATCGTACCTCAGCTTAAGTCATGGCGTTTCGGACTCTCAACTAAACAGAGACTATAGGCTGGGATTACGGTGCCTCGCTCTGTCTTATCTTACGTTCGATCGTAGGATGGGCGTTCCTACGACAGCTTCCGAGCTGCCTTAAGTTACGCCTCACTTAAGATCGACATAGGCTGGGATTACGGTGCCTCGCTCTGTCTTATCTTACGCTCGATCGTAGGATGGGCGTTCCTGCGATCGATCGTAACTTCGTATTACGGTGCCTCAGCGTAAGTCCTCGCGCTTAAGCGTAAGTCCTCTTGCTCTCAGCCAATCAGAGGCCGTAGTCACTTTTGTTGTGGTTGCGCGCGCATCCATTTGTGTTGAAACTTACGACAGCTTTCGAGCTGCCTTAAGTTTACGCCGCTACCGTAATACCGTTTGCGCTTTGTTTACATCGTAAGTCTCTACGTCGATCTTAAGTGAGGCACCGTAATATCGCCCTTACGACAGCTTTCGAGCTGCCTTAAGTTTACGCCGCTACCGTAATGCCGTTTGCGTTTTGTTTACATCGTAAGTCTCTACGTCGATCTTAAGTGAGGCACCGTAATATCGCCCTTACGACAGCTTTCGAGCTGCCTTAAGTTTACGCCGCTACCGTAATGCCGTTTGCGTTTTGTTTACATCGTAAGTCTCTACGTCGATCTTAAGTGAGGCACCGTAATATCGCCCATAGAGACTTACGATGTAAACAAAGCGCAAACGGTAACTGCTTTTAAGCTGCAATATAGCGAAGCACCGTAAAGCCATTTACTTTCTGTTGTGACGGCCATCTTGCGCGGTCAATAAAACGAGTTTCTCGCAGGAAGCGATCGAGCTAGCCTTTTGCTCGGCGGATAAGACGCTCGCTTACTGACCCTGCTTTCGAACCCAGCCCGGGCACCGTCACCTGCATTGGTGACCTCGGACAAACGAACACACTTCACCACCTTCGCTCTAGTCCAACAGATGGCAGCACTGAAAACACCCCCAGCATCCAAAGCCTGCGAAACGCTCGCAGCACGAAAGCCTCTGTAACGCTCATAGCAAGCAAAGCCTGCCACGTCGCGCATCATCGAGGGGTCACACGTGCAATCGGCGGCAGCACGACAACGACAACGCATCACTCTGGCACGCGCCAGCGCAACACGAGTGCATATCGCTCGTCGAACATCAACGCGACGTTCTTCTCACTGGGGGTGGAGTACTGTGGCGGCCATCTTGCGCGGTCAATAAAACGAGTTTCTCGCAGGAAGAGATCGAGCTAGCCTTTTGCTCGGCGGATAAGACGCTCGCTTACTGACCGTGGGTTCTCCAGTTCGAACCCTGCCCGGGCACCGTTACCTGCACTGTTTATATCGTAACTATCTGCGTCGATCTTAAGTAAGGCACCGTAATGCGTAATCGCAGCTTTAAAATCGACGAGACTTACAAAGTAAACAAAGCGTAAATGTTATTACGGTGCCTCGCGACCTTACGACAGCTTGAAAGTAGACATAAGATTAATTACGGTGCCTCGCGACCTTACGACAGCTTGAAAGTAGACATAAGATTAAACACAAATTGATGATCGCGCAAACACAACAGTTATTACTATGGCCTCTGATTGGCTGAGAGCAAGACGACTTACCCCGAAACGTCAGAACTTAAGCTGAAGTACCGTAATATCAAGTTACGATCGATTGCAGGAACAGCCGTCCTACGATCGAGCGTAAGACTTACGATAGCGAGAACGTAAATGGCATTACAGTGCCTCGTGATCTCACGACAGATTGGAAGCAGTCGTAAGATTAAGCGCAAGTGGATGTGCGTGCAAACAAAACAAATGTAATTTCAGCGTCTGATTGGCTGACTGCAGGAGAACTTACGTCGAAGCACCGTAAAACCAAATGATGATGGATAGCAGGAACGTTTTGTCCTACAATCGAGCAAGATTTAAGATAGCAAGGCACTGTAATCCCAGCTTTCAAACATTTATGGAATGGCTGATTGCAACACTTTATGTTTAACGTTACAGCTTGAGCCCCACGTCCTACCACTTATTGCTTTCCCTGTCTGACTTTTACCTACTATTAGCGATTTTAATAAGTTTTTGGAGTTGAGAGCGAGATGACTTTATTCATTTAACTGGAATAGAATACACTATGTATGGTGAGTACTACACTGCTCAAAACAATTAAAGGATATTTGAAGTTTTATGTAAAATAAAGATATAAACGAAATTTTTTTGACGAAAATAGAAGAAGAGAATCACAAATGCAAACTTTTCTCGTTTTCAAACTGTGGAGTATGCAAATTTTGAGTTCGACGTCAAAAACGTCGCTTCAGCGGCAGCGAATGAAATTTGACTTTCAACTGGATAAAAGAGAATGAAGACAAGGATGCTCGGCATTCAGTGATTGCTTTGTTTCGATGAGTACGATGTCTCAGCGAAGTCATTTGACAGATTCAGAAGCTTGGAGAATTGTTGGTAGGTTAGAAGGGGGCCAAACTCAAGCCGAAGTAGCAAAAGCCATTGGAGTGTCACAAAGTGTCATTTCCAGGATCTGGAACCATTTTTTGGAGAGTGGATGTGCAGGCCGAAGACCAGGGCAAGGTCGTAGACGGGCAACAACGCCCAATGAAGATCGGTATTTAGCGTTAACAGCTCGAAGACACCGAAACATGAACGCTACTCTTCTCCAACAACACCTTCGCTCGGCTACAGGCACCACGATTTCAACTCAGACTGTCCGAAACCGGCTCCATGCTGTAGGTCTGTATGCTCGCCGACCGATTGTATGTGTTAGATTAACATCAAGGCATCGTCGCGACCGCAGGGAGTGGGCAACCGAGCATGTCAACTGGAGGAGAAATGAATGGAGCAATATTCTGTTTTCTGACGAGTCCCATTTTTCTGTGCATCCGGATAATAGGCGTTTTTTCATCTGGAGGGACCGTGGCAGTAGGGATAATCCTGCGTTCGTGCACGAAAGTGTCAGATTTGGCGGTGGAGGAGTGTTGGTGTATGGTGGCATCTCCATTGACGGGCGTACTGACCTCTACATCATTCGAGATGGAGCTCTGACTGGTCGCCGATATAGGGATGAGATCCTCAGACCTATTGTACACTATATGGCCATTGATTATTGGACACTTGCGATTTTAGACATTTTGTTAAATAGCTAGAAAAATACATGAGGAATCATCTCGAAACTCTTGGTGTATAAATATAATAGTATAAGTCATACATCTCCGTGAAGATTTTTTCCCGAAACTCCATAGGGGACCGTCAACAAATTAAAAAAGAATGAATGTCTTTTGAATAACCCTGTCAAAACTAATGTAGCAAAAGCGCTCAAACTCTAGATTATGATTGAATGCCTTATTGTAATATGCCTTGTTCTTTTTATGCAAATAGCATGCATACTCGCAGAGTAATTAAGGTTTTTATAAAAAAGGTCCCAAATTTTTCCAAGTTTTTTCCTTGTAATTTTCAGAGTTCTTAATATAAAATAATATTTTTTTCTGAAAATATGACAAACAACATTGCATACAGTACCCTGTAATCAGAATTAAAAAATAATGAAAATTGTATACAAAATGAGTTGGTTTATAAAATAGTTTTTTACTGCGCATGCGTCAACGATATCAAACTTTCATTTGCATATTACGTTAGCTAAATGTATAGAGCAACTTTTGTGAAAGTCACAAAATCATAACTTGAAAATTCTGAAAATAATCGTCAATTGAATAAGTTGAAAATCCGTTATTCTCAAAATGAACCAAAAACAAGAGGGGTTGTATCCATATATTCATTGATTAGTGTCAATATTGAATACACAATAGAGGGATGTACTACTAGATTTGGATAAAATCCCTCATTTTTTTGCTTCATTTTGGAAACAACGGATTTTGTCTTTTTTCTATAGACGATTACTTTCAGAATTTTCAAGCTGTGATTTTGAGACTTTTACAAATGTTGCTCTATACATTTAGCTAACACAATATGCAAATGAAATTTTGATATCTTTGACGCATACGCAGTAACAAATTATTTAGTAAACCTACTCATTTTTCATATAATTTTTATTATTTTTAAATTCTGATTACAGGGTACTGTGTGCAATGTTGTTTGTCATATTTTCTGAAAAAAATATTATTTTATATTAAGAACTCTGAAAATTATAAGGAAAAAACTTGGAAAAATTTGGGACCATTTTTATAAAAATCTTAATTACTCTGCGAGTATGCATGCTATTTGCATAAAAATGAACACAGTGTATTACAATAAGGCATTCAATCATAATCTAGAGTTTGAGCGCTTTTGATACATTAGTTTTGACAGGGTTATTCAAAAGATATTCCTTCTTTTTTAATTTGTTGACGGTCCCCTATGGAGTTTCGGTAAAAAATCTTCACGGAGATGTATGACGTATACTATTATATTTATACACTAAGAGTTTCGAGATGATTCCTCGTGTATTTTACTAGATATTTAGTAAAATGCCTAAAATCGCAAGTGTCCAATAATCAATGGCCATACAGTGTATTCCCTTACGCTGCAGCAATCGGAAATAACTTCATTTTAATGGACGATGACTGCAGGCCATATCGTGCAAACCTGGTGGAGGATTTCTTTTTCGAGGAAGGAATCGTTCGAATGGAATGGCCAGCGTGTTCTCCAGACATGAATGCAATCGAGCACGTTTGGAACGCTCTAGGAAGACGAGTTTCTGGCCGCCAACAACCCCCACAAACTCTCCAAGAACTGGAAAGAGCTCTTCTGGAAGAGTGGGGCAGAATACCCCAACTCGTCATTAATAGCCTCATTGAGTCCATGCCTCAAAAGTGTTCAACGTTGCTGGCCGCCCGTGGAAACCATACCCCCTACTGAAAATGATTTTCTTTGAAGAAAACACCTTTTCTTATTCTTTTTTCTCATATGCACAAATTGTGTTCTTTTCCTTTTGTACACAAATGCGCAATAAAATGCATTTTTTTCTTCCAAACATGTGTAATTTATCCTCTTATAACCTACTATGTCTGTCGACCATGTATCAATCAGTTAAAAAGTTTCCCAGACACAAAATCCACCTAAAACTGCAATATCCTTTAATTGTTTTGGCGCAGTGTACTTCTACTAATTAAAAACTTGCCATTGTACCTAAAGTCGCCCGATTCAAAACTATCGGGGAAAAAAAAAAAAAAAGGTTTCTGCGTGTTTTACCGCGACTAACGACATACCAGGCCAGCTCATGATATTTAAAAGGTCACGCGCAGTTGATTATCTTGATGCGATGATTGATACAAAGCGGCGGGTCCATCGTTTTGTGCCAATCACCGTGTACAAATGATCCACTCTCTGTGACGTTTCAAAAACCATGAATTAGCTTTGTAAGTCGTTAGTCACGGTTTTACCCCTTTTTCCTTTTTCAGACTACCTGAGTCTCGTGAAGTCTGAATACAAAGGCATGATTAGAGGTTCACATGACACTAGTGGTCTAACTAAAAATAGCTACTAGGTTTGTTGATTCATTATTACGACGTCACAAATGGTGACTGGCAGTGATGAAGGAAATACACAGAATGTTACATGAAGGTGATCATTTTTACATGACGATTGGTGCAAAGCGACTAGCCAATCACTGTATGTCATTAAGATTTACAAGGTTAGATGGGAAGGCGATAGCACAGAATTAGAAAAACTCGATTCGTATATTAAAACACAATTGGCCTGCACAAGTCATTCTTGGTGGGAAACACTTTAAAGCCCGATTTTAGTGGTTGAGACTGTTACACTAATGAGAACACTCCATAGACATTTCAAGAGCGGATCTGGAGATTCCTCAAGGGGGGGGGGCGATTTTAGAAATTTGGAAACTCCAGTCTGATGCGCGAGTCGGAGCTCATTTTTTTATTCGGGTCGTGTTTCGTCCACTTTTTTGATGTGGGTCGGGTTTGGGTCCGGTTGGCTTCCATTTTTTTGTTCCTGGTCGGGTTAATTTCTACTTGGCTCGTGTTTGGGTCCGGTTGACTTCTATTCTTTGCTGCGGTTCGAGTTCATTTCTGATTTTCTTTGCTTTTGGGCCCGGTCGACTACTACAATTTGTTGTTGGACGGGTTGACTTTTACTTTTTACTGTGCTTAGCGCATTTGGGGCAGTTTAGGATTTGGTTTTTACTTTTGTGAGAAGGGTTCGGATTGACCAGAATTGATTAGGGCGAGTCCTTTGATAAAATTTTCGTTCTTTTTCGCAATTTTTAGAAGAAATGAGCGTCTGTTTCACGATCCTTTGAAGAAAATCGTGTGTTCTCCGCGATCATTTCACAAAATTTGATGTCCGGTTCGCTATTTTTTGCTGCTGGTCGGGTTAATTTTTACTTTTTGTTGTTGGACGCGTTTGGATCCGGTTAACTTCTACTATTTGCTGCGGGTCAAGTTAATTCCTGATTTTTTTGCTTCGGGTCGGGTGTCTGGTTAACAATTATATTTTGCTATTGGTCAAATTGACGTTTACTTTTTAGCTGCGCTTAGCGCATCGGGGCAGATTGTCATGCATTTCGGATTTAAATCGGTTAGAGATTCGGTTTTTACACTTGCGATAATGGTCGATCCAGTTTTGATCGCGATCCTTTAAAGAAATTCGCTTTTATTCGTGAACATGATCCTTCGAAAAAATTGAGATCAGAGATCTACTGAACGTTAGCTCCGCGAGTCGCGGTCGGGCCAATAATGTTTATCATACTATCTAGATCAGAGATGGACCGAATATTCAGCTTTTATTCCGGGCCGAGTCACAACCTGGAAATTTTGCCCAATGTAAACTTCTAGGGAAAATGAAATCGAGACCAGGCTCGATCTGGAAGAAAAAAAAACCTGTCTCCACTCGAATCTTCAAAAAAAAAAAAAAAAAGTAAGACCAGGACACGACCCGAATTAAAATGAGAGAAAACTTTACCCAGTCCAAGTCTCCGCCCCTTAGAACCACCGCAGCATGCTGGCTGTGTCGATCCCAGATCGAGCATTTAAGCTTTACCTGGGCGTAAAAATTTTGTCTCGTGTATACCACTAGTAGGAAGGAAGTCTACGCTAGACTCGACCTGGAAAAAAACAGTATGGCTCGATCAGCTCTGCAGAAAAAAATAAAACCCGACATGGTTCTGAAAGTATGAAGACCTGACTCAGTTCCAGTACAATAAATTAAAGTTGGCGCGACCCGACCCGGGTCGCGCCGGTCTCGAGTTTACGACCAACAACTTTTCCGTGCGGGCATCTAATGTCGTTCTACAGATCCTTTATTGGGCTCAAGGGAGGGGGGCTACCGCCCCATCACTCCCCCCCCCTTAGATCCGCCATTGAGACATTTGTAGAATGTTCTCGTTGATCAGAAAATAAATAAAACAGAGGTAATTTTTCACAATATTTTTAACAGTGTAGTTTTATCATTGCATCTTTCTGCTACACTGTTAAAAAGGTTAAAAATTTGAAACTTTTGCAGCATCGTCACTGCACCGCTGTTATAAAAAACGATTACTTCACTTTATTATGGAACATTCTTATTGGTGAAAACAGAGATATTCTATAAAAGCGGTAGAGTGACGACTAACGATGCAAAAATGTTTCAAATTTTTAATAGCATAGTGTCCTTTGTGGTTTTTTTTTTTTACCTTTGAATGCAGGAAAACACAATGGTAAACTACGAGAAAACAGCCAAAATCGAATTTTCGGGAGTTTTCCATCAACATGTGACTTGGCAGACCTATTGCGTTTTAATATGCGAATCGAGTTTTAATTTATACTGGAATTTCCACTATCTTTCATCAAAATTCGAGTAATTTTCCACGATCATTTGACAAAAATCACATTTTTTCTTTGAGTATATTAGGATTTTTTTTGCACTATTTCGTCAAAATTCGCCGTTCTTCGACAAAATTTCGTCTAATCGTCTTTCATCGAATCGTCGATCGTTTTTCAACGATCTTTCAAAGAAATTCGCGTATTTCATGTGATCTTTCGGCGAAAATTTTGTAATTTATACGATTTCTCGATTAAAATCTATGTTTTACACGATCCTTTGAAGAAATTCGCAGTTTTTTTCTTTTGCAATCTTTTTTACGAAAATCGTGACGCAAATATTTGATGGAAATCAATTTCCCCTCAGCGATTCTTTGACGAAAATCGCAATTCTTTGGCGAAAATTGCATTTTTTGGTGATTTGTTGATTAAATCGCATTTTTTCCGTGACACTTCGACTATTTTTTAGCTCACAGGCTATTATAGCCTGAGAGCTTATGTGCCCGCCCGTTCTGTATGTATGTACGTGCGTAACGCGATAATTCATGATAAAAATATCCGATCTACATGAAATTTTGTATATAGGTATATCCTGATAAGGCGCTTCTCTGATTAGTTCTTGGAGTTCATTCGATATGTATAAGAGGGGGAACGGGGGGGGGTCATGCCCTCTCCCTAATTGATGTGAATGGATTTTTCATGCAGAATTATCAGTGTTGCGAAATTCCCCTCGGACTAAAAGATTAGTCCAGTAGCGTATGAGAAGAAATTCACCTACTGAATCAATTTAAGGGATTAAATAATATTTATTTACACAAAGTCTTAATTGAGTAATAAAATGATCCAGCATCGCATTTTTTTTAGGGTTGAGTCTTGAGTCTTGTGCAAGTGTTCCCAGAACACAGAAAATTATCACCTAAAGCCTTACAGTTTTTTTTAGATTGTCCAATTCCCTTGTCATAAGGTCACCGTGGACCTAGACGAATCTTGCTTCCTTCCCTCCTCCTTGTACGAGGAAAAATCTTTCTCCAGAATCTCACTGGACTGCCTGTCTGATCCCAGGCTTATTCACAAACTCACTGAAGGTCCCTTCTTTCGTGTCCTCACTTGAAAAGCAACCTCAATAGGGAGGGGCTGTCTAGAACCTATTAGAGCACCTCCACATGATGTCAGGATTAACTTCTTCTCTCGTTGGTCACCTGAAAATGCTGAAGTCACTCACGAACTATCGTGAGAAAAACTAACACCTGTTGGGTTTCAACATGAAAGCATTCATCGGCACCTTTACACAAATTCTGAGAAAATATTTGCTGTCTAAACTAAAGTGCTCTCTTGTCAACGAAAGAAACTTCAACGTGTGCGGCCCAATATTTCTTAGAAACTGCACAATGACAAGCTCCCACGTAGGCAATTCACTGTAAAGTTCAATTCTTTACATCAGTTTTCATGCAGACTTGTCAGTTTTAGATGTAGGATCATTCTGATTGGGCGCCTCCGTGATTGGTATTAGGTGGTTATTGGATAAGTATATTCAGAAGGAACGGGAGTTCTAATGCTCCTCCCTTTAATTTATATAAATGGGTTTTTCATGCAGAATTATCAGATTGCGTTCAAATCTCTGAATAGTTGGAAGTTTAACGGTTAAGTATAAAAGAGGGGGATAATTATTCTTAAATTATATAAATGGGTTTTTATTAAGTATTTTCCAATTTGCTCTGAATTTTGGATATAGATTTTTTTATATGATAAAGTATGGCCCTGATTAATTTAGGAGGTTCAATAATTAAGTATAAAAGTGGAAAGGGGAGCTGTTTTCCCTCCTTTAATTTTTTTTCGAATGGAATTAACCCTTGAAAATATAAGGCTGTAATGCACAATTAGTATGCATAGCCTGTGAGCTCAATGCCTCAGTTTAACTGGGCAGTATTCTTTATTTTGTTTTGTACTGTGATCTTTAAAAAAAATTGCTCAGTTTAGTACGCTTCATACTCGCGTTTTTGTCATATTTCATCTGCTACAGCTACCTAACCCCACCCCCTTCTCATTAAAAATGTCATCAAATTTCAATGCATATTTGCATTGTATCTGCATTTATATTTTAGAAGAACACATTCTCTTCCAACTAGAAAAGCAAATGGAATCAATATTTTTTTTCATCAATGTGAATTGTGTTTTTCATAAAATTACTGTAATAAAAAGAAAACATGTTTATTTCATCATCTATTTATGTTTCGGATTGATACATCTGAAATGTGATTTCTTTTCGATCATAAACCTTTTGTCTGTCTAACAAAACACTATTTTTTATTTATCACCAATTTTTCTGCAGTACTTAGAAGGGTAAAAGTGCATTAGAGCTTTAAACATAATAAATCTGTCATTTGAATGACAGACAAGCACAGTCACTTCGAATGCGTCTAACAGACTCCAATTCAGGGATTTAGCTAAGAGGGTAGTATGGGCGGCTGAGCCTCCACTAAAATATTTAGAGCCCCCCCCCCCCTCCTTGGAAACGATTCCAAGGTCACTAAATGAATTTCTGTTCTGTAAATTCAAATGAATTCCTGTTCTGAAAATTCAAATGAATTCCTGTTCTGAAAATTCAAATGAAATTTTGTTCAAAAATCTAACTTAGTTTTGAGACCCTTTCACAGTTTTGTGGAATTACTAAAATGCATCTAAAGTGTTTCAGCACCTGCTCAAACTATTTGCACATATGAAGTTAATTTAGCCCATTATACACTCAAAATTTTCATCATCATACATTTTTCTTAGCAAAAATGAAATTATTACACAGTTTAATAAGAAACTTAGTACTTACAATGTGAATATGCACTAATTTATTTTTCTGTGTCAGAGAGAAAGTAAAAAATATGATCCCCCCCCCCCCAACCCCTATTGTTCACTTCTAGCTACAGCTTGCTCCAAATAATGCATGTTTTTAATTTTCTCCTGTAACTCATTGTTTGTGAATAAAACAGTGACTACTTTTTAAACTTTATTTTAAGCAGCGTGTTAAGCAACAATGAAAAAAAATAAAAGAAAGCTTTCGATTGTGGGATAGTGGATTACTTTGGTTTATTTCTTTTCCCTTCAATAATGTTATATATCATTTCAAATTAATTCATTTTCAATTGAATTATCTCTATTTAAGTATAGTGTTTCTCAAACTCAGTGAAATGTTAAAGAAAAAAAATCACACTCTTTAATTAGAAAGTAAAATTACTGAGAGTTAGTGATTCTAACATAATCATTAAATTCTGATTATTTTGATGTATAAGAGCATACATTAGCATGCATATATTGAATTAAAGGCAGTTTTAACTGTTATAATTTAATAGATTTATTCAATGCATTATTTGATGTTTGATTATACATATATTTCCAATTTAGAAAATAATTTAACATTAATGGCATTTTTGATCAATATATTTAAAATTATTATTTAGTTTCATTCATTATTATTAATTATTATTCAACTCTTTTAATTTCATAACTTTATTTATAGTTTTAAATATTTTTTAATACATAAGATATAAATAACAATATTTTAACATCAACAAATTCTTTGATGAATGGGTTTTAATTTAAGTTTGCTCGTTATAAAAAAAATAATCTTTATTTTATATTTTGTTTTACCATATATTTCTATATATATCTATACATATTTAAAAACTTTATAGAAATGCATATTTTATTTTAAAGTATATAGTTTTATTCACTTTTTACTTATTACTATGCATATTTTATTTTAAAGTACAGAACCATTTATCCGGAAGGGATGGGGTCAGGTGTATTCCGGATAACTGGTTTTTCTGGTTAACTGGTTGGGCACTAAAGCAGAATCCATTAAAGTTTTATGGAATATAAGTGGTTGTGGTATTACTTCTAATTTTAAATGAATTATTAGATTACTTGAACTGAGAATCAGATGCAAGTAAAATCAAATATTAGAGTTTGAAAGAAGGTAATTTACAAGAATTCCTTGGGAACAAAAATTCTTCTGTTTTCTCTGCATAAAAATGAAAACATCTATAATACAACTATACATACTTCTAATTTCAAATACTAGATGCTGTTATCAAACTATACAACTGTTTCAAGCAATGTCTATGTCAAACCGACAGTGTATGACACTTTTTTCTATAAAAGTTTTAACATCAGTCTATTAGAAATATCATTCCGGATAACTGATTTTCCAGATAAATGGTTCCATACTGTATATAGTTTTATTCACTTTTTATTTATTACTATGCAATACTTTTCATTTGATAAATATTTTATGACTGATTTATATATAAACTAGGGGACGAACAGACATTGTCCTGGCACAGACTCCAAATAATCAAATAAATGTACATAAATATAATACGCACAATAAATAAATACAGTAGACTCCCTCAAATCCGCAACTCTCTAAAATCCGCACATATTTTATGGAGTAAACAATGAAACTTTCAATTTGGATATTGGGACTAGAGATGGGAATGCTCGGAAAAAACCCGGAAAAATTGGAAAAAAAAAAACGTTTTTTTCCGAAGGCTTATTTATCAATTTTTCCGAACTGGAAAAATTGAAATTTCATTTATGAAATAATATAGTAAAAATTTTGTAGTAGCTACATTCTCATACTTTTTATTTTATTTATTTTTATGTTGAGTGTCCCACATGAAAACTTTAATGTGGGTAATCTGATCTCTGAGCGGAAATCTGTTTGAGAAGACTTGAAAGGATCCTTCTAATTTTTTTCTTGTTTGAAACACAAGACCTTTCGCAAAATTGCTCTTGAAAATAGACATTTCAGAAAAAAGTTTAATCTACAAATTGAATCTTTCGCAAATGGAGTGATTGAAGAAAGAAAAAATTTCAAACCATATAGCAGCTGAATCTTATCAAGTTGTATACATGCATAAATAACCTTATTAAAAATGTCTAAATAGGACTCTAAAAATAGTAATAATTTCTTATTCACAAATTCTGAATATATTTTGTATAAGTATATATACAAGAAATTCACAATTTCACAAAACAGGATTACATGAAAAAAATCTAGATCTATAATTAAATTAAACTTCTCTTTTTAAAAATTAATTCCTGGGCAAAATTATTTCAATAATATGCCGATTAATAGAAATGATAAAATTAAAAATTTAACATAAAATTTGAAGCATGCATTTATTACTTTTTTCTATCTTTTCAAGAATTAAGGATTGAATTCGTGATAATTTTGACTTCCAGTTTTTGGTCTATTTAAACATTTTAGAAGGTCCTGAACACAATTTGATAGTTTTTGGAAAATATCTGTCCCTGAGTCTGTATGGGACAAAAATTTTATGGGCACTTGATCTCAAGAACTGATGCACATAATTTCACAAAACTTTAGATTCAGTTACACCTTGATATAAACTCGAGATGTTTAGTTATTAGTGTATATCGCCCAACTGATGGTGCTGCTATGCTGCATTACTCATAATTTTCACAATAGTTCTATCTCAAGAATTAATGTATGTATTTCCATAAAACTTCAGATTAAGTTAATCTTTGATATAACTTTATGCACTTTACTTTTTCATGTAAATCGCTCAACAGATGACGCTGCTATGCTGCATTATTCATGATTATCGCAATAGCTCTATCTCAAAGACGATTTTTTATCAAACTACAGATTCAGACAGTTCCTGATATTTATTAATGTTGTTTAGTTTTTGGTGTAAATTGCTCTGTAGGTGGCACTACTATGCTGCATTTTTCAAGATTTCGTTATAGCTGATAAATTTAATGTTTTTTCAAGGTATTGAATCTAAAATTGACCTCCATAATGTACAGTAATGTTGCAAAAACATGGACAGTTTGCATTAGAAAAGTACAACTGCGATGAAAAAAACCCTCATATTTTATTACAAGTAACTATGTTCCAAATTATACATTCCTTCTTGATTACACTTTGAATTTTTGTAGTTTTTTAAAGCACACTAGAAGTTTATCTCTTAATGCAACTGCTTTTGTTAATTCCTCAAATAGCGAGCATTTTCTATTTGTAGTGTTTTCTGTTTTCAAAACTTTTGAGTTCCATTCTTAGAAATATGAATTTACCATATGGAAACATTATTGAATATGGTTTCTTACTCAAGAATAGAACACCAGATTTCAGGATAAAAAGAAAAAAATTATGTTTAATTAAACTTAAAAGAAATATTTTTCTGGTTTCAATGAGTAAAAATCTAACAGTCAATAAATCCTATGCTATTTTTTAGTTGTAGACCTGAGTAAGCCAAACTAAAACTTAGTTTTGTTTGAATTTAGATTATAAAACTAAATCAAAACTTTGAGTAGAGATTGGAAAGCTATACCAAAACTAAACATATCTTTTAAAGGAAATAAAATTATAATTGTAAGAATAAAGTGTAATAATAATAATGTAAAAATGTACACTTTTTAAACAAACAATGGAATTTTTTTAATACTGATATTGATAATAATGGCAAAAGTGTAACAATTTCTTTAAACTAGTATCATTTACTTAAAAACTATACTTATGTAAATGGAATGCATAATTTATTTCATTCCAAACTGCAGACATATTGGCTCTGGTTCTTACATTAAGTCAATTGGTAGCTAAACATGTAACTGAAAAATCATGTCAACAGAAATATGATAATAGTGTTTTAAAAATTCTTAGGCTGTGGAAAAAAAAAAAAACTAAACTTTTAAAAGCAGGCTTTGCTACTTTCTTTTTATTTTGTAATATAAAGTGAAAATATTTTCATTTAATACAAATAAATGGGAAAAAATGTTTATTATTTAACATTCTCTAAGAAAATATAATTTATTTGGGCGGAACAGTCATGAAAAATCAAATTTTTCAATTTTTCTGTTTTTTTTTTCAGCCACTTATATTTTTCCGGAAAATTTACATCTCTAATTGGGACACAATTTGGTTTCTTCTCGGTTTATCCCACAAGCATTCCCCAAAAGCCAATCAAATACCGCAATGCTTGTGAGAAACATTGTTAACTCCATCTTCTGCTAGTGGTCAATTCGTCTATTCAAGCTTGAAATTTCTTTTATCCTTTCTCAAAAGAAAGAATCCCTCCCCCCCCCCCCCTCCACAAAAACCTAAGGTATCAAAGCACAGAGAAAAAATCCTTATTGAATAGTAACAGGAGAATGTAATGATACATGTCTGCCGGAAGTGAAGTGGTGCATAAGCCAAACATTAATATTAATAGTGGTTTACTTGTAGGTTTAAGGGTGCATACAAAAAAACTTTTTTCCACCTTCAGCTGCTCGAAATTTTCTGATACAATTTCAGTGATGTTTTTAATAATAGAAACATGAAACTTGCTAAGGAGATTTTTGAAGAGATTTACAAGGTGCCGTGTGATGCCATTTTACGCTCCATTCATTAGAATGATTTATAAACAATAATCTTCTTAGTAGGACTCTTTTTTCGTTCTAAGATCTTCCGTTTCAGAAAAATCGGTTCAAAATGCCGTTTCTGATTGATTGTTTTTTTTTTTTTTTTTTTTCCCTCCAATATTTTCTGCATTTATCAAAGAATCAACAATCAAGGCACCTTGTGCACTTTCGAAATAAGACAGTTTGCCAGTTTGATGCATATGAAAGCAAAAATGAATTTAAAAATAAATCGGAAAATAAGCAGTTTCAATCAAAATATGCACTTAAGGACCCTGTCTTCGCTCGAGAAAACACTTGCATGCTAATGCTATTCCTATGGGGAAGCATTTTTCTAATAACTCTTTCGCATTTTGACATTTTTGAATATTTTTTTTTGCATTGGATAGCTGAGGTGCATGCCGATAGCGCACCTTTTTTACTTTTTCGACTTTGGTTGCAGAAATATTTTTTAAATTCACTTTCAGTTTCGAAACTGGTTTTGAAAGTGAAACTAACTTTGTAAAAATTATCTGCAACTAAAATCGAAAAAGTAAAAAAGATGCGCTGTCGGCACGCATCTCAGCTATTCAATGCAAAAAAAAAAAAAAAAAAAAAAAAAAAAAAAAAATTAAAAAATGTCAAAATGCAAAAGAGTTATTAGAAAAATGCTTTCCCATAGGAATAGCATTAGCTCTCGAGCAAGGACATGGGCCTTAACATTTTGTTTGTCCTACAATCAAAAATATGAAAACGTGGAAAACGCAAAGATGAACATACAAATAAATCACTAGTGATATCAATTTTTGACTTAGGCAACACTTCACTTCCAGCAGACATGGATCATTAGATTCCCCAGTTACTACTCTTCCATAAAATGTTTTTTTTTCTTGTTTACCTTAGGTTTTTGTGCTGTTGGCTCTTACACTACATTAATTCATTTTAATTTAGTTCCCAATGTTGCAGGTGAAGAAGAAAAAAGTTAAAACTAAAAAAAATACTTTAAAGAGACGCCCTGGATGTTATTTTTAAGTATACAAGGTAATTAAATGAACAAATCTTACAAATACATTGTATAAATCCTTTCAAACAAAATTTTAATAATTAAAACAACTGATATTTCCCTCTCCCTTAAATATTTTATAGATTTTCTTTCCTTCTTTTTTTTTTTTTTTTTTTTTTTAATGAATTTAAATTCTAAATGATAGTGTATATGAACAGTTTATCAGCTTTCAAAATAGAATTTACTCCTACTCTTTTTCTTTTGGAATATGCAAAGTGAAATTTTATTAAAAAGTAAATAATTAAATTAGTGTTATCAGCAACCATCGACAAATACATTTTAGCTTATTTTCTTAATAACAATAAACAATGGCTGATTACAAAACTAAATTAACTCAAAAGAAAATTAAAAATGTTTCTAATAAGTTTCCTTGTATTAATTCTATGTCTAATAAATTTCTAACCTTTAAAATTTATAATAAATGATGCTTCTGATGAACATTGTTAATATTTTGCTGTAAAATCTTTAAATTTTAACACATCAGAAAATATTTTCATATTCATTTATTCTAAACTTAAAATACTTTAAAACCAGGTTTGGCACGGTTTAAACTAATCAGTTTTATCCATGGTTTAAACCAACTAGTTTTTTTCTTTAAAAAAAAAAAACAAAATTCAATTGCTTTTTTCGAAGAAAGTTAACGACATTTTCTCTTTTTTGTTTATAATTTATGTGTTTCAGATTATTGGATATAAATAATTTCTACTTTTAACACTTTATTTCAGCAATAAGCATTAGATATAGTGAATTTAGATGATTTCTTTATGTATAGTATTAAAATTAGTATGTGTTGATGAACATATCTATTGCTCTAAAGAAAAAGCTTTAAATATGTGAAATGATCAAAGACGAGGATTGAATTCGTTTTAACCAGGAGTGGTTTATTTTTATCAATAAATAAGCATCTATATGTAATAAGAAAAGATGTTTAAAAAAAAAAAAAACTTAGTTTAAGCTTTTTTTTTTTTTTTTAAACAGCTTTTTTGCCAAACCCTGTTTAAAGTATGAATTTCTTTACCAAACTAAAAAAAAAAATTATTTTTATTTGGTTTTTGAAAATATATATCAGTGTTTTATTGTTACAAATTGTGCTTGAATATTTTGTGGTAAGTTATAATTTCACATGATTGATTAGATCTCTACTGAAATATTCCAGACATTTGAAAGAAGTAGATATACATTAAAAAAGATTGCATTAATAAATTATGCCTATTTTAATACATAGCTGGCAGCCTTCTTGTTTATTTTCAAATAAAGTGAACATGGAAAGACTATTTATATACAAAAAATGAATGAAAGTAAACATTTAATTCAAAGCATGTATATTTTGAAGGAACAACTTTGAAGTATGTATATTTTGGAAAACAAAAGGTTGACAGATATGATAATACAAATACAAAATTCTTTAAATAAGCTAGTAGAAAATGTTTTTTTTACCAGCAGTACTTGTTGAAATCATTGTAGAGTGAATAATAGTGTGATAAAGTAATGATGATAAATATAGTGTTGAACAAAATAAAAAGCTTAAAAATTCACTACAATGTGATCAGTTTTTGGTTGGAAAACAAAAGCTGCCATCTATTGAGCCAAAATTTACAAGATGCCTCAATATCAAGCACAGCTTAAATTTTCAATTTAGAAAAAACAAAGATATTGAAATGATATTTTCAAAGGTTTATTTTTGGTATTATTAATGTAAGCAAATATTAAAAAAATGCATGTGGGAACTTAGGCTTAACAGCCTTACACCAATTGAATTAAAAAGTTATAAAACCTGTAAATCAAACATTAAATTTAAACAACTAAACAAAGATAAATGTACAGTAATGAAATAAATACAAATATGTATAAAAACAAGACTAAAGTTTATTAAATCATAAACATAACAAAAATATAAATCAAAAGCTAATATTTACATATCAAAAACAGTACTTTAAACTTTCATTAGTTATAATATTCCTATAGATTGACTATTTAATTACTTGCATAACATAAAGGTAGTTAAAATCTATTTCACAAAGATAAACAATAAAATTTTAAAATGATTCCCTAACATGATTATCCAACAAAAAGTCAACAGTTGGTAAATTCAGCCAGCAGAAGAGACATCTGACTTGCAGGTCAACATACACTCAAAAGTTAAACCCTTGTGAAACATCCTCTAAGGTAATTGGTGCTTCTGACATGGCTACAGCTTTCTGTGTCATGAAGAAGGTGCGGCAATGATCTTGTAAGTTTAATTGACATTTGTCTTCCTTTGACTTTGTCTTTCAAGTAAAGTTATTGGTGATTCTGACTGCTATAGACAGGGTCATTCAACATCTCAACTCCTATGCCCACATTGATAATGATAGTCTGTTTTACCTACAGGTTAAACATGCACTTAAAACGAACAGTTCTTAAGACATTTACCTGATGTCAGTCCTATGTAACAAAATTTTGCATAACCTAGAAAATAAAAAAAATAGTTTCACTGAAAAATCTAGCATTTTTTTAATAGAATAATTATTGACAATAATTAAAAGAAATAAATATGTGCCTCCTCCTTTTATACCCGGGATTGGACTGGCATTGTCAGAGTTACACAAACATATACTTGCCAGCTTTTGAAAAGAAAAAAAAAACTAAAATATGTAGAAGAATAATTCATATTGTTAAATGATACACTGGTGACCATTATAAAGATATTTTGTACTTGCATATTAACGCCACCACAGCAGACAGTTGCATTAATTGTGCCAATAAAGAGCAATCTTGTTGTTTGCATGTGCACATAGTTATCTTTTGGATTCCTTGTTGTTTGTTGATAATATTTGTTAGTGTTTTTTTTTTCTCGTTCATTTTTTAATGTCCTTTTTTTGTGTTTATGCGAACAACAAAATTGCTCTTTATTGATACTTTAGTGCAACATCTGCATGTAAGTACCAGATATTTCATATGAAAACTTGTGTAATACTTTTTAAAAAACAAAACATAGATTTTTTCAAAATTAAAATTTTGCTTTCTAAAGAAGAAATTAGCAACAAATTATTCAAAACATGACTTTATTTTACATGTAATAGTGAAAATTAAATGATTTCCTATGATGGCATTTGATAATGAAACATGAACTCATTTTTGAATAATTATTAAACGTTCAGCATTTAACATTATTAAAAGCAACTAGCTAGCTTTGTCCTTACCAGGCCCCTAATTTCAAATAATTATCTAATGTATACATGTAAGTCTGAAAACCAGATTGCCACTACTTATGACAAGCGTGCTGCACACTCTTTTCACATAAATGTTTTCATCAGGGTTCTAGAATTCACATTAAATCTTAATTTGAACAAATCTCGTACAGGGTTCCTGCTGCTTACAGCATGATATAGCATGTAAAATGAAAAAATGCAACAAATCAAGTTATGGTGTTTTAGGTAAAGGATTACTATCAGAGCATTTTTGAACAATTTTCCCCTCCCACTTTTTTAATCCAGGCTTGGGACTGGAATCTAAATACAAAGGCAAGTGTTTCAGGAGCAAAAATGTATGTATGAATCCCTCCTAAAACAAATGTCTTTGATTTAGGCGGGTTAAAAAATTGGTTGTCTGCACTAAATAGTGCAGACACAGTACATGGTTGAGCTATGAGTAATTTTAAATACAACTGAAATAAACTATAAGATTAAACAACTTATGAAATACTCACTTGATAGTGTTGAAAAATTTAAAAATATGTCCTTGAGCTGTTTGAATCAAGCAGTTCTGATAAATTGTACATCTTATAAAGAGGTGTTTAAGAAGACAGTTTACCTTTTCAACAATTTTTTAAAAATATTATTCATATTGTGAACTCATTGTATTTCAATGTTTAATAAAAGTACATTTTGAAAAAGAAAAAAAAATGCACTTTTAATAACTTTTTTTAATTAAAAAAAATTGAATTTTTAAAAATCTTTACTACTTTTAAAATATTTATTTTATGTATAGATAAAAGCCATTCTCTGGGTGGATACAAACTTTCAATTTTTGGCCAATTATATGAGGCATAAAGTGCCCTGCATTTGATGGTGTATTTCAAAGGATTAAAATTTATATTTAAAAAACAATTAAGGTTTTAGATTTATAAGCATACTTTTGGTTTGTCAGTACTTTTAAAAATTGCTTCCTTGGAAGGTGTTGCAATAAGGGAAGAAAACATTTTTTGGAAAAACAACCCTTTCTTTTTTAATTGATTGTGGCATTGCATCTTGGGGAGGGGTTGCAATAGGGGACAAAATCATTTTTTGGAAAAGTGAACTTTCCTTTTTGTTATTTTATTTTTTCAAAGGGTTAATTGCAAGGTATTTTTTAATTGATTACGGCATATGAAACGTAAGAGTACGATCTGTCAGAATATGTCTTACATTCTTAACTTTACTAAGTGGTTTGGACAATGTTAGTTAATAAATAAAATACAGTAGACTCCCTCAAATCCGCACTCCTAAAATCTGCAACTCTCTAAAATCCACACATAATTTATGGATGTAAACAATGAAACATTCAGTTCAGATATAGGGACAAAATTTTAGTTTTTTAGCAATTCCATACATTTTTTAATTTGTAACTTTTGTTAAAGTTATTGAATTCATGTTTTTTCATGGAGAAAGAATAATTCATGTCTGAAAAAATTAAGATATTACTGATATAATTGGTAATCACTATCTCCCCAAATATATTTATGTATTAATCAAGCTTTTTTAGTTATTAAGTCTAGCTAAACCAGAAATAAATCTTCGTTATTTTATGATCCTGATATGAATTAGTAATGTACCTTTATGAGGCAAGTTTCATTGAATAATCTAGGAAAAACACACTATCTTTATTATGAATATTTAATTGTATATTATTGATTATTAACTTGACCTTTGCTTTTAGTATTTTAATCATTTTAAAAATTATTTAAATTTTAATTATTTTAGTTTATTAACTTATTTTAATATTTAAGTATATTGTAAGCATTCATTATACTTTTTATTTCATTATTAATTACATTCAAATTACTTAAAAAAAACTATATAAACAAAGCAATGACCAGAAATCTGCAAAATTTTAAAATCCACAAAATCTCTGGTCTCAAGCTGTGCAGATTTGAAGGAGTCTACTGTATCTCCAAAATATTTTATGCAGTCTTAAATTATAAATCCGGGTTCTTCATTTTTGACTAATATGTGTACAAGTCTTCAGTGAATGTGTCATGGATACTCTGATCTAACAATTAAGATGGGTTTTTAATGAGAGTAAGTTACGGTTGTTAATAACCAAAATAATTAAAAGAATTTTAAAATTCTGAAGCTCAGGTACATTAGGAGAGGCTTTGAATATCTTTACAAAAAATTTGAGCCTTGTATGTGGCATAGATTTCGCTAGCCATCATGTATGCATACACACACAAATAAAACTTTCTTTTATTATCATAAATATAATAAAGAACATATACACAAATTTTAAGTATCTAACTCAAATACAAAAAATACCTTAGCATTTTTATAACAGGAAAGTGAAGAAAATAAGAACATGGAGAAAAAGTTGCTTAAAATTTTCATTTGCATGAAGAATGAATTGTACTAGGTCTATTAACAAAATTTACAATATCATATGATATGCTTGCGATATGGGTAAAAAGAGGTGACAAGATATTCACAATTAAACACGTTTTTACTTAGTGTTTAAAAACAAAAATTGATTTTTTGATCAATTTCGATGTAAACTGTCCTCTTAAATATAAAATCTGAAAAGAGAAGAATTAGAACATTGTATGGAAAAATAATATTTTCAAAGTAAAACTTAAATGAAGTCAACTGTATACATAAAAAAACAAAGAATAATAAATGAATGAATGTAATATAGAAATGCAAGCCTAACTTGTACAGCACTGATATTTTAGAACATTAGACTGAGTAAGTGTGCAGGGGGGGGGGGGAGGGGGGTGTTGCAGTCAAAGTTAGGAATGTGCCATTAAGAGATGTAGATTTAAAAAGGTTCCCAAGTTACACAATCAGTCACACAGACATTTACAAACATTAATCAAACTGATGATTAGAAATTACTTTGTAATTTTGGTATTTGGAGAAGATTTTGCAAAAATATAGTCGAAAAACAGAAAATTCACAGCTAAAATGCAAAAATGACAAATATGCATAGATAATAGCTCTCATTTACACTCACGCATAAATATAGAATACATCAGCAATAAAAAACAAATAATTGATGACAAAGCATAATTACTTAAAGAATGTTTAGTAAGAATTCAAACATTAAAGCTTAGAACTGTAATATTAGGTTTTCAAAAATAAATTTTCTAAAAAATATGGGATCAAAAGGTTCATTTAAATTAAGTTTTTGAATTTTTTGATATGCGTAATAGCATATAAAAACCCCACAATTCATATTATCTTTTTGTAAAACATGTGGAGGATAAAATATTGGCCATTTATCACATGGATTTAAATTGTTTAAGACATCATGCCACTTATGAATAACATAATTATAAGAATATTCACTATATTTCAAATTTAATGGGTCATAAAATTCAAATGTATGTTCTTTCAAATTAACTATAATCAATACCCAATGTGATGTAAGACTAAATGGAATTAATAAATATTCTTTCAATCTTATATTATTCAGGTAATCAGCCTTTGGAACTTGAGAATGAAAAAGTGAAAGTGTAATATCTGGATTAACAACCATATAATTATCATGACCCTGCAATATTTTAAACAAAAATGCTTCTACTACAGTATCATACAGCCAGCCTCGTTTAAAAACACTTGATCATTTTCTCAAAAACACTTCCTCTTCTGCCTTTACAGAAAGATCTAAAGATTTTAACATATATGGTGTTAATATTATATCATTAATTTTGATGTAAGGTGATGTCATTGTTTTGTCTGTAAAATCTTTCAAATGCATATCAAAAAACAATGTTTGTTTACTTTCATATGAAGAAAAAGTCACAAATTCATTTATAATACAATAGTATATATATTTTCGGAAAAGTATGGTGCTGAATGCATGTATCACACTACCTTCATTAATTAACTGGTGTGCATAAAAGCACACAAAAACTCCACAATTGCTATTGTCTATTTGTGATACACAAGAAGGATATTCAGTCAGCCAACAATTGTTTTTTTGCAATATTGTATCAAATAAATTAGTCCAATTTTTAAAATTATAGTTCCTCCTACCATAATTATGCAATGAATCATACACTGAAAATTTTAGTTCTCTTAAGTTCGCAATGCAAAGAATCCAATGGGATTGGATACAAAGAGGAATGAAGAAATAATTTATCGAAGAAATAGGATAGTCAAAATTTAGTTCATTTGAAATGCCATAGTGAATAGAACATGCAACTGCAGAGTCTACAAATACTATGTCTTTTCTTTTATGCAAAAGTTTATAAAAGTAAGAATCTATTATGGCATCATAAAGCCAACCCTTTTGAAAATCCTGAGATTGCAATTTGATCATTTCTTCTTCATATGTGGAAATAAAAGGATCCAGAGATTTTAGGGCTATTATGTCTACACTGTAACAACCAATTTTAAAAGGAGACTTTGAAAAATCATTTAGTGAAGATGTAAACGAATTAACAGATATATTATGATCATACTCTATCATTTTACCTTTTGAATAATTCAATTTTTGTTTTTTACGAGGGGGCTCATCTACATCACAATTAATTGAATCAGAATTTATATTTTTATTTTCTGAATCAACAACTTTACGTTTCTGGTTAGTTTTGAAAAGCCTGGGTTGGGGAATTAACTTTTGATTAGGAGGTATACTACAATTAGTTAAGGTTAAAATCTGTTTATCATTATCACATTCTATAATACCTAAACACTCTGAAACTAAAGAATTTAAAGTTGTTTGTATATTCCCTATAAATATAGCTTGCACTTTAGGATGTTCTACCAAATCTACTAATTTTAATGCTAAATCTTTGCAAGACTGTATTTGCCTTTTACGAGAATTGTAAGATACCAGAGTCTTCGGCTGTTTTTCAAAATCTAAAATTTTATTATTTTCATCTTCAAAATCAAAAATGTCATCCTCAAAATCTATATTCCTATTATAATAAGAATGAATCTTATGGATATGTTTACAAAGAGGGCTAGAATCTGGGCAATTACATATGTATAAGTGGCTACATAAATTGTTGCATGATATTTCTGCGCATTTAAAAAAACACAAATCAAAACAACACTTATCTCTTACTCTCTTTACTATGTATTGTTGCTTCTTCACAGTTTGAGAAGCTACAAACCAAGAGCAGTTTGACAATTTCGATATAGAAGTATCTGGAATTTTTAATCCTCTTTTATGACGATTTGTACAAGATAAAGCATTTTTCACAGGATAACCTATTAACAATTTGTACTTATGATTTAAATAAGTATTGCACTCAATTTCTAATAAAGTAAATATAAGTTTATCTATTCTCTTATTGAACTTACGATGAAAATAACAAGTTTTTATTTTATTATGAAAAGATTCGCAATACATGTTAGTGTCAGTAAAAGCATGAGGAAAATTTCTGTAAGCTGTGGACCAGAGTTCAATTCTATTACAATAATATCGCTCAAAGTATTCAATAAAGGCTGTAGCTATTGCTGAATAATCTTTAATAAACTTTTCAAGAAGAGTATGAAATTTAGGTTGTGATTTTTCTGTAAGTATTTCTCTTAATTTAAAAAACATTTCATCTTGTAATGCTTTATCCTTTACTTTACTACTAAGCTGCCGTCTCCATGTTTGCCGAACATGCCACAAACATAATAAATGTTTTATACCCGAACCAAAAACTTTTTTAAAAGAAGGGAAAAATGTTTTATCGTCATCAGTCATTAAACAATTGATACTAAGTTCAGGAATTCTACATTGAATAGCTTTGAGCAAACATGTAACTGTATCAATATCAACAAAATTTGTTATGAAATGGGCTACAGGATACCCACATCCAAATTCATCAGGAACTATTAAGTTAATGAGATAAAAATCATACTGATTTGTTTTGTGTGTTGAGTCAATGCAAAGAATGTCTTGACAACCCTTTATCATCATATTTTTTTGCTCTAATGTTTGAATTCCCAAAGCAAACTTATTATTACTATTTGGCAAGACATCAAGATCAGATGGGCCACACAATGTTGTTTCACCTTGAGCTTTATAAATCAAAATTGGGTCATAATTTTCTTTTTTTAAATTCTCAACCAGACATGAGACAGAGATTGCATCGTTACTAGGATATAATGCCTTAGATACATACCTTTTATAAGCACTAATTATCTTATTTGAAATAAAATGTTCTTTATGTGGAAAAAAATTAGCTCTATTATCTCGCATTCCAGCACTATCTTGTAAAATCTCTTTAATTTTACAAACAGGGACACACAATCTTAAATGAGCTTTAACCAAATTTCTTACACTTAATTTTAAAGGCTGATGCTTTGAATTTTGGAATGTAAGAGGATGATTATGGTTGGAGAAATATATCACATTTACAATTCCTTGTTTCTCTGAAACATATATTTTTACAGGACAATTTATAGCCTTGGGAAGAGTTCCTTTTTTATTTTTTCTACTAGTAACTGGTGTGAACTTACAATGATGCTTACCAAACTGGCAGCTATAATAATAATACTTATTTGACCTGCATTTTTTTGTGCCTGCATACTTTTTAAAAGAACTATAAGTTGATGAAGCTTCAAATTCCAACCAAGTTTGAAAACGATCAACAGAATCAAAAGTTAAATTTTTTATGAAATCAACTCCATGATAAATTATTAAATGTTTAATTAAGGAAGAAAATCTAGTGAATGATATAGAACAGCCCAAACTACAACAAAACTGTGGGCATTTCTGTTTAGAACAATTTTTTGAATGTTTTAGAAATGAACGTTTGTGTAAAAAGGATGAATTGCAGTTTTGACATGTCTCCACAGTCGATTTCACTAAAGTATTTGAACATGATTTTTTATGTAAAGAAAATGACTGTTTTGAATTATACATTTTGCTGCATGCATCACATTTACGGGGATATAATTGCTGAGTACAAGCTTTCTGTACTACCCCTACTTTTTCTATTTTGTTTGCACTTTTAACTGGCTTACAATTTTTCTTATGTTTATAAAATGATGATTTTGACTGATATGATCTAAGACAAATATCACACTGAAATGACACATTATAATTTGACTGTCTTCCTATACATCTATGCTGACTAAAAGATTGCTTTGTTTTATAAATTTTATCGCAATCATTACATTTTCTAGGATACATAGTTACATTACTATCTGTTACAACTCCATTCTTTAAATTTTCAATTCCTCCACCAACTATAGAGCAATTAGTTTTATTCAAATACGAAACATGCTTGGATGAAATATCTGATATTGAACATGCAACAACAGAAAATACAGATAAAACTGGATACGTAGAATTATGCGCAAACCTGTCAGTTAAATTTAGATTCTCATCGCTAACAGAACTAACTAAAGACTCAACAGAATCACAAGCAGTACTAATTGAGGAGTTTTTTGAAGTTACCACTGCAGGAAGAGTAGCAAAAGAATGTGCAAGAGGACATGCATTAGTCAAAGCAGGGGGGCGACGTGCGGCAGAAGGAGCAGGGGGGCGACGTGCAGCAGAGGGAGCAGGGGGACGACGTGCGGCAGAGGGAGCAGGGGGACGACGTGCGGCAGAGGGAGCAGGGGGACGACGTGCGGCAGAGGGAGCAGGGGGACGACGTGCGGCAGAGGGAGCAGGGGGACGACGTGCGGCAGAGGGAGCAGGGGGACGACGTGCGGCAGAGGGAGCAGGGGGACGACGTGCGGCAGAGGGAGCAGGGGGACGACGTGCGGCAGAGGGAGCAGGGGGACGACGTGCGGCAGAGGGAGCAGGGGGACGACGTGCAGCAGAGGGAGCAGGGGGACGACGTGCGGCAGAGGGAGCAGGGGGACGAGTGCCAGACGAAGCAGGGAGAGATGCAACACTGTAAGCCGAACAAGACCCCACAGAGACCGATACCATCGATTGAGGTGTTGGAACAAACTTTGCATTTTTCGATGACTGCTTAAATACACGGAAGGTGAAAGCCCACCGTCCTTTGCTGTTTGATTCAACACCATCAACCCCATGGTAAAACGATCGCTGATCCCTAAAGACATAAAAATCCCCACCCTCTAACCACTCGCGCGCAACCTCTTGCTTGTTATTGTCCGCTAACACAAGTGAGGCTCCAGCACCATGACATAAAGTAATGACCTGGTCACACGCATGTATTGCTTCATCATCCTTATGAATAGTAAGGCCTGAAGTCCCTCTTGGATAGTATACCAATAGACAAGCATTAGGTGCAACTAGCTGCAAATCCCTAACAACCCCTGCACAGAGATGTTCTACTTCTGAGAAGGCCCCACATGGCTGAATTAGCCTACACCCATTTTTCCCATACCTGTAACTTCTATTTGCAAAAAGCCACTCATAACGGTTTCCCAAGGAGCCACCCACTTTCGACCCATCCTTATTAAGCTTGCTAACAAAGTTTTGCACTGCTGCCTTCTCAGATAAGCTAAGCAAACCGCGCTCTACACATGGAATGATAGCATGCACAGAACGAGAGCTAGCGCAAGATGACGCAGGGAAAGAGCTAGCGCAAGATGACGCTGGCAGAGGGCTAGCGCAAGATGACGCTGGCAGAGGGCTAGCGCAAGATGACGCTGGCAGAGAGCTAGCGCAAGATGACGCTGGCAGAGAGCTAGCGCAAGATGACGCTGGCAGAGAGCTAGGGCAAGATGACGCTGGCAGAGGGCTAGCGCAAGATGACGCTGGCAGAGAGCTAGCGCAAGATGACGCTGGCAGAGAGCTAGCGCAAGATGACGCTGGCAGAGAGCTAGGGCAAGATGACGCTGGCAGAGAGCTAGGGCAAGATGATGCTGGCAGAGAACTAGCGCAAGATGACGCTGGCAGAGAGCTAGCGCAAGATGGCGCAGGCAGAGAGCTAGTGCAAGATGACGCCAAAAGAGAGACAGAGCGAAAAGGCGGGAGAGAGACAGAGCGAAACGGGGGAAGAGAGGCTGCACGGAAAGGCGGAAGAGAGACCGAGCAAAATGGGGGAAGAGAGGCTGCACGGAAAGGCGGGAGAGAGACTGAGCGAAACGGGGGAAGAGAGGCGGCACGGAAAGGCGGGAGAGAGACCGGGCAAAATGGGGGAAGAGAGACCGGGCGAAACGGGGGAAGAGAGACCGAGCGAAACGGGGGAAGAGAGGCGGCACAGAAAGGCAGAAGAGAGACCGAGCGAAACGGGGGAAGAGAGGCGGCACAGAAAGGCAGAAGAGAGACCGAGCGAAACGGAGGAAGAGAGGCCGAGCGGAAAGGGGGAAGAGAGGCTGAGCGGAACGGGGGAAGAGAGACCGAGCGGAACGGGGGAAGGGAGGCCGAGCGAAACGGGGGAAGGGAGACCGAGCGAAACGGGAGAAGGGAGACCGAGCGAAACGGGGGAAGAGAGGCGGCACAGAAAGGCGGAAGAGAGACCGAGCGAAACGGGGGAAGAGAGGCAGCACGGACAGGCGGAAGAGAGACTGAGCGAAACAGTGGTAGAGAGGCGGCACGGAAAGGCGGAAGAGAGACCGAGCGGAACGGGGGAAGAGAGACCGAGCGGAACGGGGGAAGAGAGACCGAGCGGAACGGAGGAAGCGAGACCGAGCGAAACGGGGGAAGGGAGGCCGAGCGAAACGGGGGAAGGGAGACCGAGCGAAACGGGAGAAGGGAGACCGAGCGAAACGGGGGAAGAGAGGCGGCACAGAAAGGCGGAAGAGAGACCGAGCGAAATGGGGGAAGAGAGGCAGCACGGACAGGCGGAAGAGAGACTGAGCGAAACAGTGGTAGAGAGGCGGCACGGAAAGGCGGAAGAGAGACCGAGCGAAACGGGGGAAGAGAGGCCGAGCGGAACGGGGGAAGAGAGACCGAGCGGAACGGGGGAAGAGAGACCGAGCGGAACGGGGGAAGAGAGACCGAGCGGAACGGGGGAAGAGAGACCGAGCGGAACGGGGGAAGAGAGACCGAGCGGAACGGGGGAAGAGAGACCGAGCGGAACGGGGGAAGAGAGACCGAGCGGAACGGAGGAAGGGAGGCCGAGCGAAACGGGGGAAGAGAGGCCGAGCGAAACGGGGGAAGAGAGGCGGCACGGAAAGGGGGAAGAGAGACAGAGCGAAACGGGGGAAGAGAGACCGAGCGAAACGGGGGAAGAGAGACGGCACGGAAAGGCGGAAGAGAGACTGAGCGAAACGGGGGAAGAGAGGAGGCACGGAAAGGAGGAAGAGAGACCGAGCGGAAAGGGGGAACAGAGACCGAGCGGAAAGGGGGAACAGAGGCGGCGCGGAATGGAGGAAGAGAGGCTGTGCAAATTGGAGGAAGAGAGTTAGTGCAAAGTGGTGGAAATGAGACAGTGTGAAACGAAGAAAATGAGTTAGGCTGATATGTTGAAACAACATACTTGTTTACTTCAGTTGTCTCCACTGATGTTCCTTCCTTGTCAGGAAACTTTGTTGATCGCCAGAAACATTGTGAATTTATCTTATTTGCAAGGACTTCTGCATAAGATAATCCACATAAATTAGAAGAGGAAAGAGGAGAAGGACAGTGTGAATCCAACAAACAAGGAGAACCTGAAGGCGGAACTGCAGGAAGCTGCATTTTTGCTGAACTCAGCAAAAATGGCTTAGGACCTGAAAATGCACAGTAAATCATTACAAAAGTAGATATTATAAAATAGTAAAAATAAACAATGCCATTGATATAAATTAAGGATCAATGAAAAGTCATATGGCCAAAAATTGATTATTCGGCTGACAACTACATAGTTAACTTTTGTTTTGAAACAAATGGGTAATGTGATCTCAGATTGCACAAGTTTCATTTAATATTCTCGTAAAATACTATCCAAAAACTTTATAAATCAAAACTGTTAATTTATAATTATTAAATCATTACAAAAATGGCAGCACTATTATATTTAATTTAAAAAAAACTGAAAATCAACTTAAAAACATTCAAATAATATTAAAAATTCTGAATATTTTTAAATTCAGAAATTTAACAAATGTTAGATATAAAAATTTTAAAAGCAAAAAAAATTTTTTTTTAATTATAAATGCTGAAATAGTTCAAAAAATTTCATCAAGCATTTTAGTAATTCTTTCACTTACAAAACAAAAATGGTGGCACCTTCCTCCTATAAAAAGGAATTGTAATATTTATTAAAATTAAAAACTCAATCCCTGATAGAATGAGAACGAGAAATAAATTGTCCATAGATGCTGTAATTATTTCATAAAATTGAAGTAATTACAGCAATTGAAATAATTACAGCAATTCTCAAAAATAATTATTGCAGGGGAGAATTTTACTGTATAAATAATATTAGATATCTGAAATTAATATATATTTAGTTAATATTTTCTTATAATCAATAAGAATCAGGAATTTTTTTTAACACTAAATCTGGATTCTTTTGGAATATATTTAATCATTAAGGGTAATATAAATGTGCACTAATTGTTGGGATTTTTTTTTAAAATTAAAAATCTTTCTATATAAAGATTTTAAAAATTAGCATTGTACAAAAAAAACCTTTAAAATAAATTTTTTTTTTTAATCTACCGGAAAATGACATGTAATAATAACAAATGAGAATACAAAATTCTGTCTCTAGGAATAAAATATGAAAACTTGCGTATGCAAGACAAATGGGCTACCATTGTGCTAAGATTATATGTTAAAATTATTAACACTCTGTTTTGAGATTGAAAAAAAAAAAAAAATCTAATTTAAGAGTGAGATAAATAGGGTTTTGTCAGATGAACAAAAGTCTAAAAAGCAATAAAATAATAATAATAATAAAAAAAAATAAAATGACTTTGTTAGAGAATGTTACATTACTACTCAAGTTGTATAAATTGTTATTAAAAAACACTGCTTTATTCTAAAGTGCTTTAATATTCTTTAATGTCTGTAAATTCCATCCACATATAAAATGGGCTTTATGAGTATGTCTCTCTATATCTTCACCTTTTTCAAGGAACATTTAAAAATGTACTGAATACAAAATATTACAATTTTATATTTTAAGTATTTTATTTTTTGTAAATAGTAATAATTTTAGGCATTGTTATTATTAATTATATGTTTAGATTTTATTAAGTTGTTTAGTTTAAGAGAGCATATAATAAAACTTAAGAGTATTCAAGCATTAATTATGCACTTAAACAAGCATTTGCAAGTGCGACATTATACATTAAACTACAAAATGTATTCTATGTTTAATTTTGTAATGTAACTTATCCGTGAATTTTAAAGTATAACATTAGTGAAATACAGTAATTTTAGAATTGAAGGAATAAATTTTAAGGAAAAAAAAAAGGAGAGAGATTATTAACAGTTTAAATGCATGTAAAAAAAAGAATGTAAATATATGTATATAGTATATGTCATTTCAGTTTCCTTGATTTATTTTCTATTATATAACACTTTCTTTCACTTGTCTTCAATAATTGAAATTCTACAATGTAAACATCTAATTAAATTTATTTAAAAACCCATTTACTGAATCTTTTAATTTCTATTTAGAATATATTTTGCTGAAATCTGCAGGCGTGAAGTCTTATTACATTTAGCTAGTAAGATTAAATAAAATATTCTTATGATAAACATTCTTGATATGTATGTAATTAATTATTTGATCAATTGTAAAAATAAGTTGCTCTGATTATTAAATAAGTGTTCTCATGCTGAGAAAGACAAATCACATAAATAGAAAAACACATTTAATGATTTCAAAATGACTTACAGTGAAAGAAAATAAAGTATCATTTCTCATTATTAAGTAGCAAATGAAAAAATATGAATAACAGTGTAAAGAAATAATTGCAAATGTATACTGAAGTAAATAAAAGAAATCCTTTATCATTGTAAAGCCTGAAATTATGATGCAAGAACAATAATTTGTCAACATTTTCAGGAAGTATTCTGTTCTGTTTAGTTTCATATATACTGCTATTTTTAGATATCTTCAGTTCATATATATAAATATACATATATATATATCCATATAAATTAAGTTATTTCCTTTATTCTGAAAAAAATGTTGGTATTCGGCCAAATCACTTCGCACCATCCCTAAAACTTATTTTAAATTAAACTTTTTAAATTTATTATTTCCTTTTTAAAATAACAAAAAGTAACTAAAATATATATATGTAATTGGTATTTGAAAAAGTTTTCACCGAAATAGCACCAGAAAAAAAAAAAAAATATATATATCATGCCAATATGGTGCATTTATATGACATCTGTGCCAAAATTTCAATGAATTAGTATTTGATAAAGCAGTATCAGATATTTTAAATTTTAAAATAAGTAGGCTGTTACAAAATTAGTAAAAGTTTCTTTGTAAATATACTTTGCGAAGAGGGAGGGGGAGCACAAAATCCATATTTGTTTCAAGTGCAAAAATGGCTAGTTTCAACCCTATATTTTAGATTGTAGTTTATTCAGAAGACAGAAAATACATAATAGTAACATCAATTATTACCTAGAGTTAAAGACATTCAAATAAAGATTCATTAAAAAAAATAATGTAGTTTAGAATATAAGAGGGTTAATACCACAACTTTTGGAACAGGAGCAAACAGCAGAACATGTATAACCACTTAAATAGAAAACTAGGCGATTAGCATCACAAAACACAGTTTTAAAATTAATTTGCATTTATTCTTATACCCGTCCTCTCTATTTTACATGAGATACATTAGGTAAAGTTGAGAACATTAGAATAAAGACAAATTAAAATCATTCATTTATTATCAGGATTTTTTTCCCTATCCCTAAAAAAAATACTACTAGGAATATTGCAGTTAAAGAATGTTTTTTTCTTTCTGATTTTGACATAAAAAGCCCTCACTGTATTTAATTGCAGAAAGCAGGGCCAAAGGAAAGCAAATACCGTTAACTTCCATTGATAGTTAAGGAAGCAAAACAAATGTTCATGGATGAATATGTATAAATTTGATCATTTATAATCTAGATGAATAGGTCATTTTTCAGTAAAGTCTTGTTATAATATTCTGCCCTGAAATACAAAATGTCAGTAGGAAATTTAATTACTTGAGAACAGCTTTAGAACAGTTTTTAAAAAGTTAGAAATTTTAAAGTGTACAAGAATAAAAAAAAGTTCTAAACGTTTTTGCGATTTCAACAGCACAGCTGTTACAGAAACTTTAGTTCTGATTTTGATTATTTTTAAAATATATATGCTTGCTAAGAACAATTTAAAACCCTGACAAAATAATAATAAGAAGAAGAAAAAGAAAAACAATACATAAATTAAAAAATATACTAGAATTCTTACCTTAATTTTAAAAGAATATCAGTACCGAATAATTAATAAATTAAACAAAAGAAGAGTAAATATGTTTAATTGCTCTCAACGTGAATATCGTAGCACACGAGCGAAAAGCAATCGAACATATGATTACAAAATGTTGCAAAATGCATTACGCAACGACGTGCCAATTCGCTAGCCAAGACGAAAATATCGCCAAGGTAGTGACCTACGTCATCGTGACGTAGTGATGACGTAGGTCACTACCCTCTGGTCCTGCGTTTCGCGCTATTCTGTAAATCCCGCTTATTATAGAAATGGAGTACTCCTGTTGCCACAATTAGAAAAGTGGTATTAAAAGCTGCAAAAAAATAAATATTTCAAAAACAAATTAAGATACAGCTTTGAAACAAATTTCATTTAAAAGCAAATTTTTTTTCCTACACGATGGTGTAAAAATCGAAAGTGTGCGGTATTTAGAAGGTTAAAAATGTTTAGTAACAAAAATTACAATTCCGAAATTTCATTTAAAATTTGAAAGTGTTGCCATGCACAAAATGACGTATGCGTTACGCACAGATACGTTTGGCCTTTATAGTATAGATAGAGAGGAAAATTCAATGAATGTTAATCCTGCTTTTAATTTCTTTTGATATTTTGGGCACATTTAAAAAGTTACTTGAAAATTTTTTTCCCAACCCATCAGGTAGGAAACTACATGTCAATTATCTTATGATAATTTAATAAATCCCGAAAGGAAAAAATGCCGACATTTCTCTATTTGGATAAATAACATTATACCTTATCTAAGAGATTCAAGGATTCTAAGATATTTAATATTTTGATAACTTTTGGTACTTTAAAGGTACTTTAACCTAAGGGATTTTAAAGGGACTTTCATTTGAACTTGACTTAATTACATAAAATATTTAAAAACATATTTTATTTTAAAAATTGAATGGGGTTTTAAATGTTCTACAAAATCCATATGATTAAATATTTCGTTTATTAATTTTAACTCTCGGTATTCTTCAAAATTTATTAATTGATTGCGTAAATCTTCTAATAGATTTTCAAATATTCAGGAAAAATATTTTAGTATAGGAAATTTCCATTATATCCCAATTCGGAACATGAAAGGTTAAATTAGGTGTTTAAAATTGAACATTTTTAAAATTTCGTGAAAAAATAATTTCTGTTTTCAAAGTTTTTTTTTTTAATTAAATTACTTGCATTTAACACTTACATAATATAAATATTTAAAGAAATATTTTTTTAATTTATAATAAAAAATGTTTGTATGTGGAATCGCTTTAATAGCAAACTACACTCTAAAAAATGTCAGATGTTTCTGAATATATAAAAATGTATTGTAATCAAAAACGAAAATGTACAGTGACCTCTTCTAACTCACCTATGGTTTCGAAAACCGTTCCTTTATCTTTAAAAATCCCAGAAGGCTATTTGTTTTCAAAATTTAAAGAAGAATCTATAAAAATTAATTTTAATTAGCAGCCCGCCCTTTTCGGAAACGTTTCTAAGTAGCTTTTACAGTACAATAATCACTTTTCTCAAATCAAAATGTCACTTTTTCGGATTCTATGAATTTTCAAGTAAACATTTTTAGCTGCATAACTGATTTTGTGCATGCAATTGTAGCAAAATAATTTAATTTTCATATTAATGTTAGTACTGTTAATATTGTATGTTTGTCTATTAAACATGTTCCCTGAATATCAAAATATTTTCGTATGAATTGGAAGCATCCGAAAAAGGGATATTTTGATTTGAGAAAAGTGATTATTGTACTGTAAAAGCTACTTAGAAACGTTTCCAAAAATGACGGACAGCTAATAAAAATTAATTTTTATAGATTCTTCTTTAAATTTCGAAAACAAATAGTCTTCTGGGATTTTTAAAGGTAAAGGAACAGTTTTCGAAACCTTAGGTGAGTTAGAAGAGGTTACTGTATATTTTCGCTTTTGATTACAATACATTTTTATATATTCAGAAACATCTGACATTTTTTACAGTGTATATAACTGTAATAGTAACACACGCTACACAGTAATATACTGTATAACACACCATAAAACAAACAAAAATAAATACAGTGAAACCTCCGAATACGGTACACCCATGGGACCGGAACTTTTCTCCCTTAAATAGAGGTGCTCCTTATTCGGAGCTTTTATTATATTTTTTTAATTAATCGTCCTAAAAGATATAAAAATAACAAAACATTAAAGGTGAAGTTTAAATGTATTCAAATTGTATAAATTACGTTAATCAGACACAAAAGAAATAGAGAATTAATTAAAATTTTTAATTGATTTCCAAATCATTAAATGATTTGTAGAATTATTGATTTGTATTTCTTATGCAAACAGTATATATGGAAAAATTATAAAAACATTTAAAAGAATGTTACTTTAGTAATCAATCTAAAGTGATTTGTTTGAAAATTTCATTTTTTCACTACAAATTTTTCAAGTGTTCATTTACAATACTTATAGATTTTATTTCTTCATTATCAACAATATATATATATATATATATATTCAACTGCTTTGCGTATTTTAAGGCAACAAATCTCTCAATTACTCAGCTCAGTAAGCGGAAAACGCTTTGACGCATTTGCAAATTCATTTTTTAATGGAAAGGTATAAAATTGGAGCTTCTGACTATGGAAGCGATTTGGAATGTAACTGTATTTTCAAGTTTTGAATAAATTACCTATTGAGTTATAAGTGATTTTGATCACGTGACAGACATTTTTAACCCCTTCTTGAGTACTTATTCTTCTTTCGCGTATAAATTCGGTTCAAAACACCTATGTTGATAATATACTGTCTAAAAAACCTTGCGTTTTTTTTTTTTTTTCTTATTTTGAAAAAGAAAAAAAAGCAGAAAAAACGGTTCAATTATATAATTGACCTTGAACAGCAACGCCCGCTAGTCTCAGGTATTTCTGAATAAAAGTAAATTAAAACTTTTGTCATAAAATTTGCCCATTTGGATTTGAGAACAGCCTTAAAGCACTTGTAAAATTCTTAATTTCAAAATTTTCTTTTATTCTCTACTTTCAGAATCATCCTCGTAATTTTCAGCATTACTTTCAATCAGGATAAACGCACTGAAGTCGAATCAAAAATATGGGTAAATAAATGCTTATCAATTGTGTCATATGCCTCTGTATCAATATGACTATCTGTCAGTTTAATAAGTTCACAAAAATCTGTATATTCATTTTCATCTCAAACTACTTCATTAGCTGAAATTCAAAAGCCAGTCCTTTTAATTTCATTTTCAAGTGTCCCTTAACCCTTTCCGGCACGGGCAAAATCTATTAGTAAAATGGGAAATTACTGACTGACACCGGAATTCACAAACGAAGTTTTTAGGTATTTTGAATTCCTCAATTTAAGCTTTTATTGTAAAAGCAAAATTTTACCAAAATATTGTTGGTGCCGTTTGTAAGTTTGGAATTAAAATTAGGTATCCCAGACCGGGCACAGTGTGCCGGAAAGGGTTAAATTGAGTGTCGCTTATTCAGAGACACAACATTACAAAGGGACCTACCTACACAAAGGGACTGGGGATTTATCCCTTTAATAGAGGTGTTCCTTATTCGGAGTGCCCCTTATTTGGAGGTTTCACTGTATTATGATAAACTTTTTCTCCGACTCTATTTTTTCCTAATAATGTTTGTTTATAAACATAACAGTAAAACAATAGTTGCTAAATAGGGAGAAATTTCATTAAATGAATGTCAAACACTAAGAAATAAGTAAAATATTATTGAAACTAAAACTATATGTAAGCGGACTTTAGATATTTGGTTGACTTATCAAATAAACAATAATTTATTGATTTTATGAAACGCAAACTTTAAAATGACTGGAAATTGACAAAATTGTTAAAGCCATCCTTTAAGGTATCCTAACACCTTTAAAACGTAATTTTCAATCAAAATATCGATTTTTCATTCATGCAATAATGTTTAAATCGATTGTTTTATCTGTCGAATTCTGCTTAATATCAGTCTGCATCTTAATTATAACCTAAGTTACAGCTATTACAGCTTTTGAATTGAGTTCAAAAGTTACTTTTAGCTTTTTATCAAAATGAAGTTTTTTAGATTTTTACTAATACGCAAAACATCCTAAAACGAAAATTCATGCATGAAATGCCACAAAATTTTCTCTTTTCTTTTACAAATGTTTTTTGAGGGAATAGACTACACTCATGATAATATTTTAAATAGTTTTATATTTACACTGGTATAAATGACAAACGTGAGACAAATTTTTCGTTACGTTACTTACTTTAACTGTCATAACATCTGAGAAATAGACATGCGATTACAATGTGTGTACAGTCTAAGTCCTAAGAGAAAATTATTCTGTTTATTATGCTATCTATTAAATGTCAATATACTGTTTTGTTTTTTTAATTATTGTCATGCAACCATTCTACTTCCAACCTCTTTTATTAAAAGAAATAAATAAGACCAGGGCCGTAGCTAGAAGTAAACGATAGGGGAGAAGGGGGCTCAAGAGAATGTAGGGAGCTCATATTTTTTTTCTATCTCTCTTTCTCTGACGCAGAAAGATAAATTAGTGCATATTTACATTGTTAGTTCTATGTTTCTCATTAAACTATTGTAATAACTTCATTTTATGTTAAGAAAGGAATATGATGATGAAAATTTTGAGTGTATAACTGGTGCAAAATTAAACATCATGTTAGCTTCATATGTATAAGTAGGATGAGGGAGTGTTGAAACACTTATTTTAGATACAATTTAGTAACTCTGCAAAACTGTGAAAAGGTCTCAAAACTAAACTAGATTTTTGAACAGAATTTCATTTGATTTTTCGGAACATTTAGTGACCTTGGAATTTTTTCCAGGGGGGGGGGGGGCTCAAAATATTTTAGGAGGGGCTGAGCCGCCTATAGCGCCCCCTTAGCTACGGCCCTGAATAAGACGAAGTGAAAAGATCAGCGTCTTCACCGAGAATTGAAGAGAAGTGAAGCGCGGGTAAGGGTGTCGGTGTGTGGCAGATGTTGGTAGGGTGCGTGGAACACCCGAGGTAGTTTTCTTTTGGAGATTTCGAGAAGTTATTTTGTAATGGTTACTCTTTAAAATTGTCATTCATGTATATAGTCATCTCATCTGTACATATATATTGTATATAATTAATTCTGCATATTAAACTTAGTAAATGTTATTAAATTTGACTTGATTAGTTCAGCCAACGGTCACCCAGCCATCACAATTATCGTTTTTAGCTTTGCGGATATGTCAATTTTTTGACATAATTTTGAATATTTTTTTTTTCTGGGTATCTGCTAAAATTTTTATATTTTTTTCAAAGTTTTAAGGTAAAGGACGTTATAAAAAATGAATAACAATAGAAAATTTCAAAAAATCACTTCCGAAGGTGAGCGGATACCTTAAAATAATTACTTGTTGGTAAAAATATCTGCTAGGTGACATCAAATGGATGTTTTCAAATTAATCCGTACGGGCCAATTTTGTACAGGCCTCCAAGTTTTTGCACAAACTTCTCTGACTGTATTAAAAAACATGAAGAGAGATTTTGCAAAAGAAACAATTAATATATTTTTAGTAAGGCTTATATTTCCCGCCAGTTTTAATGTTTCCTTGATACTAAAAATAGAACTCTCTGTAAGGGAGACTCTGTGTAAGACGAAAATCTGCCTAACTCGAAAAGATTTTCAAGTCCCTTCCAATTCATAGACATAGAGTAATATTTGTCTAAGGCGGAATATTGCCTACGACAAAAAATTTTCTCGGCCCCGATCAATTCCCCTTTAGACAGAATTTACTGTACTTTCCCAATACCACGCTATTCTTTCAAATTGTCAGTTTGGAGTTTTAGCAATTATCAAAATGGTCCTCTGTCAAATTAGCCCCCTAAGGGTCTAAGGATTATATAATAAGAATAGCATTAAATATATATACAGGGTGTATCTAAACTACTGGGCAAAACTTCAAGGGCTGATAGTACACATCAAGACAAATAATATTAAATGGGAAACTAAGGGTCCCAAACGTCTTCTGAAGGAAATAGGCGCCATCAAAGTTTAGGGTCCAAAATTTGAAATGATTATAAAAAACGGAAAAATTAGTCGATTCGTTTGCGGTTTTCACGAAAACTATTCTTTATGTCAGTATTGTCTTGAAAATAAATTATAAAGATAAATTTCAAAAAATGCCGATAGAGGGCGCTTTAGACTTTGGAGTAAAGAACAACTATTTTTTACCGTTATTTTTTGCATCTCATTAAATTTTTTTAGAAGTTTAGACATAAACTTAAATTTTGAGCTCAAAATCTGTGGTTAAGTAGCGCAAACTGAACTGTGTTCAATGGGAGTGGGTATGTTCAAATTTCAAATGATTATAAAAAAACAGAATAATTGGTCAATTGATTTACGGTTTTCACTAAAACTATTCTTTATGTCAGTATTGTCTTGAAAATAAATTATAAACATATATTTCAAAAAATGTCGATAGAGGGCGCTTTAGACTTTGGAGTAACATACAACTATTTTTTACAGTTATTTTTTGTATCTCATTAAATTTTTTTGAAGCTTAGACATAAACTTAAACTTTTTGCTGAAAATCTGAATCGTTGAGAGTGGTTAAGTAGAGCTAACTGAACTGTGTTCAATGGGGGTGGGAAGGTTCAAATTTCAAATGATTATTCTAAATGGAAAAATTGGTCGATTCATTTGCGGTTTTCTCTAAAACCATTATTTATGTCAGCATTTCCTTAAAAAAAGATTTTAAAGATAAATTTCAAAAATTCCGTTAGAGGGCGCCTTAAACTTTAGATTAACCAACAACAATTTTTAACTGTTATTTTTTGTATCTAATTAAATGCTTGCAAAAGCTTAAACTTAAATTTTGAGCTCAAATTCTGAATCATTGGGAGAAGTTAAGAAGCGCAAACTGAACTGTATTCAGGAGTTGAAATTTTACCCTGCCCACCTTACGAACACAGTTCAATTTTTCGCTACTTAATTACTCACAACGGTTCAGATTTTGAGCTCAAAATTTAAGTCTAAGTTTATAAAACATTTATTTAGATTAAAAAAATTAATAGTAATGGTTAAAAGTAGTTGTTCGTTACTCTAAAGTTTAAGGCGCCCTCTAACGGAATTTTTTGAAATTTATCTTTAAAATTTATTTTCAAGGAAATGCTGACATAAAGAATGATTTTAGAGAAAACCGCAAATGAATCGACCAATTTTTCCGTTTTTTATAAACATTTGAAATTTGAACCTTCCCACCCCCATTGAACACAGTCCAGTTTGCGCTACTTAACCACCCTCAACAATTCAAATTTTCAGCTCAAAATTTAAGTTTATGTCTAATCTTCTAAAAAAACTAATGAGATTAAAAAAATAACGGTAAAAAATAGTTGTACGTTAATCCAAAGTCTGAAGCGCCCTCTATCGACATTTTTTGAAATTTATCTGTATAATTTATTTTCAAGACAATACTGACATAAAGAATAATTTTAGTGAAAACCGCAAATCAATTGACCAATTTTTCTGTTTTTTATAATCATTTGAAATTGGAACCTACCGACTCTCATTGAACACATTTCAGTTTGCGTTACTTAACCACAGATTTTGAGCTCAAAATTTAAGTTTATGTCTAAACTTCTAAAAAAAATTAATGAGATGCAAAAAATAACGGTAAAAAATAGTTGTTCGGTACTCGAAAGTCTAAAGCGCCCTCTATCGGCATTTTTTGAAATTTATCTTTATAATTTATTTTCAAGAGAATACTGACATAAAGAACAGTTTTCGTGAAAACCGCAAGCGAATCGACCAATTTTTCCGTTTTTTATAATCACTTCAAATTTTGGACCCTAAACTTTGATTGCGCCTATCTCCTTCGGAAGACACTTGGGACCCGTAGTTTCCCATTTAATATTGTTTGTTTTAATGTGTACTATCACCCCTTAAAGTTTTGCCCAGTAGTTTAGATACACCCTGTATATACATGTATATATAGAGAGAGATAAGAAAAATCCAGTAAAGTATTTAACATTTATTGTGAAGCTTTGATTTTTATACATAGGGTAGGTTGGGCAAAGCTTCCGTAGTTTTTTACTTAATTGTTTTAAAAATTGCCTGCTGCTTTTATTTGTTATTCATTGACTTCTTGTTAAAGTTTTCACTCTTATGTATGATTATCTTATTTCATTTTACATATATTGTAGAAAGAAAGCATAGAAAATTTTGTTGTAGTAAACATTTGCATTTCGGCATTTTACATCTAAAATAAAGTTCTTAAAGCCCAAAACATGGGTAAAATGGCCAACTATCTAGGAGTAAGATGTCTACTGGAATTTCAATGTAAAAAATAAATTTTGTGGAGTAGTATAAAACACAATGGGACGAATAAAAGTTTCACTGAGTGTACTTCATCTAATAACATACTGAGAGAGAGAGAGAGAGAAACGGACGATTTTACAGAGGCTGTACTGGTAATCAGGACGCCAATGCAATTCACTGTTTTTTAACGGAAAAATTACCGTAAATTCCAGGGAAAATAATGGAAAATTTTCTGGAATTTACAGGAATTTTTCCATTAAAAAGCAGTGAATTGTACTGCGTCTCGATTGCAGTACAATCTTCGTAAATTTGCATGTATATGTAACCGGTTTAAACCAAAAAAAACCTGGTTTAAACCAAAAAAACCATGGTTTTTGGGTTAAAAAAAAAAAAAACCCGGTTTTTTACCAACCTTGTTTAAAAGGATACATTGTAAATGTTTAAATAAAATAAGCGCCTTTATAAAATTCTTTACTCAGCCATTTTATACAAGCCAATTTTAAATTATTGGGTTAATATTATTTAATCAATCGGGAAAATTATCTGTTAACTTTCTCGATAGCAATTGACCCAGCTTTAAAATCCCTCAGCCAAGTCGAAATGAATAGACACCTGATTGAAATCGCTGCTAAACGTTTAGAATTTAAACTTCTGTAATATTTTCATTACGGAAGAAGATAAAATTAGCGTGTTTTTAGTGTCTGGGAGGAGGTTGGCAAAGCGTAGCTCGTAGGGGAACGATCGGTAGAAATCCCTAGTTATCTGAAACATTATTATGTACATTTAGATTTAAATTTATTAAACTTATTTATAACTGTATTTGGCATCAATTATTTATTAATGATTAAAATTAATAATTATTAAACAATTATTTAGCAGGCCATAAAGTTTATTTATAAAGCAGAATACCTTTCAAATTATGTTTACTTTAGAATTGTTCCCTTTTTATTTTTAGTAATATTTAATTTTTTATGTAATTTTAAACCTTTAGAAAATTTATTATTTTAATCACTGATTTTTTAAGCAGTTGATTAAAACCACGATTAATCGTTGATTTAAATTGTCTGATTAAAATTGTTGAAAAGTTATTAATTTGTCAAGAGTAATTTAAACAACGAAGAAACAACCAAATGTTGCGTGCTAAATTTTCTGTGTGGAAGATGTCGTCGCTTACATCAATAAAAAAATATCAATATCATAAACTGCACATTAACGTATTTAGTCTTATTGTATGTCCGTATAAAGGGACAATAAATGCTATGCACACCTTTTCCTTAGGAAACGTATTTGTAAGCAATGAATATCAGTTTTGTAATGTTTGAATGAGTATAACATCATTGCAATGTATTTGACGTTTTAATGGCATTATCATTTTAATAAATCATTAAAATACACTCATCCATAGACCATACTGTACCCGAATTATTTTGCGTGGAACGTGCTGTAGTCGACCTCAATAACACATATCTGCTTCCAGGGCCCGACTTAGACAGTGGGGGGCCTTGGAGCAAACATTATTAGGGGGCCCCCTTCTAACTTAAAATTTTTCATAAATTGTACTAAAGTGACTAAAACTGAAATTCATAACTATTGTACGTGTACATAAATTTCGTACCAAGTACTATTCACATCTATATACATAATAGTAGAAGAAAGAAAACTTTAAGAAATTATAGAATACAGTTTTTTTTTTTTTTTTTTTTTTTTTTTTTTCGATTACAGAAATATGAGGGCAAATGTGAGGTCTTAAGGAGGCATTGGGTGCGGAAACAGAGGGGGTAGGAGAAAAAAAACCCTTAAAATTGAAAAAAAAAAAAAAAAAAAAAAAAAAGAATTTTGGTCACTTGACCATTTTTTATAATTCGACGCTTCTTTAACGAAAAACGTATATCTATCCTTGGGGGTCCCCCTTAAACCGGGGGGCCCGGTGCCTCTGCCTTAGTCAGGCCCTGTCTGCTTCGTGGCAATCCATGTGTATTTACGAAAGAAGTGGGCAGATGACCAAACAAACGAACCGATGTCAGGAAACAATTTATTTGCTAAGTTAATAATAGTAATAATAAAGATACACATCTCCACGTGCCATACACATACACATCTCTTTTACATCTTCCTGTTTTCATCTTTATGGGCAATGTAAATTGAATTTTGTTCTCGTAATTAATGACTTGTAATGTTTATGTATGCGTATCATGATTCTGTCCTTTGTTTTGTGCAATATCCCAATTCGTTGAATTTTGTTCAGTGTTTTTCCCTGTTAAAAATTATCTGCATAATTTTTTATACAATTTTAAGATTTAATGACATAATTTAAGACGTGGGATTTGATTTAAATCGGCTATGCATTTCCTTAGTCATATGTTGTTTTTTAAATATTTTAAGTATTTTTAAAATATATTTCGGTTATTATCAACCGAATATGACTTAATATTAAATTAAAAAATAACTAGTCGTTGGTAGCCACCGTAATACTTACCCGTCATGGAAACAAAACGTGTGCAAACTATTTATAAAATGCAATGCAATTCCAAAACAAAATATAAACGTATATATAAGTATTTTTAACTCATAATCATGCTCTATGATTCATGATCTTTCATGAATTGCTCATGAAACAATTTCAACAACTTGTATAAAACGCCAAACTATTCAAGTAGCACTGAATTGCATAAAAGAAAGATCCTTATAACTCCAAAAATAATAATCATATTAACTAACAGTTTATTGCATCGAATTAAGTGTCTCATTTCCAATTAAAATGTATCTTTGAATTGAAATTTCAGTAAAATACAGGGTCATGAAAAATCAAAAAATGTGGAAAACAGGATTAGAAATATCTCAACAACTAATAATCCGATCGACTTCGTTTTATATGCAAAATTTGTGCTATTTTATTGCCTTTTACGTCCATTCCTTAAAATAAAAAAATTCGAAAATTTTTATATACCTTTCATCAGAACGAATTTTTCGAGAGTCCGAAAAAAATAGTTCCGGATAAACGAGGTTACTGATATTCAATAGGCTTCGTCCCATTCTTACATACTAAACACATACAAAATTTCAAGTCTCTATTTAAATTTGTTCGGGAGATAGAGCTGTTACAGACAGACAGACAGACAGACACACAGACGGACAGACGGCAAATTTTTTTTCTTCTAAAAATATGTTTTTCGGAATCTCCAGTGTCCGAAACGTGTAAATACGTCAAAATTTTTTTTTCGATTTTCAAAACGATTGCAAGACTTACCCTATACTACGTATGATGGGTAAGTAAAAATACATAAACTAATTAAGAGATTACGAACAAGCACAAATTAAGAAGAGGTGGAGGTGTCATTGATGAACAGACGGTGCACTAAAAAAAACAGATATCAAATGGGTGGGACTATGTGTATTACTTGTTAAGAACAATTCTGAGAAAAATGATAAAAATAAAGTTATTTCAAGGATATGATGTCCGGGAGAAAGTAAGAAAAAATGAAAAATCGGAATCTCGTTAGTTCGAATTAAACGAAGTCAAGAGAAAATCTGTTCGAATAAATGAAAATTTTTAGCGTTATTCTGCAATTGAAAATTTCGGAAATTCATGTTTAGTTCGAATTAAGCAGAGATTCGATTTATCCGATTTCGAATTAACGAGAGCCGACTGTACCATGACTAGTCGTTAAAATATACGATGCTTTTTTAAACCATTTGTAGCCTTACATATGATTTACAGATAAGTATGGTAAGTTAAAATTTTCAATCAGCATTTCAGACAATAAATGGATGATGTTGAGAATTTTTGTGCGACTCTTATATGATCTATAGAGTTCATGCACTAGAGGTCTGCACGGGCCGAAATTTCCAGGCCCGAGCCCGGCCCGAAAGTTAAAATTTCGGCCCGGGCCCGGCCCGGCCCGAACGAAAGAAATATTGGCCCGACCCGGCCCGGCCCGAAAGTTAAAATTTCGGCCCGAGCCCGGCCCGGCCCGAACGAAAAAAATATTGGCCCGACCCGGCCCGGCCCGAAAGTTAAAATTTCGGCCCGAGCTCGGCCCGGTTCGGAAAAAAGTTTAAAATTCGGCCCGAACCCGGCCCGGCTCAAGTGAATTTCTACAGAACATTAATCTTTAATCTTATGGAAGAGTTCTGACCAAAAAAAATTATATTAGTCTTTTTTTTTTCATGTTTATAATCTCCATTTATGCAGAAGTGCCGTAGGCTGCGATATTTACGCTTTTAAATGAATCTTTGTTTGTTGTATGTAAATGTTTCAGTTATCACTAGTATTATTAATCCATATTCCCTGTAATGGAGACAAAAAGTCGAAAAAGCGGTATATGGTAAAATTTCCAAAGACAAAATCGCTTTGGAACGAAAAAAAAAAAAAAAAAAAAAAAAAAAAAAAAAACATTCCCTTCTTAACAGCTTAACAGATGTAAATGTTTAATATATTTTTTCTCCTGTATTGTTGTATTCATTTTGCATGGATGAACACTTTAAAAGAAACTTTCAGTTTTCAGTTTTAAAAAAAATTCCGTCATAATCATGTTTTTTTTTGTGTGTGTGTGTTTAATTCTATTTTAAAACGCCTGGTAATCTACGATTCTTTAAAAGGAATAAATTCTAATGTTTAATTGTAGAATAATGACGGCTTAAAAGTATATGCCTTTTTTGCAAACATTTTTGGACAAAGCCAAATATTACTCATTTATAAAAAGTCGAGAAAAGGATTTTCATATAGGAAGATTCAGATTCAGTTAGGTGGGGAGGCCTACCATATGGCTTGAGCTCAACAAGCCCCACCTAACATTTATTAAAAAAAAAAAAAAAAAAAAAAAAGTACAATGTCAATCACAATGGGCTGCCCTATTTTTCAGGGCGAGCCCGGGAAATAAGTATCTAATATTTACAATGATAACATTACATTATTGCATGATGGTGTGTTTAGAATATTCAGACGTGTATTTTAACAACATAAATATTTACAGGTTCGAAATTAGAGGTGCGAAATATTTACAAGTACAATGTTCTATAGTTCATTTTGAAAGTGAATAAGTCCAATGAGTATGGTTCTTAGTAAGGTTCGAAAGTTCATTCGAGTCCATTTGAAAGTTAAAGAGGAGGCATCTGAAATAATGTCTGATTATCCTCAATGAGTTTTACACAGTTTATTATTTTGTCAAGAAGCCTAGTTTCTTTCAATATCATGTTGAACCAAGCTGCATCTGAAAGCGTAGAGGATTTCCGTATATGGTAAAAAGCAGTTAAGGTGCATGTCGTCAGGTAATGTAAGGAGTCACCGACTTCCCCACATGTGCAACGGTTAGAGTCTACTTTATTAAATGTTACAAGATAACTAGGGAAGGGTCCGTGATTGGTGGCGAAGAGATAGAGGTTGCGATGGAACAGCAGGTTTTCCAGAGAAACCTTGGGAACTAGGTTGTAAGTATAGCGACCAGTCTCTCCATAGTCCCACTCTTGTTGCCATTCTGCTATGACCTGGATTTTAACTTGCCTCCGCAAGTAAGAAGCTGGAAGTGGTAGGAACTTAAACAATGTTGATTCTTTACCCTCTGCTGCTTGTTTCGCAAGATGATCAGCCATTTCGTTACCAGCACAACCAGAGTGGCCTTTCACCCAGTTAAATTTTATAATCTTTTTGGAGCTCTGTAGGGCCAGTATTATTTCGACTATTAGTAAGTCTTTTGAGCATATGTCCTGTATTGCTTGAACACTTGAAAAACTATCCGTATTTATTGTCATTGTTTTAAATGCACTTCCTTCTGCCCATATAATTGCATCCAGGATTGCCGAAAGTTCCGCTTGGTATATGCTATTTTCTGTATTAAGCTGAACCTTAGATGTGTGAATTATGTTATCGCCTTGGTAGACACAGACGGCATAGCCAGTACCGGAGTCCATTCTCGATCCATCCGTGTAGATCTGCACTTCTGACTGTTGGTCACCCTCTTCTTGAGTGTGAAAATAATCTTGAAAAGGGGAGATCCGTGCCGAGGAAGTTTTTGTTTGATAGAAGAATGGTAAGTGCTGTTCGAACGGCATACCCAGCCTGAGTAATCTCCCTTGCGCTGTGATTTGCTTCAATCGGAGGGTTATTGGCAGAACACCTGTCAAGACACATAGCGCATTAGCCGCCGTTTTGTTATAAGCTCTTGAAATTAAGAGAAGAAGCTGATATTGGATTGAATTCAAAAGGCGAGCACCATGTTTTTTCTGTAATCTGGGATACCATACAGCTGCTGCATAGGAAAATTTCTTCTCTAGTATATTGTTATACCAAATTTTAAGTATAGATTTCCCCAATCCACCTTGAGTGGAGGCAAATTTCATCAAGTTTTGAGAAACCTTCAACAACTCTTCACGTTTATCATTGAGATGCGGCAAAAAAGATAAAGTCGAGTCAATTTTAATACCGAGGTATAATATTGAATTCTTAGAGCGGATTGAATGCCCATCTATCCTGAGAGTTGGGGGACGTCGTAAATATTTTCTTCCTCGACGAATGTTTAAGGCTTCACATTTATCATAGGAGATTCTTAAGTTATGCCGAGTGGCCCAGTTACTTATTATATCCAAAGCTAATCTACCGAAATCTTCCAGGATTTTCCTTGTTCTCCCTTTCAAGATCAACAAGATGTCGTCAGCATAGATCACCGCCTTTATCCCATGGTCCCTTAATAAACGCAGGAGAGTATTAATAAAGATCCTCCAGAGAAAGGGGCCAAAGCAGGACCCCTGAGGGCAGCCCCTTTGAAACCAGTGTACCTCGTCCGACAGCCAATGCACAAAGGCTCCACGCCGAGAAAGGAACGAAGATACTGTATTACAGTACGGTTCTTCAACCTCTAAATTTCTAAGTTCTTCTATTGTAAAGTCCCAGGGTAGAGAATCAAATGCAGATTGAATATCGATTGAAACCAACGTTATGTAATTATCTTCCAAAGAGAACAAATCAATTATAGAGAACACTTCCTGAATTGCTGTTTCAGTCGAGCGCAATTCCATAAAACCATGTTGAGCCGGTAGTAGATGCGGTGTATTCAATAAAGAGTGGTTGATTCTTCTTAGGAGTAATTTCTCAAATACTTTGCCAAAAATTGGCAACAATGATATAGGTCTATAAGACCTTGGGTCTTCCGGCGGCTTACCTTTTTTCAGAAAGTACACCAGTTCACCAATTCTCCAATTCTTCGGAAAATAGTTTAACTGAAGCAAAGAGTTGTACATATCCAGTAACAACGAAGCGTTAGATTTAAATATTTTCCTTATTATTCTATGATCTATATTGTCTATTCCTGGTGCTTTGTCTTTGTTGAAGGAGAAGATTGCCACCTGCAGTTCTTTTTCAGTGAAATGAGGGACTAAGTTTACCGGATTAAATGCTGGTTCCTGTGTTTCTTCCGATGGACCGAAGATTCTGGTTGTTAAGTCTGTGTAAAATTCAGCTCTTGATTGTATTTCTGTGAGAGAGTCGGAGAGTGCGTATATTTCTGTTCTGTAGAAATTCTGGAATGCTACTTTTTTTGTTTTCCCATAGGGATCTCTTGTTTTCTTACAGAAGTCCTGCCATGCCGAACGCTTCGCTTCCAGAATTGCTTTCTTGTACAGGGCTCTTTCTTTTTTATAGCGAAATTTATCTTTGTCCGTGGAACTTGCGAGTTTTGACTTTCTATACAAGGCTTTGACGAAATTTCGCTTTCTTCTGAGAGCATCTGACCACCATTGAATCCTTGGGACATGTGTACTTGGACGTTTCTTGAAGTTCTTTTCACAGGTTTCTATGAGTATACTTAGGAAATCCGTGTATCTTGTTTCGAAGGTTGTACTATCTGTAATTTCTTTAAAATGTATATTACTTCTTTCAAGACTTCCTTGCAAGTTATGAATGAATCCTTTGAGAGACACGTTTTTCGTTCTATATCTACGCTTTGGCAGTTTAGGAATTTGAGTATTCAGCTCTATTGAGATTAAGCGGTGATCCCCATAATTCAAGTCTTCCTCTGTGGACCATGACTTTATCCAAGGAAAGACGGAAAAGGAAGCCAAGGACACATCAGGCCAACCTTGTAAATGTGATACCTCGAAAGTTGGCTTGCTGTTTGGATCGTTGACTGACAACAGATGAAAGCGTTGCATTTGCAGAATTAATTGTCGTCCTCTTTCGTCATCCCTTGGGTAACCCCACAGGGCACTATGAGCATTGAAATCCCCCAGCAGTAAGAAGTCTTTGCTCAGACCTCTTAGGTTCGACCAGTCCTGTAAATCTGCCTCAAGATTTGAAGAGGGGGGTGTGTATTGTGATCCTATTGACAGAATCCCTGAGTCAGTTTGTATATTGACAAAAACCGAGTGATCGAAAGCCTTCAATTGTATGTGTTGAATATTTTGATCTATAATCACTATAAAACAGTTTCTAGTATTCGAGCTATATGCTGCTACTGACGAGGGAAGGCCATAAGGTCGTCCTTCTGTAACTGCACAATCCTGCAAGCAGGCTATACTGTATTTTTCTTCAATTAAATATTTTACTAAGGAAGAAGTCATTGCTTTCATTTTCTGCAAGTTGATTTGAGCTATTAGTAAAGGTGTTTGGTTAGCTTCTGCTCTTATTCTTTGAGAGTTAGTGTTGTTGTTTGATTCTTGTGTTAATTTGGTGGTGCCTTTTTCTGCTATCTATCGATAATTGGGAGGATTCCCCTCCCTTTGTTGATAATGTTTGTCGTTATAGTAAACTGTCCTGAACTTGACGGTACGGATCTCTCTCTGAGGCTTTGGTGTTGAGGTGATAGTGTTATAGTTTCGTCTTGAGGCACGATCTAATTTTTGCTCTGGACGGCTATATTTAGTCTTACAGGAATATTCCATGTCTTGTGAATTATTGGAGTTGGTTGGTGATGCTGTACGAAAGTTATTTCGTTTATGAGATTCCTCCAATGATGGAAACTGTTGAGAAAGATCTAGTACATGTTGAAATGGTCGATAGTAGTTACGTAATCTTTCGGCTCTCTCTTCTAAGAAGACAGGACATTTGAGAGAGAAGGCCTCGTGGTTCGTGTCGTCGTACTGTTCCCTTTGACAGTTTATACAACATGTATAATTTTTGTCACAGTCTTGTGTTGGATGTGGGCCTGTACATTTGGCACAGACTGTTTGATATTTGCATCTCGATGTTATATGATGGTTGAAAGCTTGGCAATTTGTGCAGCGTAGCACTTTGATGTAGAATTCAATTCTTATTTTGTCTATGAAGATTTGAATAGCTTTCAGGCGTTTAAGGTGTCTGCAATCTTTAGCTGAGGCTTCTATCACCCAATTTAGATGCGTTTTATTTTTAGTAACCATAGATTTTATTATTGAAAATTTATCTTCAGTGAAATATTTGTGATACTTTAATTCTCTTTCAAGATCTTCTTTTGTGACATCTTGCGGAACTCTAAGGAGTATAATCTTCATTTTTCTGCTGTCTGGGTCGATGATGTTAAGCTTATCGTTTTTATTAATTAGTAAGTCTGTTAACTTCTTTGCATCTTCTTCTGTTGTGAGTAAGGCTATGTTGTTATTTCTGGTGATCTTAGTATTAAAGACCCTTGGTCTTTTCACGTCGCTTTTGAGTTCATTACGAAGAACTTTATTTATTTCGTTAATTTCTGACGTCGTTGGCGGGACTATTACCAACTTCTTGACTGGAGGGTCAACTTGAAGAACTGATGGTTCGTTATTTACATGATTATTCGGTTGTGGTAAGGTATTGTTCAATAGTGTTTTGAATTTGTCCAATTGTTTTGAGAATTGCTTGTTAATGTTCGTTATTATGTCATTCTTTAATGAGTCTACTTCAGATTCACGTATGGTTTGTTCTAATGCTTGAATTTGAATTTCCTGTTCCTGGCTGCGATTTATCAGGTCTTCAATTTTCGTTTTGCACGCCTTGTGGAAGCTATCTTGGAGCATTTGTAACGGAAGGTATTTACACTTTTGACGTTTGAACTTGTCAAATTCTTCTGCTAAATCCTTGTTATGAGAGTCCAGATATTTTTGGAGGTCTTGGGACATGATTTTTATTTGTTGTGTAACGATCAGAATATTCTTGAGTTCTGGGATATTTAGATGATCCAGGTTATCCAATTGCACAGGATGCTGTTTCTTGTAACCTTTCAGTATTCTTAGAAATTGTTTTACATCTTTGTCGTTCCATGTTTTCCTTCCGAATCTGATAAAGTCATTTTCCAGAGCTTTTCTCCCTTTGGAATATGCATCTGAATCTTTCGTGGATGTAGTGATTGTTTGATTACCTAGTTCTCTTAGTTTCTTTTTGACTAGGTGTTGTGACAATGGAAGAGATAGAGTATCTTCTTGGGAGAATTGTTCCGAGGGGTCCACTTCATTATCCGAGCCGAAAGCTTCGCTTTGTACTGAGTACTGCGATGCGTCTTCGATCTCTTGTTCTTTTGATAGAAGATTAAGCTGTTCCATTGATTTTTGGATTTTTTGTAAGTCTTCTCGTCTTTGGAATAGTTGAAGATCCAAGTCTTCTAATTCTATATGTTTGGCATCCAATTCTTTTTCTAAGTCATAGACTTTACCTTCTATTTCTGATAGTTCGACTGTTGATCTTGGATTTCTTCTTTTATTTGAGAGGGGTGTTGGTAGGGACTGAAATTGGACTAATTCTGGTGATGAATGACTTGCTTCTGAATCCTTGTCTTCCTTAACGGAATTGATACTGGATCCTGGCGAGTCCTGTTCATTATTCATTTTGATTATATTCACTATTTGTAAATATTCTATGTAATCTTGTCTTTCTCTTATTAATTCCAAAAATGTATTCTTATCCTGTTCGATTTGAGCCTTTCTTGTAGGGTCTCCCTTGGAGCGTAGATCTTGCACGATTTTGTACAGGAGTTGCTTAGGATCTATTTCATTTTCAGTATCATCTTCACAAGTGGTTGAATCCAGCATTTGGGATTTCGATTCACAGGGAACATCAGTATTATCTGCTGGCCTTAGGCTTTCCAGCTCCGAGTCCATGTAGGACAGTTTTGTTTCCAATTGCAGCTGAAAGTTCATTGCTTCAGCATTGCCTCCTTCCAAGTGACTTGAATAATGACGAAACATTTGATCAAATAGAAGAACTGGGCTTAAGTTCAAGGATGTTACGTCCTGATATTTAAACAAGAGCCTTCCTTGTGAAGACAGGAAAGTCATTCGTTTTGATTTAGTTTGAGGCATTATGTCACCGTTTAAAATAATGTAGTAATATTGCAAGAACTTAAGTTCTAACTTGGCTTCTATCAGATAATTTTACTATATAGGTTATAAAGATTTATATAATTCAAAGAATATTACTAATACTAATTCGGATCAGGGCATCGCTAGCTCTCCACCAAACATCTTTGAAAGAAAGGATAGATAGACAGAAGATAGCAAAAATCAATAACCTAAGTTATTGGAAATGACTTTAAAAAAAAATATATATTTTTTTAGGGGTCATAATTTTAAAATAAAATAAAATAAAATAAATAAAAATAACGATAGGATAGACAGCCGAAAACGGAAGAGGAGGGGGAGTGAGATTTGGTTCCCGTGTCACAAAGCAGAGACATAGCCTCGGAATTTCTCTACGGAAGTATAAATTGATAGACAAATAACTTATAAACAATACTGACTAATAGTAATAAGACAAGAGTAATCAAGTTATATACAATATTTACACAATATTTACAAAAATCAGTAAAACTCCACCATTAGCAAAAAAACTGTAGGGGGCGCTCGGAACGAGATAATGATAAGCGGGACAAACTTCTGAGGTCCTGCAGAGATGTTAGATACCAAACAAGGGTATTCAAAAATGAAAAGCAGTAAAGCTGAAAATGTTAAGCTTGGAGAGAATAATGTAGTCAAACCCTACTACAGAGGCCTTCTAAATGCCAGAGGGTAATAAAGAAGGAAATATAAAAAGAATAAAAGACTTAATAACTGGTACTAAAGAAAGATTAAAGAGAGAAGGCAGAAATAAGAAATAATGAATATTCCACCATTTATGAAAACTAACTATAGGGGCGATCGAAACGAAAAAAAAAAAAAAAAAAAAAAAAAAAAAATAGGAGCAACAAACTTCTAAAATCCTGAGGAGAATATTGAAACCAAACAAGGGTAGTCTAAAATGAAAAACATGGAAGTTAAAAATGTTAAGCAGGGTGAGAACATACTCGAACCCAACTACTAATAGGGAAAAGAAAAAGAGATTTTAAAACATATGACTTTGACAATTTGTTAAAAACTCCAGGAAAGAAAGTGGGGCAGAAATAAGCAAAACTTTAAATTTGAGTTGGCAACCGTAGTAGGGCAAGTAGACTGAATCAGAGAAGGCAGTTAGTGTTGAAAGGTAGTAATTATGACCAAACACCGATAAACGCTTCAAAAAGAAGTAAATTAAGCTAAGTAGTGAAACTGCCCCGTGCTGCCCCATAACTTAGCAACCCCTATATATAACAAGAAAACAGAATAGCCAAAAGATGCCCCTTGAAAAACTTGATGGCCGAGGCCCAGCTCAAGTGAGCTGGAAACCCCCAAAAAATTGAAAGCTGTAGCGTTAAAATTAAAAAAGTTATGAGCGAAAAACTAGAAAAGCATTTGTTGTATGGCCCTTAAAGGGTGAAGTATTTAAAAAAAACGTTTAAATTAGGGCTAAACCATCATAAATGAAAAAAAAACTTGTTTATATTAATTAAATATGAAGTAACAGAGCTGCTCTAACGTTTTTATAGAAAGAGTAAACTAAATATTGGCTATGGATAAAATTCCGTATTTGTTTACTTTTGAAAAGAAAATCAGCTTAAAAATACCCGCAGGTCACGTGAATCTATAAGTATAAATAAATATAAAGATATTGGGCGTTATATATTCTTTATAATAAGTACTTAGATAAATTTTTTAATGTACTAAAAATTTTAATTTTCCGGTTGAGGTCACTCCATTGATTAGAATCTCCTTTTAAATCAGAAGTGAAAGAATAATTTTTACCGACAAGGGATACTCCATACAAACATTACCACTTACAACAAATATTAAAAAGTTATCAATGTAACAATCAACTAATCAATCTCCAAAAAAACGAAAAGAACACTGATTTTGAAGCAAAATTAAAAATAGTTAGTGGCAACATAATTAAATGAATATGATATATTTAGAAAGCTAGTTTCAGAAAATATAAACGTTATTATTAAGAACTGAATTTAAATATTTTTAATCAATTTTCTTTTTTCCCCTAATTTAATTTTTGAAAAAACCATTCGCACAATGTTAACCTATGGGGAAAAAAAAGTTCTGAGAAAAAGAATAAATTCAACAAATTTTTATACATAGAAAATGTACATTAAAAGGATTAAAAACAGTTTAGCGCAGAACTTTGAGATGTTAGCTATTGATTAACACCAATTATTAAATGAGATTCTAGTTTTAAACATTATTAATAACAGTTACAAAAAGTAGACAAAAATTTAACATCCCCATGATATCCTAAGGGAAAGGGCTACTTTAAAATTACCAAAACAAACAATTTTAAATTACAAAGTTAATAACTTTAACTAATGTAAAACTTGATAAAAATGGTATCAAATTAAAGCTTAAGAGCTAAATTAGCTGAATTACATCAATTAAAAGTACCGGGAAACAGTTAGATGTGTAAAATTTCCAAAAGAATTTCATTGTTTACCCCATGTTATTCCTATGGGAAAAAACACGAGGTAAACCCAAAAAGAACACTTTATAAAATGCTTATTACTACTATAAAACTTGATGAAAACTGATCAAATTTGATAATAAAATGATCTACATATTATAATGAGTATGAATCGACACATTTTGAGAGAAAAACAGTCCTTAAATAGTTAGAAAGTTATAAGTAAAAACAAGCAGATTTTGAAAATGGCTCATGTTCTATGAAAAGTGAGTTAACTTCAAATGATAATAACTTCTAAAATTATGCACATAAACACATCGGGAAGGTATAAAATTGAAGATAAATAATTGAATTTACTAAATTAATCAAATTTACAAGGTTAAATACAGTTTAAGAGACACCGGGAACCGTGGAACAGAGAACAAAAGTCTGGTTCAGAAGAAAATCGAAAGTAGAAAAAGTAGAAAGTTTAGTTAAACATAACTTCTGAACCACTGCTCCAAACCTCAAGTGTAATATATCAAAAAGTTCAACATAAAGAGACGAAAAGAAAGATGTATAGTAGAGGTTGCCAACTTACCCTATTCCGGAGATAGTTAGCCAAACATCGGAGCAAAAATTTTTCGATGCATCCTTATAAGACTCACCTACTCAACCGATAGGAAGATTCAATAGGAACTGATTATTTTGGTCCATGAAAACTAGGAAGAATGGAATCAGTCTCGGCTTCGTACGGAAAAAAAAGTTAGGCCCGGCCCGTCCAGAAAAAAAATTAAGGCCCGAGCCCGGCCCGGCCCGAAAGATTAGTGACTAGGCCCGGCCCGGCCCGGCCCGAGTCTTCAGAAGTAAGGCCCGAGCCCGGCCCGGCCCGAATGCCATTATTGGAAATCGGCCCGAACCCGGCCCGCGGGCCGGGCCGGGCTCGGGCTTCGGGCCGCGGCCCGGCCCGTGCAGACCTCTATCATGCACACTAAGTAATATTTAGGAAATTTCAAAATTTAAAAACGTATATCACAAATGAAAACGCATTTCCAGCAATTATTGTCCGTAGACTTCAATAGTTCAGCTATTGCTTATTTTCTTCTATAGTCAAATTCTTTTATGTGTCTTAGCACATCAATATTTTATGCACATCTGTATTCTGTAGTAAGAATCTTGTAATACGCCTCGTTAAGTTATAACAACTTAAAGATGTTTAAAATACTGGAATATCATTAAAATAAAAGGCGAACGATTTTTCCTCATAGACAGTAACGTAACGAAATTCTTTTGTGTGACTCTGTAAATGAACTGAAAATGCTACACGCTTCATTTTCAATATCGAACATACAACAGTAAACTCAATAACATACATTCATTTCAAAACAAACGGATTGCATTTACGCACGTTAGAGCATGGTAAGACAGTCAGAATTCATAAACACTTTTCAACTATGTTGCAAAGGGGGCGTCCATAAATGATGTCACGCTTGGGAGGGGAGGAGAGGGGTTCATGAAACTGTGACAGTTTGTGACAAGGGGGTGGGAGGGGGTAAGAAAAAAGTGACATCGCACATGTTGGTTAAAACAAAAAACATTAAAATTCTATATATTAAATTATAAAATGTGAAGTTATTTCAAAATTAAAATATTTTGTGTTCATAAAGATAAAATTTAAAGCCAAATATGTTAAATTCTATTTCATATTCCAAAATACTACTGTTTTCAAATGCTCTTTCATATTAAAACTTTATTACTATTCTACATTAATTATATTTTTGTTGCAAAATCTTTTGTTGTGAACTTTATTTCATAAAAAAATAGCATACGAATCATTTTTATTGTTCAGCTCATAAATGTCATTAAAACACATTGTTAAAGTTTAAAAATAAAATTTGAAGTATGATCTAATACATAGTACTTTGTTTGAGCTTCAAGTATGTGTTTACGTAATATAGCGTGACATGAGACAAGAGTGGTGGAGGGAGTAATGTGAAGCGTGACACTTTGTGACAAAGGGGGGGGGGGGGAGTAAAAAATATGGAAAAAGTGTGACATTATTTATGGACGACCCAAGTGTTAAAAACGGGTCGTGAATTCCCCTTTTCCGCATGAATTCAGACAAATATGATTTCAAATGACAAACAATTCCGTTATGTTTCTTGTTATATCATTTTGCTGAACGCATTTTCACAGCGACAAGCACGAACGTTGCATCTCCATCGAATGGTATCGCTAAAATATACTAATTTCATTCATAGTCTTTCGTTAGATGACATTTCTAGGCAAAATATTTTTTCCTTGAAAAAAAAAAAAAAAAAAAAAAAAGCTTATTTGTTTGTTTTAGATAAATTCCAAAATTTCATCATCGTTACACGTACTTCAAATTATTTTTTTATTCAATTTTTTAATTGATCCCTTTTATGCTTTTTTAATACAACCTTCGCTGGAAAAATTGAAATCAAGCATATTCTTTATGTTCTAGAAAAATTTGTCAAGTATCTTTTTAGATATTCGAACAAAACGTATAAAACCAAAAGTATCCAGTGAGACGTTTTTTCGTATTTCTTCTTTTAATCAGAATATGGAAAAAGTATGTCTTAGATTGAAACAATAATTATAAGATCGCTGGAGAGGCATTAATTGTAATTTTAATAAAACTTTCACTGAAAAATATGAGATCAAGTACGTCCTTTATATTTTAGAAAAATTGTCAAACGTCTAAATTCGAAAATATCCTGTGACTTTTGCCGTATTTCTTTTTCCTCTCTCCCCCCTAGAATATAGCCAACGTATGTCATTAATTGAAATAATCATGAACTCGCTGATGAAGCATTAATCGTCTTTTTAATAAAACCTTCACTGAAAAATATGAGATTAAGAATGTTCTTTATATTCCAGAAATTGTGAAGTATTTTTTTAGGTACCATACAACGTTTAAAATCGAAAGTATCCGGTAAGTTTTGGCGTATTTCTTTCTTTTTCTAACCCAGAATATGGCCAATGTATGTCATTAATTGATGTAATAATAATGTAAGTGGGCATAAGGTCACTGACGAAGCAAAATAATATATTTCCTCGAAATTCATCATGTTAACATCTCAAGACTTTTTGTTTCATTCATATTTCCTCAAACTAACAATAGCAAATTTACTAATAACGATCTTTATCTATTCTCCAATTCAAAAGCGAAAATTCATTCTTGGACCTTCTTTCCAAGTGTTTAGTTAGTTTTGCTGTTGGATCGTAAGTATTGTATATATACATATACTGAATTATTAATTCGTAGATGTTAATTTACTGTACTAATTATTATTTGTGAATATTTTATGCAAAACAGATGCATAAAATCTTTAATTTCCTGATGCATCGAAAAGTTCTTTAAAGCTGTCAGATCCTTACGAATTGTCTGCTCAATTATTTATATGTATAATAATTCGATTAATATTTTCAAAAACTTTTTTTTCTTACTTTTTCATGGCAACACTGTAATTTTGTGAATGAGCCTATTAAAAATTTCCTTTCGCATTGTTTTGTCGTCAACTTTTGAACATGATAAATAAGGGTTGTTGTTTTTTTTATAACTTTTATGCGTTAGAACTGCTTGCTTTTTGATTATTGTAAGTTCGTCGAAAAATTGAAGAATAAATAACATAATATGAGAAATAAAAGGCCAATTATTGGCACATTGCATTATAAATTTTGTTAAAAATGTTTCAGTCATTATTCATTTATAAATTTGCAAATTGTAACCATGCGTTTTTCATTCCTTATTTTATTTAACTTATAAAGAGTTGTGACTTATTATTTACTAAGTACAAATTATAACATTAATTCACTAAAAATACTTTATTATATTTGAAAATTTTTATTATGAACCAAGAATGATTCACTAAATTTGTTTTTCCACGACATTGTTATACAGGATGATTTTTAAAAAAAGTGGACAAAATGATATGACAAATCAAGCATACAATAAGGATAAAAAATCACATAGGAACATTGGGCAGCAAACTACTTATTGAGTCACAAATACAGGGTGTTTCATTCTAGCTACACCCGGTTTGAAAGTAATAATTTCGAGGAAAATAAAAATATTCTAATGAAAATGCAACGACATGTACCTTATTTTGTGTGAAATGTGATAACGTTACGAAAAGATCTGGAAAAACATATTGCTCAAGCAATCTATGATACCGTATGTATATAAACTGATTATCACAGTCCAAAATGGGAGGTGCCAAGTGCACACTGCTATGCGCATAATGCAAACTTCTACCACTTTTGTTTGGTGTTATCACATTTAAAACAAAGGTGAGAATGTCTGTTAAATGTTTTATTATAATATACTTCAGTTTTCTGAAATTTATTACTGTCAACCTAAATTGAGTTAGGATGAAACACCCTGTATTTGCGACTCACTAAGTGGTTTGAGGCCCTATGTTCCTATGGGATTTTTTATCCTTGTCGTATGCCTGATTTGTCATATCAATTTGTCTACGTTTTTTTTTTTAATCACCCTGCATAAACGTAACTGTGCTTAAACGTTTTGCATAATGTTGGGAAAGGTATCCTTTCAAAGTGAAATAATCATGCATGATTATTATTTGCTGCAATGTTTTGCAATTATTATACTGTATGATTTTTCTTTATGACTTTTATGTGTTAGATCTGCTTACTTTTTGATTATTGTAAGTTCGTTGACAAATTGAAGAATAAATAACATAATTTGATAAATAAAAGGCCAACTATTGATACATTGCATATAAACTTTGTTTACAATGTTTCACTCGTTATTCACTTATAAATTTGCAACTTGTAATGTGTTTTTATTCCTTATTTTATTTAACTTATACGGAGTTGTGACTTATTATTTACTAAGTAAAAGTTAGAACATTAATTCTTCTAGAAAATATTCTACTATACTTGAAAAATTTATTTAATTGTAAACTAAAAATGATGCACTGAATTTGTTTTTCCATGACATTGTTACATAAATGTAAATGCATTAAGCGTTTTGCATAATGCTGGGAAATGTATCCTTTTTGAGGGAAATAATCACACATGACTATTATTCGCTACAATGATTTTGCAATTAATTTTACAGTTTTGCAATTATTATACCTTATTTGCTAATACATATGAAATGGAGATTAACGAGATCGAGGAAACGTGCAAGTAATGGACAGCCACTAGGAATTTGTTTAATTTTTTTATCATTATTATTATTATTAGTTATAATTATTATATTACAGTTTTTTAAAATACTAATCAATCAAAATATTTAACTATTATCACAGTCTTGTTTCCCATTATTTCTAGAAATTTAATTCAAATAAGATAAATCAATGAAATCACTCAATTTTTCAGAATGCACACCCTACAAAAACTAATGGCATTGTATACATGATTACATTTGGAACCAGAATATAATAAAAGTAAATTAATAAAGCAAAATAGTCACGTTCAAATAAATTTAACAGTTAGGATAGTAATAATTAATGAAATACTTATAAGAAAAAATAATTCTTAAAGTTAATTATTATGGCATTATCACAAGATGACGATATATATTATTTTAGATAAAGGCTTTTAAATTCTGAATTCCAGAGAATTACCATTATAAACTAATTGAGACAATAAGACGAGGGAAGGGGGGGGGGGGGTTGCATGAGGAGTAGTAAAGAAAAAAAATGTCTTTGACATCAATGCATGGAATCATATATCCCGTTGCATTATTTGAAAGTGAAATTTCTTGAAACTATTTGATGTATTACATGTAGAAATTTATTGTACAAATATGAAAAGAAATGAAACTGTGGATTAAATGCTTTAAATAATAAAGACTCTATTTTCAAAATAAAACAGCAAAACTGACGTTTGAGGATTTTGATCTGCAAATTTACTGGTTACAAATATAGTTATATTTTTAGTATTTTTTTTATGTGCAATGGATTTAATTATGCTTCCGTAAAAGCTCTCCAAAATATGCCAAATTACTGTGAAACTTCAACAATAAAACATTTTAAGCAAATTGAGGCACGTAAAACAAAATTTTTATTATTATCAACTTTAAAAGAAATATTTTTAGATATTGTTATGCAAACGTTAAAGAAAAAAATAATTTAAACCAAAAAACTTAAAAAATTAGAACTATTTTTTTATAAATTAAAGAAAAGTTTAATTTTAACCACCCTTTTTGAATCGCTACTAGTACTTTAATTTAGGTAGATTTCGTCAGAAATACTATTTCATTCTCCTCTGTGTTGGAATTTTTTAATTTTTTCAGATATATGCCGATCATAATCCCTAGAATTCAAAATCCTCCTCCCCTCCCAACGCCAGTTCAAAAATTTATCTATCTATCTATCACTTTTTTTTTTTTTTTTTTTTTTTGGACAAGATAACTTTCACAATTATTCTTCTCAAATCTCTTTTAAACTGATATATAAAATCAAGGGGTAGAATATGTCTAATTCGTTAATAGATAAAAAAGCGACCAAGGGGGTGGGAATAAGGACGGTTTTTGTGAAAACATGGAAAAAAAAATCCTGCGATTTCTTGATTATAATACAAATCAAATCAGTTTAAAGTTAATATTACTTCTAGGAATAGGGCCAAAATTTATGTATGACACATTTTTGATATCATTGAAAATGGGCTTAAGAGGCGAAAAAAATAAGGTATTAAGGAAAAAAATATATAAATTCGTCAGTTCATAGGATATTAAATCCACTCGAATTTATTATATACATCTTTTTAATCTTATCCACAACTTTTACAGAGACCAGAATAAGTTTTTGATAAGACCGACCTTCTTATAGAAAAAAAGAAAAAAAAAAAAAAAAAAAAAAAAAAAAGGAGGAGGTGAAGAAGAAAAAATTCTTAATTTCTATAATTTACGAGGTATCAAATCCGCTTACATTTATTATAAATCTTATCAAAAACTTTTATATTGACAATTTTTTGATACGACCAAGTCTTACAAAAAATAAAAATAAAATAACGGTTGAAAACAGTGTTGAATTTAGAAACTTTTCTCCGAGAGGGACTTATGTGGCTCGGTGGGCGACTTATAGAGTTCCGTGGGGGGGGGGGGGGGGGGAGGATTGCACATTTTAATTATTGAAATCCTAATATCTCAATTTTCCGGGAGGGGGGATTTCATTACCAATGGGGGATATCCCCCTCAGGTCACCTCCTGAATTCAACACTAGTTGAAAAAAAATCATATTAATATGATTCTTATAAAATCATTTCTTACAGAAAGACAAAGTAAAAAAAAAAAAATCATCAAAGAAGGAAAGATAAAATTGTTAAATTGGTTTAGCTGAAATTCGCATTTAATTTTGAAATTTACTTGCATCTGTAGGCCAAATCAGCCTGTATTTTTTGAATTGCAAGTCAGTAATGATATCATGAATAAATTTAGCGACAGAGTTTTTCAGTAGCAATAATGTTAGGGAAAAAGTACCATCTAAATCCAGCCGGAAAAAAGCAGAGAAAATGCCAATTTTTACGCATGTAATTTTTGTTAAAACAAAAGTAATCAAAATACTAAAAATCATATCCTGAAATCTCTTATGTATGGCATAATGTAGAGTGAAAAAAAATACAAACCCTTTCTTGCATGTCTAGAAATGTCTTCGCACTTTGAAGCCATACAAAATCTGAAACATGAAAAAAAAAAAAATTATGCTTCAAACATAGATTATAAAGCGCTTTCTAACACATTCAGAATAATGTAAAAAAACTGCACCGTTTAAAATATTCCGCCTCATTTCGCCAAATGGAAATGTAAACACATTTTAAAACCGAATTTCAGCTGTTACCATCTATAATCGGAAAATTATCCAATTCTTTTTAGCAGCCCTGTATATGATATACAAGGGTAAAAAGAGCAGTTAATTTTTCATAATCGAGTTTGGTGCGCCAAATGTATTCTAACGGACATTTTTGCGGAAAAATATAAAATAAAACTAGTCGGATGTGCCAATCCGAAAACTTTCTTCTATTTCATACATCTTAATATTTCAAAATTTGCTATCGCAGTGCCAAAATTAAACGTCACATGCCACTATGACGATTAATCTATGCCCACTGTGAGGATTCCAAAGATAAGACATTCCGTGCATTAGTTCTTGATTTATGACTATCGCTAAAATTGTGTGCACCTGAACAGCGCCACCTGCTGGATTTTTTATACCAAAACCTAATAAATAATAACTTATGTCAATATCTAACTGAATCTGGAGATTGATAAAAATGTGTGCATCAGTTTTTGAGATAAAGCTATTGCGAAATTCGTAATATAAATCTAGCATAGCAGCGTCACGTATTAGGCGACTTGAACCAAAAACTAATCGGCAACCACTTGTCAACATCTAGCTGAATCTGAAGTTAGATGAAAATTTGTGCATTAATTCCTGAGGAAGAGCTGTTGCGGAAATCGTAAAAAATTTAGCATAAGAGCGCCCTATGTTGTGCAATTTACATCAAAACATAATCAATACCAATATTTATCAAAGTATACCTGAATCTAAAGTTTGATGAAAACACGTGCATTAGTTCTTGAGGTAAAGCTATTGCGAAACTCGTGAAAAAGGCAGCATAGTAGTGCCATCTGATGGGCGATTTTCTCCAAGAACTAAGCAGCACAAATTTATATCAGGGACTAATTGAATATATTTTTTTTGTAAAATTCTGTGCATTAGTTCTTAAAATAGATTGCCCACAAATTTTAATTCACATGCAGACAGAGCCACAAACTCACAGACATAGACATTTTGTAAAAAAAATATTTTTCGGGATCTCTGATCTCTAAACCTTGTAAATTCGTCAAAAACTTTCATGAATCCAATACTTCTTCTTGTAAAGACTGAAGAAAGTAAAGATTGGTATGGGGTATTTTCAAGGTGAGTATTTAATGCTCATAAAAAATCGTTTTTAAGTGTGTTCGTAATTGTATAAATCGTAGCACCTATAATCGTCGTTCAGTCCATCCGTTCGTCCGTCTGCCTGTCTGTCTCTCCATCAGTTGTCCGTCTGTCCGTATATAACAGCGCAAAACTACCCGAATAGTTTGAAATTTAAAATATATAATTGTTCCATAATTTTGTCGCGTTATTTCAAATTTTATAAAAATCGGATGAATAGTTTAATTACAGGGACAATAAAAGTAATCCGTTACGTTACGGCAATGGGGAAAAATAGTTTCGAGTGCATTTTAACCCTTTGAGGGGCAAGCAATTGCGTTCGTGTAATTCTGAACTCCCACCGGAAATTTGTAAAAAAGTTATATCAAAAAGAGGATAAGCATTTTCACGACTGTTTTCCACAAAAGTTAGAAAAGGAAAATTTAATGACATTTTTCTGGTGTAAATCTTCATCAACCGTAGGTGGTATATAATATATACCGCCGCCCCTCAAGGGGTTAATGACGTTACACTCTTTCGAACATAATGAAATTGATATGTATCCATGAAATATACTAAAATATACATTTTGTAGAATATGCGGTGCAAAGAATATTTGTTACTCATTTACAGGGCCGCACAAAACTATTCCATTACATAATGATATACGGGTAAACATTGTTTGGGACGCTTTTTAATGACTTTAAACATTTTCCTATTTTATGAAGTTGATATACGTTGCTGAGGTTTACTACAACCTACCTCACGTACCATTAGCAGATAGTATTTACAGAGACATACAAAAGATTTCGGATACTACACTGTATTCAAAGTAGGAGAGAGTCGGGATACTTGAGCATAGGGGATACTTGAGCCACCCCTATTATTTCTACAGTTGGTTAATTTTTCTTTCTAAAACTGGCAATATGGTAACATATTTATAGTTCTGAACATGTAAAAAAGAAATCACATACCTTGGTACCATTTTGAAAGTATGGTGATTAATAGTTGTTTTTCCCTATCTAAAGTAAATATTTAGGTGCATGTTTTTTTTTATTTTTTTGATATCAAAGTTTCATTTAAAGTTGCAACAATATGTATAAATTTAATAAGTATAATCTCAATTGTATTCTGAATCTAAATTAGCTCAAATAGCTGCATGCTTTACTTAGTAAAACTCTGATAAACAAAAATAGTGGTAATGGGGATACTTAAGCCAGTGAGATTGGGGATACTTGAGCCATCCCCACTAGGAAATTAGACATGGGTAAAATAAACAAAAAGTAAAATTACCTCCTTATATTCACTAATAGATTTTTTTCTGGATAAAAGAGAGCATAATTTTTTATTTTATTAATTTTTTCTTAAAAAAATAATGACTTAGAATTTTTTTTAAATGTATTTTTTAAATGAAAATATCTATTTTATTTTTCATTTTGACTTACAAAATGGCCTATTTAGATAAATGTAAAATAATCTCTAATACTTTAATTAGTTAGGTCCAACATATTAAATATTTATTTTTTAATATAATATATTAAGATTAATATTTTATATTGAAATTGTAACCTCTGTTACTGTAACTTTTTTTTAAATCAAATAAATGACTTCTATTGTCCCCAACAGAGAGCACTACTGGGTTATTATGTAGGTAAAAGAAAAAAGATGTGTGGTTTTACAACCATTCTGAATTTGTACTTCATACATGTTGCCAAAGAGCTGAAACATCTTAATTCTAATCTCAATTGGTTTTGAAGGACTTTATGCATCATAATTTATCATTCTGTAAAATATTTGTGTAAAAATAAAGCGAAAAAATACTTTTGTAGGTATTTTTCCGTACTGGCTCAAGTATCCCCGCCATGGGGATACTTGAGCCACGATGTAAAAAAAAGTAAAAATTAATTAAACATAGAAAAATAGTTCAAAATTAATTGAAAGTGGTTTTCAGTTGAAGAAAATTTATCAAATTTTCATTTTCAATATTTTATTTTGTTCTAAGAAATTATAAAAAATTTAAAAAAATTAAAATTTAAAAAGTGGCTCAAGTATCCCCATCTTCCCCTACTTTATAGTATTACACCAAGATCTGAATATTTATAAAACTTTATTACAGTGCGAACGCACCTCATTTGCTACATTTGACGAACAATTTTCAACTTGTTTAAAACTTTTTTTATTTTATTTTCAGTTCCCTTGCTTTAGAAAAAAAAAACAAAAAAATGATTCACGTGATTGCATTATTTTTTAAATCCAGATTCATCCATGGCTGTCACAATAGCAATCGATGAAGATTATGGCTACGTTATCCTGGTTGGAGTTCTGTCCATGCTTTTCAGCTACGTCCTTGGCGGGAACGTCATGCGGGCACGGAAGCGCTACGGAGTCAAGGTAAGAAACAGCACTTTGTGAAATCTACTTTCTCTAACACCCAAGGTTTCCTAAAACTCTATTAAGATATGAAAAGGAAAAATTTAAATGCCAATCATTTATCTAATCTATAATTACTTAAAAATGGCCCGCATCAACGGCGACTGGTGAGCTAAATGGGATTCTTCACTTCAGTTACTGTGTTAAATTCAGACCTTTTTTTTTTTTTTTTTTTTTTTTTCTGGGAGGGATTTTTGTGGCTGGATTTTTGATATTTCACTTTTTTGACCATTGAAAGCATAAAATCTCAAATCTTCTGGAGGACAATTTAAAGCTCGGGAGGGGGGGGGGGGAGTCCCTCCCGGGCCATCCCCTGAATTCACTCAGACAGTGAGTGTGTTCACTCATTTGAAAAAAACTCGTTTCGTAATGTTAAACCAATGGTCAGGTCGTTTTTTGAATTTCTGGCTTAAATTTAAATATTTTAAAACTTTTTTCTTTTCTTTTCTTTTCTTTTCTTTTCTTTCTTTTTTTCTTTTTCTTTTTTTTTTCTTTTTCTTTTCTTTTCTTTTCTTTTTTTTATATAAAATAACTGAGATCAATTTCTAATACGGTTATTTTTTACTTTTTCGATTTCGATTATAGATTTTTTTTAAAAATAAAGGTACTTACATTTTCGGAACCCGAATACCGGACTGAACCGGACAAACCGAATACTGTATTTTTAAATGATTATTTTTTTCATGTGATAGTTTAGCTTTATTTCTACTGAGATATATTTTTTTAATTTTCCAATTTTGGTTTCAGTTTTATTTAAGTGACTCCAAAAACAACTTTAAAAAAATCTGCAATCAATATCGAAAAAATAAAAACTAGCCTAGTCTAGATGGAGATCAGATTCAACAACCGTAAGAAAATAAAAAATGTAAACCGTAAATTTGTAAAAACTCTTCTATTTGTTTAACATAGCAATGTGTATTTAAGAGTCTTCACTAGTCACGCAGACAAACTCGAACGCTGATGTTAATCCAACAGGAACTTTGTTCACAGATTTCTCGGACGCATTTTAATACTTTAAAAAAATATATTTTTTGCATAGGATACCTGAGGTTGATATCTTTTACTGTACACCTGTACTTTTTCGATTTTAGTTACAGTTTTTTTTTTTTTTTTTTTTTTTTTTTAATATGCGAATACTGTGATTTTTGGAACCGGTTAAAACCAGTTCTGAACGTAAAACTATCCTAATACAAAAAGAAAAGTAAACTGTACCCAAAATCAAAAGAGTATAAACGTTCAATAAAAATGATTGATTTCGGATATCCTATGCAAGAAAATCAGTTGAATATATTAAAATACTAGTAATTGCGGTTTTTGGCAATTTGGTTTTACAATTCTTACACCCAATTCAAAAAAATTCCGTTTGTCTGTCCATCTGTCCGCCTGTGCTTTAACTGACGTAAATATAGTCAGATTGCTTTTAAACTGATGTATATTTTATGGGTGTTTAAGGTGGCATGTTCGGTATTTAAAATGAAGTGTGTAACATTACAGATACATTTACAGGGACATCCTAAAGAATTCCGTTATAATTACGACGTATAGGGAAAAATTATTTTAATGATATTACAATATTTTTAATATATCAAAATTTGTATATATATATCATTAAGGACTGTAGAAGCTGGTGTGCTTAAAATTTATCGTTCATTAAAATAAAATATAGAAATTTAAGAATTTTCTATAATGTGTTATTTATAAATTTAAAATGATATTTGAGAATTTTCTATAATGTGTTATTTTTAAATTTTAAATGATTTTTGAGCTAAATTTAACGGTATTATTCCATGTATATTTTTTTCTTGGTGCCGCAAATACTGAAACGGATTTGCATACCGCAGTCAGAGCCGCTATTATCTTAGCCTTATTTTTCTGTGCCATCGCATAGTTGAAATAGGGATTATTTCCAAATATTGAAAGCTCCATTGGTTTTACTTTGTATATGCTATCTTTTTAACAAATATTTTTCATCAGGCGTGAATAATATTTTATATCTATTCAGCAAATCGACATAATTTTCGAATATCTATTCTTTATTTTACATTCAAAATTCAGGTTTATTTCATTATTAACAACTGCTTTGCTTGTTATTTACGCTAATGCTCGTTGCAGCACTGTGATGTGTTATTTTATTGTGATTATTAAAAATATATACACATATATTATTAAATTTAAAAATGAATGTCTATTTTTAACAAAAGATGCTTCTGAAATAATTTACAATTTATTTTACAAATGATTCTGTATGCTCAATTTCATTTTCTTTTTCTTTTTACACAGTACCCAATTATGTACAGTGACACGTGCATGGAGTTCAATTGCATTCAAAGGGTTCACGGAAACTAGTAAGTGATATACTATTATTCTTTCAATATTCATCTTTAAAATGTTTAATAGTTTGTTTTCACAGTTTTAACACCACAAATCAAAGTTCGGACAGAAAGAAAAAAAATGTATAGGTCTTCAGTTAAAAGATTAAAATGTAATAGTTTTAATTAAGTTTATTCTTTACAAATTTACCTTTTTCTAGTCATCTCAATTATCTATGAAATTTATGACGTAATTTTAAATGTTTGAATACCAAACCACAGTTTTCTTGAATATAAGTTTTCACATGCTTATAATATGTATTATGGCAGAATATATGAGATTGATTTCATTATTACGTTATAGCTCTGGTGATACTACATTTGTTCTAGCTGGGTCTTATTTTTGAATATTTTAATTTGGTCAGTTATAGCGAACAATATAAATATTAATTACCCTGATTGTCTTATACTGCCAGAAATAAAGTTTAAAATATTTGCATAGCCCTTTTAATGGATATATATATATATAAAAAAAAAAACATTAAAATGTTCCCACCTGTATATTTTCGCCATATCCACTATAGATTACTTGGTTTTTCTTTAATTAATTTTAGTTTTATGTGTGTTGGTAGTCCCAAATTCGTATTGTTTTGCTTTTTCATGACAAATACGAAGATGAAACCACACACTCCATTTGTAGTTCCAAAGTATTTGGGACCAAAAAATTCTGCTTTGGTTCTACAAATTCCATTTGTATTCATATTGCTCTTTTTTCCTTCCATATTCAATGTGCTATAAGTTATTAAATTCAATGGTTAATTTCAAATTGTTAATATTGTTTACTATTAATGGTCTTATATATATATATATATATATATATATATATATATAAATACTTTTATAAATACATCCAAAGTTATTCAGACAATACCAATAAAAGAACCAATGAAACCAGTATTTTTACAATCATATTATTAAAAACAGTTGAAGTTTGAAGAGAAATAGAAGGCAGATTACAAAATTACTAAGAAATATATGGATAAACGGACATTATATAACCAGAGTAATTCATATATTGCCATACAATAAACCAATGAAACCAGTATTTTTACAATCATCTTATTGAAAACAGTTGAAGTTTGAAGTGAAATAGAAGGCAGATTACCAAAATAATGAAAGATAAATGGATAAAAAGGCAGTAGAAGGCTTTTCTATTAAACTACTTCTTCAGGGGTGTATAGTTTAACAAAAAAGCAAAAACATCCAACCAGTTTCTGTTATGAGTCGTGCTGAAAGCTAAGAATTCGACTCACAATACACCCGACTGGCTGGAAGCTATTCAGATGACAAATTAGTAGAAAGATACACATAGAAGAAAATAAAATCAATATGACAAAATAACAACAATACAATATTCCATTAAAAAAAAGATATATATACAAAGATATTTACCATTACCCATATCCTAGCAAGATTTGTAGTGCAATCAGATACAAACTACATGTGACTTACTAACAGTCAAGGTTATGGTCATAGTATAAATCACATAGATAATAAAATAAAGTTGTAACAATAATTATAAAAATTAGTAAAACATATATTATACTATATAATTCATAATATATTTAGAAAAAATAGATGCTACTATTAGAAATATTATATTTTTATTTTTAATCAATTATTAATATTACTATATTAATTAACTAGAATATATTACTACAACGTCTAGCAGAAAATTATTTTAGTGCTGCCATCTAAAGGATTAATATATTAAATTATATGCTTATGGTGCTGCCCTCTATTATAGGAAAAAAATAAATTATTTATTAGCTAAGAATTTCCAAGAATAATTTCTATTCTAATATTTTACAAATAATTTCTTTAAGACAAATACAACAGACAACCATATCTTATCTCAATAACTTGATCATTTTTAAGTTATGCATATTAGTTTTTAGGTAAACATAAACTTTAATACTATGTGTAAAGTTAATTTTTTTTAAATTATTAAATATATAATAATTAACCATTGCGTATTATCCAGACAACACCGCCCTCCACCGTAATCTAACATCTAACCCACCCAACCATCCTATTATTCATATTTTTTATTTTTTTTGTATTTTTTATTTTTTTGTATTATTTTTATTTTTTATAACTTTTTTTTAAACATTTTTTTACGCAATGTGTTAATTATTTTTAAGATCATGTAATAATTTATTATATATTAAAGACTATAGGAGTTCTTATCAATAACATCATATGGTAATATTGGTTGAAGAGAAAATAGATAGTTAATACTAAATAAATGTTTATACAGATAATATTTTTTTAACCAAATGTAAAAGATAACCATATCTTATAGCAGTTTCTTGTACAGTTTTTAAATTATGCATTTTAAAATTATGTGAACAAATATTTTTAATTCTATGGGCAAAATTAAGTAATATATTGACATAGACAGATTTATGTAGGCAAGAATTATAATGAGTAAAGAGGTTTACTTTAAAAGGAAAGTCATTACGTTTGTCATAAATATCAAATAGAATTTTATTATCAGAAAGCGTAATATTAAGATCAAGAAAGTTAATTGTATTATTATGCATATCATTATAACTGTATTTTAAATTTTTGTGGTATTTGATTGGTAGCGAATAGTTAGATGACTTTTTAGAATATAAAATTATTATATCATCAAGATACCTGTATAGAAAACAATTAACAAAAGAAATATTACGTTCATAATAATGTAAGTAGAGATCAGCACAGATTGATGATACAATCCCACCTTGTGGAAGACCGACTATTTGTTTAAATATTGTATTATTAAATAATATATAATTATGATAGAGAATAAATTTGGTTAAAGATTTGAAGTAAGATAAAGATACATGTATGTTAAGAGAATTCCTATATTCCTTGAATAATAAATTTATGATTCTGAACATATCTGCAATATCAATTGTATTAAATTAAGATATGGTTATCCTTTACATTTGGTTAAAAAAATATTATCTGTATAAACATTTATTTAGTATTAACTGTCTATTTTCTCTTCAACCAATATTACCATATGATGTTATTGATAAGAACTCCTATAGTCTTTAATATATAATAAGTTATTACATGATCTTAAAATTAATTAACACATTGCGTAAAAAAATGTTTAAAAAAAGTTATAGAAAATAAAAATAATACAAAAAAAATAAAAAATACAAAAAAATAAAAATATGAATAATAGGATGGTTGGGTGGGTTAGATGTTACATTACGGGGGAGGGCGGTGTTGTCTGGATAATACGCAATGGTTAATTATTATATATTTAATAATTAAAAAAAAATTAACTTTACACATAGTATTAAAGTTTATGTTTACCTAAAAACTAATATGCATAACTTAAAAATGATCAAGTTATTGAGATAAGATATGGTTGTCTATTGTATTTGTCTTAAAGAAATTATTTGTAAAATATTAGAATAGAAATTATTCTTGGAAATTCTTAGCTAATAAATAATTTATTTTTTTCCTATAATAGAGGGCAGCACCATAAGCATATAATTTAATATATTAATCCTTTAGATGGCAGCACTAAAATAATTTTCTGCTAGAAGTTGTAGTAATATATTCTAGTTAATTAATTAATATAGTAATATTAATAATTGATTAAAAATAAAAATATAATATTTCTAATAGTAGCATCTATTTTTTCTAAATATATTATGAATTATATAGTATAATATATGTTTTACTAATTTTTATAATTATTGTTACAACTTTATTTTATTATCTATGTGATTTATACTATGACCATAACCTTGACTGTTAGTAAGTCACATGTAGTTTGTATCTGATTGCACTACAAATCTTGCCAGGATATGGGTAATGGTAAATATCTTAGTATATATATCTTTTTTTTTAATGGAATATTGTATTATTGTTATTTTGTCATATTGATTTTATTTTCTTCTATGTGTATCTTTCTACTAATTTGTCATCTGAATAGCTTCCAGCCAGTCGGGTGTGTTGTGAGTCGAATTCTTAGCTTTCAGCACGACTCATAACAGAAACTGGTTGGATGTTTTTGCTTTTTTGTTAAACTATACACCCCTGAAGAAGTAGTTTAATAGAAAAGCCTTCTACTGCCTTTTTATCCATTTATCTTTCATTATTTTGGTAATCTGCCTTCTATTTCACTTCAAACTTCAACTGTTTTCAATAAGATGATTGTAAAAATACTGGTTTCATTGGTTTATTGTATGGCAATATATGAATTACTCTGGTTATATAATGTCCATTTATCCATATATTTCTTAGTAATTTTGTAATCTGCCTTCTATTTCTCTTCAAACTTCAACTTTTTTTAATAATATGATTGTAAAAATACTGGTTTCATTGGTTCTTTTATTGGTATTGTCTGAATAACTTTGGATGTATTTATAAAAGTATTTATATATTCAACTTCCATAATGATAAGATGCATAAGCACAATCATTAAAGGATAGTTTAGTCTTTTATGTCATTTATGTTATCATAAGATAACATGGATTCTTGCAGCTTTTAGTGGATTATTTCACTTTAGGCCCATTTTGGCATAAATTAACCTATTTTTAATATATACATATATATATATATATATATATATATATATATATCAACAAACTAACCGTTCTTAATTTAAAAAAAAGTACAAGCATTAATCCTAATTGCAAAAATTAGAATAATTGACTGGCCTTATTGATTTTATGAGATTCTGACATATACCACTGCCCATAGTTCTCGCTGTCGCTCGCCTTTGCGCCAAATTGCGACTAAATTCTTCATTTGGCGAGTAAACAAGCGACTATATTCGCCAAATTGCTAGTGTTCCATTTTTGCCTTTTCTTTCTTTTCTTTTCCGTTTTTCATACATATGCATATGTACCTATTTTTAATATATATGTAGCGGATCATTGAAATTAGATTAATAACAATCGTGGTCGCAGTTATAAAAACTTAGGTTATTATAGAACATATTGTAAAAAAGGGGGTACCTTAAAGGAGTAAAGATCATTTTTTTAGTGCTACACGGCGAATGTATTTTGCTAATGCTTTTTTCATTTTGGCGAATGTTTTTTTTTTTTTTTTTTTTTTTTTTTTTTTAATTAGCCAAATTACTAATGTTGGTCAAATGTCAGCGAGAACACTGCTATTGCCATAAAGTGATTAACATTAAGCATTAATTACATAAATTGTTGTGTTAACCTAGCATTTACTAGGACTTGAACACTATCATCAAATAAATCATATAAAAAAACTTAGGAAATGGGCACACAAGCAAAACTTGCGTAAATCTAAAGCTAATGGAAATTTTCCTGATTGAATAAAAAATAACTCTTTCTATACTAATAAAATCCGTGCGCCTCTGTCTGTCTGTCTGCTTGAAGCCGATTACAGTTCGCAACGCGGGCGAGTTGGAAGTCGCGAGAGGTGGCTTTCGATTCGAAAAATTCCGGGAAAGTCATTTCGGGCATTTTCGAGACCGTGGGACCAAAATTAAAAAAGTTATGAATTAAAAACCGGTCGGGAATCGGAACAGAAAACGTCTCATTTCCCAAGCGGAGCTCAAACGGAGCTCTCAGGCAGAACACTGCGCCACCTTGCGGTGAACGACTAGAACTTTTCCCCTTTGGCTAAAAGAAGAAGCAGCCGAAAACCTCTTTTTCTCCCGTCATTTTGTCAAAGAATGTATAAGAGAAAAAGAACTAATTGGTAAAAAATGTTAAACACGGTTTAATTAATATAATAAGTACAACTATTTACAGCAAGATATGTTCACTAAGAGGTAATAGTGTTGCTAATTAATATTTTGAGGATGTCAGATGTAACTGGCTATTCATATATTTATTCTGTATGTGAGTATTAATCGTTGTAGCTCATTTTCATACTTTTTCTTTTTGGTAGCATACACGAATATTGTGTAACCTAAGATTTACGCGATTAATACTATTTTCTGTTAGTAGAAACGGAAAACGAGCTGCCAAAATTATTTGTTAGTTATGTTGTTTGTGATATTAATGAAATTACTTATTTTTTTTTTTTTTTTAATAGCAATCTTTTGCAGTTTTTAATACCGAAACTTTTTTTGCGCGTTTTTTCTTAAACCATCATGCAGACAGTTTTTAAAGTAGAAAAAACTGATTACATATTCAGAATCTGCGTAAAAGTCTGCTTCTGATGAACCAAAAAATACGAGAAAATGTCTTATGGGCGCGCAGCGCCAACCGTGCAGAACCAAATATTTTTAACGGGACGATGGCGACCATGGCGCCTAGCGTCGGTGGGCCGGCTTCGCACGGTGGGCGCGTAGCGCCCACTGTGCGAAATCACATATTTTTAACGGGATAATGGGCGCATAACAACCATAGCTCTTTAATTTACTTTTTTTGTGCTTGAGGATTCGAACACCAAGACTTGCTTATTAAATGAATTTTTTTGCTTATTATATACTGCTTAATATCGAGGTTCGTTTGGAAAAAGTGGCCCAGCTAGCGGGCGTAGCTCGCTAGTATCATATGAAAAATTGCGTTGTATTTATTTTACTACGCAATTTTAATTTATTAAAATTATTGTATTTTGTTTATTATTTTTTCATGTCAAAAATTGATATTCTACCATTTTTTGAAAACCTAATTATAAATAAAAATTATGGATAATTTTCTAAACCAGCGGTTCTCAATTTATAGGTCGCGACCCACTGGTGGGCAGCGGCAATTGTTTTGGTGAGTCGCGGAAAAATCGAGGTTTGTCATCAAAATGTATCTTTTATTTCACCTGTTTAAAAATATATGACAATTTCAACAGGAAATAATATTTCAAAGGAAAATCCTAATTTCCTTCTAGATTAATATACGAATAGAATATCCGGAAATATTTAAATCAGCTTTGAGGTTCTTGATGAAATTTAACACTTCATGCTTATGAGAACATACTTTTTCTACTTTGCTGTTTTTGAAAGACAAATACTGAGACAAACTGCGTGTTAATATAATTTCCCACATTGGTAAACACCAGTATGAGAAATCTCATTGATTATAAAGTTAATTGTTAATGTTTTCATAGTAATTAAACGTATTTTTAACTTTCTTTCTAGTTTGTGCATTGTTTTAATTACTATTTACTTATACACATTCAGACTACCTACTCTTGTTTTTGTTGATAATATATCTTCCGGACGAATATTTGCGTTTTTCATAGGATAGGATAGCCGAGCATATAGAGATCGTACAAAAATCTATACTGATAATCAACTTTAGCTTGGGTGGGTCGGAATTTTTTTTTAACGAAAATTTGGGTCGCAAAAGTTTTTTTTACTGAAAAGGGAGTTGTGTGCCAAGAAAGTTTGGGAACCGCTGCTCTAAACTAATAATCTCATAATATAAAAGATATATTGCACTAAATTAAAATTTAAATATATTTATTTACAAATGTTCAAAATAAATAAAAGTATTTTACATTAAGAAAATTGAAAGGGACAATGAAGCCAATAAAATTAATCTATTTAATAAAATACTTAGTTGATTTAAGGAAATTAATGCATTTAAATAATATATCATCTGCGAATGTACCTCACAAATTAAATCATAGCAAGACTATACAATTTACTTTTTTAATATCATCTTTCAATATTAAAACACTGTATTATTTCTACTTAATACTATATTATAGGTTCCTTTTCACCCATTTATGAAATAATAGATATATTATGTAAGCAATAAATTATCTATTTGGAAAAAAAAAATGGTCTTTATGTTAAAAAAATGCTGCACTTGTGAAATCATTCAACTGCGTGCTCTATTCAAATGTAATTACAGTGAAACCTCCAAATAAGGGACACCTATGGGACCGGAACTTTTGTCCCTTAAATAGAGGTGTCTCTTATTCAGAGTTTTTTACATTATTTTTAATTAATCGTTCAGAAGTATATAAAAATAAAAAAACATTAAAGGTGAAATTTAAATGTACCTGAAGTGTATAAATTATGTTAATTAGACACAAATAAGAAAAGAGGATTAATTATTTAAAATTTTCAATTAAATAATAAGTCATTACATGATTTGTAGAATTATTGATTTGCATTTTGCATGCAAACTGTGTACATGCTAAAAGTATAAAAACATTGGTAAGAATTTTACTTGGCGTAATCAATCAAGATGGATTGTTTTGCAAATTTCAATTTTTCAGTGCCAACCTTTCAAATGTTCCTTTACCATACTTATAAATTTTAGTTCTTTATTACCAGCAGTATTAAAAGAAAAAAAAAATATTCAACTGCTTCGATTTTTTAAGGCAACAAATCTCTCAACTACTCTGCTCAGCAAGTGGAAAATGTCGTGATACATTTAAAGTTGGAACACTTAACTATATGAAAGCAATTTGGAATTGAACTGTGCTTTAAATTTTTTGATAAATAAATTACTTATTGAGTTATGAATGATTTTGATCATGTGACAAAGACTTTTTTTTGCTCTTTCTTGAGAAGTTATTCCTCTTTTGCATGAAAATTTCGTTTTAAATGCCTACTTTGACAATGTTTTTTGAAAAATCTATTGCATTTACAAAAAAAAAAAAAAAAAAAAAAAAGTGTCCTTTAAATTGAGTGTCCCTTATTCAGAGGTAAATACATTACACGTCCTATACCAAGGGACTGGGACCGGAAGTTTTGTCCCTTATTTGGAGGTTTCACTGTATTTATATTTCATACTATTTTGTTAGCTCTTAAACTGTTTGAATTTCTACTTATAGAAATACTTTTCTTTTTTTATAGTTTGGAGACGTATCCTATATTTTTAGTTCTTCTTTTTTGTGGAGGTTTAGCACATCCGGTAAGCTTATGCGTTTGAAAATATTTCTTAAGAAACGTAATTTCAGAATAATGTTTGTCGCTTACAACATTCATACTAACACTCTAAAAAATAAATGAAGAAATTTACATATAAAAACAGGTATATCGATGATACAAAAATTATTTGTCTGTATGAGTAAAGTGGTATGTAAATTGCCAAAATACACGCCTAATGTGTAAATTAAGAATTCACATTTCAGTGTGTTATTTGATGATAACACTAAGTGTATAAAAGTTATCATGATCACTCATGGAATAACCGCATTAATGCGTCAATTGCACAAGAACACACATATATCTGTGAAATACTCTTACTCATTTATCTGTGTAATCTTCTGTGATTAGTTCTAACGGGGTGAAAAATGTCCGGGCCAGGATTCGAGCCACAGATCTTTTGGCTGAAGCCATCAATGCTTTGTCAACTGAATTATCCCAAACGAAATTAGAAAACCTAATTCAGCCAACTAACCTTATTGATCATATAGCTTCTGATCTGATTATATATCAGAGCGATGACTTGGCCGGTTCGCGCTTTCAGGAAAAGCGAATGCTCGAGTCAGGTCCGAGTCTATTGTATGAAAATTGGGCTGTTTTAGTCGGTTGTTGTATTTATCACGGCCACTTATCAACACGAGGGTTATAGACACTAACAGGACGGGGAGTGCCCTACGTGTTGGTGGGGGGGGGGGGAGTCTTTCTAAGGGAACCTAACCAAGGTCCGAAGAAACTACGGAAAATTCCGAATGATTAGGGCAGCGGGGGCGATTGGGCTCGAAGCCAGCATCTCCCATCTGCCAGTTTCGAGGACAAAAGTTCTCGGCCAGAGGTGGGGCAGGACTGTTCTGGATTTAAGCTATGTACTAGGGCCGAGCTCATGCAGATCTCTTATAGTAGTGACAGTTCTCATTCGTGAAATAATAATAATGGAGATAATGAAAGTGGAAAAAAATTGTATATTATGACAGCTGCAGTTACATTATTTTTTTGGCTGAATTGCTAAGTCTTACTATTTACATTTATGCTTTTACACAAATATAACATACTTTTTTATTTATAAGTGATCTAAAGAGGCTATCATTAACTGAAAAGTCTAGAGTTTCAACTTCATAGATGAAAGCATAACTGTAGGCAGTTTACAAGCACTTTCCTCACACTATAAACCAGCAATGCATAAATAATCTAAAACTTTCATCTATAAATTGTAAGAACAACAATTAAAAAATAATAATAATAATAATAAAAACCTCTGTCATAACTGAAATGAAATGAGGTTTGTGTCTCTTAGTTGTTTAGATACAAAAAGAAAATAAATAGTTTAGCCACGATTTTTGAACAGGATGATTTAAAACTAATGTGACCTTCAAAGAGAGGAATAACTGTACTAAAAGCAATTCTTTTAATATTGTTCAACGTCACATTTCTTTTAGAACCTTACCTCTGCCTGGTCAAGGCTGTTTCAAGGTTAATTAGCCACGCTTATGAATACCTGTACAATTTATTTATGTAATTGCACACATATTTGCATTGATGTATTTGTTTTATTGCATTATGTTATTTCTTTATAAAGAAAACTATAATAACGAAAGCTAACAGAAAATTTTTGATTGTTTGTGTGTGTGTGTGATTATTTCTAAATAGACCAAAATGAGAGTTAGGGGCTATCCATAAATGATGGGACGCATTTTTTCAATATTTTTGACCCCCTCCCCCCCCCTTTGTCACAAAATGTCACACTTCACTATACTCCCCCCCCCCTCTCTTCTCCCTTGTCACATGTCACGTCATATTACACATACATATACTTGCAGTTCAGGAAAAAAGCACTGCGTTATAGATCATATTTCAAATTTATTTTTAATTTTAACTGCGTGTTTTAATGACTTTTGTGAGAATAACAATAAAAATGATTTGTGTACTTATTTTGTATGAAATAAGGTTAAAGTTTACACACACACACACACACACACACAAAATAAAAACAAGTTGGAAATTGTACGTGAAGCGTAGCAAATTAGGTGCGTTCGAACGATAACGAAGTTTTAAAAATATTACTTTCATATATCAATCTCATAACATTCTAAATAGTGAATTACAATTAAAACGCTCATCAAACAATGTTCTCCCTATACCATTATGTAATGGAATACTTTTGTGTGGCCTTGTAAATCAATAACAAATGTTCTTTGCACCACAAATTATGTAAGATGTATATTATAATATGTACTTTATAGTTGCATATAAATTTTATTAAGTTCGAATGAGTGTAACACGATTAAAATGCATTTGAAACATTTTTTCCCATTGACCGTAATGTAATGGAATACTTTTGATTGTCCCTGTAATTGATCTATTTATCCGATTTTCATAACATTTGAAATAACTCGAAAAAATTATTTAATAATTATGTATTTTAAATTTCAAACGTATAGAATATACTTGAAACTTTTCCCCCATTGACCATAATGTAATTGAATACTTTTGATTGCCCCTGTAATTGATCTATGCACACGATTATAAAAAAATTTGAAATAACTCGACAGAATTATGTAATAATTGCGTATTTTAAATTTCAAACGATTAAAATGCATTTGAAACATTTTTCCCATTGACCGTAATGTAATGGAATACTGTTGATTGCCCCTGTAATTGATCTATGCATCCGAGTTTCATAAAATTTGAAATAACTCGGAAAAATGATGTAATAATTATGTATTTTAAATTTCAAACGTATAGAATATATTTGAAATTTTTCCCCCGTTGACCATAATGTAATTGAATACTTTTGTTTGCCCCTGTAATTGATCTATGCACACGATTATCAAAAAATTTGAAATAACTCGACAGAATTATGTAATAATTGCGTATTTTAAATTTCAAACGATTAAAATGCATTTGAAACTTTTTTCCCCATTGACCGTAATGTAATGGAATACTTTTGATCGTCCCTGTAATTGATCTATCCATCCGATTCTCATAAGATTTGAAATGACTCGACAAAATTATGTAATAATTATGTATTTTAAATTTCAAATGATTCGGTTGGGTAGTTTTTGCGTTGTTATATGCGGACAGACAGACGGACGGACTGAACGACCACTATAGGTGCTACGTATTATATAATTACGAACGCACCCCCCCCCAAAAAAAAACAGTTAACATGCAATAATAATACAATAATAATGTGAGAGAGCAATTGAAAATGGTAATACAGTAAAACCCCGATAATTCGGATTAATTGGGACCAGACCCAATCGGGATTATGGAAAATCCGGAGAATTAGAAACAAGTTGGAAATTGCACGTGAAGCGTAGCAAATTAGGTGCGTTCGTACGATAACGAAGTTTTAAAAATATTACTTTCATATATCAATCTCATAAAATTGTAAATAGTGAATTACAATTAAAACGCTCATCAAACAATGTTCTCCCTATACCATTATGTAATGGAATACTTTTGTGTTGCCTTGTAAATCAATAACAAATGTTCTTTGCACCACATATTATGTAAGATGTATATTATAATATGTACTTTATAGTTGCATAAAAATTTTATTAAGTTCGCATGAGTGTAACACGATTAAAATGCATTTGAAACATTTTTTCCCATTGACCGTAATGTAACGGAATACTTTTGATTGTCCCTGTAATTGGTCTATGCATCCGATTTTCATAAAATTTGAAATAACTAGACAAAATTATGTAATAATTATGTATTTTAAATTTCAAACGTATAGAATATATTTGAAACTTTTTCCCCATTGACCATAATGTAATTGAATACTTTTGATTGCCCCTGTAATTGATCTATGCACACGATTATCAAAAAATTTGAAATAACTCGACAAAATTATGTAATAATTGCGTATTTTAAATTTCAAATGATTAATATGCATTTGAAACTTTTTTCCCCATTGACCGTAATGTAACGGAATCCTTTTGAATGTCCCTGTAATTGATCTATCCATCCGATTTTCATAAAATTTGAAATGACTCGACAAAATTATGTTATAATTATGTATTTTAAATTTCAAACGATTCGGTTGGGTAGTTTTTGCGTTGTTATATGCGGACAGACGGACGGACTGAACGACCACTATAGGTGCTACGTATTATATAATTACGAACGCACCTAAAAAAAGGAGATAAAATGAAACATACTTACAGAAAATCACCTTTATGTTAAAATTATTCAATATTTATAGACGGTAAACTGTTTACTTTGTTTAATTCTTCCGAAAAGATTTCAGAAAAAGTTTTTTTGTTAATTCAGAATACGACGATGAGCCAAGTTAATGTTATGGAAATTAGCCAATCGCTTCTCAGACTTGGAAAAAAAATTACCAAACTGATCCGGATTATGCGGAGATCCGAATTATGCGGAGATCCGGATTAACGGGTCCGAATTAGCGGGGCTCTACTGTATTTTGGAATATGAAATGGAATTTAACACGCATATTTGGCTTTAAATTTCATCTTTACTTTATATACAGGAAATACTTTAATTTCAAAATCATTTTTAAATTTAATCTGCAAATTTTTAATGTTTTTATTCTAACAAAAATGTGTGATGTCACATTTCTTCGTACCCCCTCCTCCCACCCCCTTCTCGCAAACTGTCACAATTTCATAAACCCCCTTCACCCCTTCCAAGCGTGGCATCATTTGTGGACGGCCCCTTAGGAGGAACTGATTGTGAGGGAGTGATGAATTTTAACAAAATACCCATATACTATTTTACCGTTATCCGAATTGATTTTAGGCTACCATTATCTGAATTAGACTTTGTGGGCTTTAACTTTATCTAAATACTTATAAATCAGTAATAATTAATATTTTTTAATATTTATCTGTATTCAGTAGAAGCTGATAAGGAAGTGATGATCATAAAATCCTACCTCATCACTTCCTCATTAGGCTCTACTGAATACAGATAAATATTAAAAAATATTAATTATCACTGATTTATAAGTATTTAGATAAAGTTAAAGCCCCCTAAACCTAATCTCAATTCAGATAACGGTAAAAAAGTAAATGGGTATTTTGTTAAAATTCGCCACACCCTCATAACTCTTATTTCGGCCTATTTGGAGATAATTACTCGTGTATTTTTTTTTTCAAATGAAGATGCAAAATTAAAAGTTATCTGAAGTTTGAATCACCTAAACATGAATGTCTATTTCAAATATAACTTTTATTAAATGTAGTCGAAGCATAGTTAAATCGAACTTTTCAAATCCCCTGCAAATCGTAGCATTTCCGTTTGTTTCTTACACGTTTATGTTACATTCTTTTATACGGTTCATCCATAATTATATAAATACGTAACACATATAATCATCGTCTGGTCTGCCCGTCTGTTTGTCTGTATGTTCGCAAAGAACAGCACAAAAATTATACAATGAATCGTTTGAACTTTAATATATATAATCGCTGCAGATTGCAGCGATCATATATATTAAAAATCAAAATTTAAAAAGATTTCTTCATTCTATTAAATCCTATCATACCAAATGGATTTATTGTCATCACATGACTGATAATGATTTAACATTGCCATGGTGATGACGTCATATTTAAAATGGCGTTCTATTACTTCCGTATAACTGAATTTAATGTATGTAATCGCAATACATTTTGTACCCATACATCTTTGCATAAGAGTGCATCATTTATATCAGCGAGATCTGAATATTTATCAAACCTAGTTATAGTAAGAACGCACCCCTTTTGCCACGTTTGACGTATGATTTCCAGCTTGTTTAACTCAATATAGTTTTTGTATGTAACGAGGAAATTTTATAATCGGCTTTTAGCCCACTTTCTGACATTCTGGAAAATATACAAATTATGTACTAAAGTATATCTTTGATGAAAATACGAAGTTATAATGTTTTTATAACCTAATCCTTTTAATGAATCAATGCATTTTAAAGTATTTTCCAATTAGTCAGTTACAGGCGATAGATCGTCTTATGTTCTCTGTAACTCGTGCAATTATATAAGAACAGGCGGCAGAACAGATAACCACTAGAGATGAGCCGGACTCAGCCCGAGCCCGGCACGGACTCGGGCTCTATTTTCACTTTCTTCAATCTTCAATAGAAGAAAATATTGTAATCGAAATTATTTTCGACGGATTTACACGTTTTAGGGGTCAAAGATTCCAAAAAAACACGTTTTTACAAAATGCCTGTGTGTTCGTGTGTGTGTCCGTATATGTCGTCATTCTACCGTCAAAAAGTGTATGAAGAAATGCATAGAATTGGACCAATTTCTTTGTGAATGTTTTTGACTGTAACAAGCAAGTCCTCCTTCAATTTTAAAATATTCAGCCAAAAAGGGGCGCTGCAATAGCGATTTTTGTGTCATTTTCAATATTATACCACATAAAAGTATATGAAGTTATGCATAGAATTAAACCAAATTTTTTGTGTAAGTGTTTGGCTATGACTAGTTGGTCCTGTAGTAGCTAGTTTGGTCTGTAAACCCCCCTCACCCCGTGCTACTTCCGTTCTATTTTCATTATTGTACCATCGAAAAGTGTATAAAGTTACGTACACAGAATTAAACAAATTTTTTTGTGTATGTTTTTGGCTATGGCCAGCAGATCTTCCTTGAATTTGGAAATATTCCGTGGGAAAGGAGCATTGTGATAGCGTAGTGTTTTTTGTATCATTTTCTCGATTATTCGTCATTCTATTGTCCATTAGCTCGTGCAGACACGGGAACTCGCGTCCTGCCAAGTCGGCTATTTGCAAACAGCTGGCGATAGCAGAATAAGAACTATTAATTTAAAGAAATATAATGATAAACATTAACTCGTTTTTACTCTGATAAATTGACTGAAGCAGAAATTTAAAATGAAAATCAAAGTTGGTATAGAAATGAATTAATAATATTATAGTAGTATTAATATGCGTAATTACTTTTTGAAATATTAAATGTACGTATGAGATAGAAGAAAGTTTTGAGATTGGCACATCTAACTAGTTATTTTAGTCATCGGACTCGGGCTTCTTTTTTCTGAAACCGGAAAATTTTATTTATTTATGAGTAGAAAAGATTGAAAGAACTTTTTTCCATGTAAAATCGTGTTTTTTTTTTTTTTTTTTTTTTTTTTTTTCAAATAATTTTAATGCTATTTGATCAAAATGACGGAAAACTGAAATCGTGTTTATTTATAGTAATATTTCATCGCTGTTTCAAATGAAAATTTGTGATAATTACAGATTTATGTCTACGGAATTTCCGGCGATGATCTATTGAATGGCACCACTAAAAATAAGCACAGCAATGAATTCGCTTTTAATTGACTTTCTGTTAAAAGAAGATATTTTTTAATAGGATGGTTTATTTATTTATTTATTATTTAGTTACATAACGCGAAGATAATACACTGCTCAAAACAATTAAAGGATATTGCAGTTTTAGGTGGATTTTGTATCTGGGAAACTTTTTAGCTGATTGATACATATGGTCGACAGACATAGTAGGTTATATGAGAATAAATTACACATGTTTGGCAGAAAAAAATGCATTTTACTGCGCATTAGTGTACAAAAGGAAAAAAACACAATTTGTGCATATGAGGAAAAAAGAATAAGAAAAGGTGTTTTCTTCAAAGAAAATCATTTTGAGTAGAGGGTATGGTTTCCACGGGCGGCCAGCAACGTTGAACACCTTTGAGGCATGGACTCAATGAGGCTATTAATGACGAGTTGGGGTATTCTGCCCCACTCTTCCAGAAGAGCTCTTTCCAGTTCTTGGAGAGTTTGTGGGGGTTGTTGGCGGCCAGAAACTCGTCTTCCTAGAGCGTCCCAAACGTGCTCGATTGGATTCATGTCTGGAAAACACGCTGGCCATTCCATTCGAACGATTCCTTCCTCGAAAAGGAAATCCTCCACCATGTTTGCACGATGTGGCCTGCAGTTATCGTCCATTAAAATGAAGTTATCTCCGATTGCTGCAGCGTAAGGGACTACAATAGGTCTGAGGATCTCATCCCTATATCGGCGACCAGTCAAAGCTCCATCTCGAATGATGTAGAGGTCAGTGCGCCCGTCAATGGAGATGCCACCATACACCAACACTCCTCCACCGCCAAATCTGACACTTTCGTGCACGAACGCAGGATTATTCCTACTGCCACGGTCCCTCCAGATGAAAATACGCCTATTATCCGGATGCACAGAAAAACGGGACTCGTCAGAAAACAGAATATTGCTCCATTCATTTCTCCTCTAGTTGACATGCTCGGTTGCCCACTCCCTGCGGTCGCGACGATGCCTTGATGTTAATCTAACACATACCATTGGTCTAATCTAACACATACCATACAGATCTACAGCATGGAGCCGGTTTCGGACAGTCTGAGTTGAAATCGTGGTGCCTGTAGCCGAGCGAAGGTGTTGTTGGAGAAGAGTAGCGTTCATGTTTCGGTGTCTCCGAGCTGTTAACGCTAAATACCGATCTTCATTGGGCGTTGTTGCCCGTCTACGACCTTGCCCTGGTCTTCGGCCTGTACATCCACTCTCCAAAAAACGGTTCCAGATCCTGGAAATGACACTTTGTGACACTCCAATGGCTTGCGCTACTTCGGCTTGAGTTTGGCCCCCTTCAAACGTACCAACAATTCTCCAAGCTTCTGAATCTGTCAAATGACTTCGCTGAGACATCGTACTCATCGAAACAAAGCAATCACTGAATGCCGATCATCCTTGTCTTCATTCTCTTTTATCCAGTTGAAAGTCAAATTTCATTCGCTGCCGCTGAAGAGACGTTTTTGACGTGAACTCAAAATTTGCATACTCCACAGTTTGAAAACCAGAAAAATTTGCATTTGTGATTCTCTTCTTCTATTTTCGGCAAAAAAAATTTCGTTTATATCTTTATTTTATATAAAACTTCAAATATCCTTTAATTGTTTTGAGCAGTGTATTTTCTTCTGTTATTAGTAGACGAAAGTTAGCTGTAGGTTTGCAAATTACTAATTAGAATCAAGTGACGAAGAAACTAATGTAGAAATTTCGATTGATATCACATGAATCACTCAAAGTTTCAGTAACCGTAAAATATGCCATATACTGAGAAATATTTCAACAGCAGCCTTAAGTAATGTAGAAAACCTCGTTGAAATTGCCATGTAATGAATTCAAAACAAGTTGAAAATTGCACGTTAAGCGTAGCAAATGAGGTGCGTTCGTACTATATCGAAGTTTTAAAAATATTCAGATCTTGGTGTAATAGTTATGCAGTACTTCATATACAGTATAGTAGCCGAAATCTTTTGGTCTCCCTGTAAATACTATCTAATTTCTATTATACAGAAAATAACTTGTACTAAACCTTAGCAACGTATTATCAATTTCATAAATTACACGCGGTTTTACATAAATAAAACGTGCCTTAACACGCTTGCTGCCGCTTACGTGAGGATGTGATGACAGTTAATGCCGCACTGTAAAAGTGGGTTTTTCCCAGAAGCCGATTTACTTTTTATAACAAAGAATCAATAAAAGATTTTCCCGCGCCAGTGCGTGACTGGATATTGGACATCATCCAACATCACGCGCTGGCGCGTGATCGGCAGCGAATGTGTTAAGTAATGTTTCCTCTTATACTATTATGTAAAGGAATATTTTTGCGTGGTTCTGTAAATAAATAACCAATGCTATTTACACCAGACATTGTTACATAATGTATATTTTAGTATATACTTTATAGATGCATATCAATTTTATTATGTTCGCAAGAGAGTAACATTAGTAAAGTGAACTTGAAACTAATTTTTCCCATTGGGCGTAATGTAACTCAATACCTTTGATTGTTCTCGTAATTAAGCTATACATCCGATTTTCATAAAATTTAGAATGACTCGACAAATTTATGTAACAATTATTTATTTTGAATTTCAAACGATTCGGTTGAGTAGTTTTTGCTCTGTTATGTATGCGGACAGACGGACGGACTGAACAACGACTATAGGTGCTCATGTGCGTAACCAGAGGGGGTGCTCCGGGCACCCCCCCCCCCCCGCTTGTGCAGACCCATTCACAATTATTTAAAAAATTGCGTTTGGACCCTTTTTAAAAGAAATATTTAATTATACACTCTAAGATAAAAACCTGTCTAAAACGGAAATTAAAACTGTTTTATAGGTTTCCGTTTTAGAAGGTTTTACTACATAAGATATTGTTTGTACCCAGCATGTTTAGGTTAAAAATTCTGCGCACCCACCCGTTCAAAAGGCTGGTTACGCCAATGAGGTGCTATGTACAGGTGCTTTACGCACCTAAAAACAAACAATCACACACATATACAAACAATAACCACATACCTAAAAAAAATTTAAGCGAATTCTCGCATTAAAACTATATAAGGTCTACTGATTTGAAAGGAATAAAATTTTATTTTGAAAAAAATGAAACCAAATAAATTTTACTATATTTGATATGCAATAAACAGCTAGCTTAAATCTCGTAATTAACACAAAATTTAGGACTCTTAATCAGGAACGATATATAGAGACCAGGCAAAAGTCATAGTTTAAACGACTTTCAATGTCAGCAGTATAAATGGACAGTATTATTTTCGCAGGGACCATGATTTTTTTCTGTTTGTTATGAAATCCAAAGGAACTACTTTCTGACACATTTTTAAATTAATTTTTGATCGGAAACATATGAAACTGGCAAGTGTTTTATTCAGAAACTATGTAATCGAAGGAAAATGTTTTTATTTTCTTGTAAAAGCAGTAGTTGTTTCCGAATATACAGTCTAAATTGGAATTTTGAATTAAATTTCCAAACGCGACGGCGTGATAAAGGAGAAAAAACGATTGTCGCATGACCACAATTTCTTATAACGCGGTGTATTTACCAAAAAATGGAAAACTCCGTTCGCAATTATGCATCACGTATACGTAGTATCTATAGCCATCGTTCAGTCCGTCTGTCCGCATTATAATAGAGCAAAAACTACCCAACAAAATCATTTAGATTTAATAAAAATAATTTGAAATTTCATAAAAATATACCTCAATTTGTTAATAAAGTTATTAATATTTTCTAGAAATATGTTATAACGAACAATTTTTACAGTAAATTCAGATTCGCTATAAGCGGTTTATACTGTATTAACTAAAATTGTCTTTTTCATATTTTTATCATTATTTTTTTCTATATGTTGTAATTCTACTCTAATCTTTATAAAAGAAAGTTTTTCATTAAATATTTTCCTTTTCCTATTAATAAATTTGTTTTTCAGTTCTATTGTGCCATAGCTGGAATAATTTACCTGCTTGGAAGAGTCGTCTATGCAATAGGATATAGTACAGGAGGTAAGTGTTTAATTTTCTCAAATAGAATTCTCCAAAACTATATCTTTAATACAGAAACAAATATTGCGAAAATAAACAATCAATTATCTAAACATATCTAAACATAATTTAATATGTATTATTATTTACATATCAATAAAACCTCCCTAAAGCGACCACGTTCCGTTCCATTAAAAATTGGTCGTTCCAAGAGGTGGTGTCTTAATGGAGGTCATGTTTAAATTCTAGATTGTAATTGTTGAAAAAATATAGCAATCTATGTTACTAAAATTTATTTTTCACATTAGGAAAAAATATAAAAGTTTAAGTACCAAATCAAAAGTTAATTACCGCAGAGTTTAAAAAAATAAATACATTGACGTTTGCTTTGTTTTCACGGTTTTATCTTTTATAACTTCTCTTTTCAAGTACTTTTGAAGTTCAGTAAAGAAATGAAATTTTTTTGGATGGTAACAAATAATGACGATTTCATTACTTTATTTCTTCAAAAGTTTCCTCACAAGAAAAAAAAATAAATAAATAAAAATAAAAAGCAGTTTATTGACCGTCATTGTTAATTCGTCATCAGATTCAAATTCATTGGTTAAAAAGGCACAAAGCGGTTTTAAACACTTAAGAGTTACCGGAATAATAATAACTAGCAGGAGTGACCGAGCTGAGCTCGGTCAAAATTAACTTTGAGTTCGTTTTTTAACTATCGGCTAAGTTTATTTTCCCGGCCTTTGTGATTAATTTAAGTAATATTCGTAACATTATGGCATCCCTGCCGGGATACGTGTTAATTAGAGCACGTTCACGTTTTTTTGCCGATAGTTTAAGTAATTTTTAAACATGGATTTGGAAGCTATACGGCAACAAAGAAAATCAGCAAGAACGTCATTTACGAAGACTGCGAATAAACTTCAAGAATTATTAAGTGAAGACGATCCTAACTCGGAAGATGTAGAAATACATTTTGATTCATTGCAAGAGAAATGTAAATCATTACGAACAATAGATGAAAAATTTTTAGAAGAATTACAAAAACAGAAGTGTTCGCAAGAAGATTTTGACAAAGAATATGAAGCAGCCCAAGAGTACTATGATAAAATATCGCATTTCAAAATCAAATGCAAGAAGATAAAATCGAACATTAATCCAGTTAATACGAGTGATGTTTCATCTTCATCTCCAGTCGTGTCAATAATTACGAAACAAAAACTGCCTGAAATCGAACTAATTAAATTTGATGGGAACCCAAAAAACTGGCTGAGCTTTTGGACGCAATTCAGTAAAATAAATGAAGACCCTGGAATAGATGTGAGGGACAAGTTTCAATACCTTATACAGTCGACGAAACCTGACTCGCCGGCCCGACAGATTGTGGATAGTTTTCCTGCAACAGAAGCGAATTACGGTAAAGCGTTGGATTTTTTAAAGGAGCGTTTCGGTAAGGAAAATGTACTGATACAAATTTACGTGCGAGAACTATTAAAACTAGTGATTACAGATAAGAAGCAAGTCAATTTATTGACACTGTATGATAAGTTACAAACTCAGTTACGTGCGTTGGAATCTCTAGGTGTAACACAAGATAAATTTTCGTATATGCTACTTCCACTCATAGAATCAGCCCTCCCCGACGATTTAATAAAAATATGGGAAAGGCAAAGGAACACATGTGTTGAAACAGGTAAGACTGAATTAGATTTACTAATGATGTTTGTCAAAAATGAAGTAGATACTGAATTTCGATTAAAAATCACGCGAGATACTCTAAATTCTGAAAAATTTCCTGTTAAAAAAGGTAAGCATCCAGAAAATAAAAACAGTATTCCAACTGCTCATGAATTATTAAATGCAAATGGTAATAATTTTCAGGTAAATGCACCTAAATTTAAGAAATTTGATTGTATTTTCTGTAATAAGTTTCACCATTCAGAAAATTGTAATGATGCTTTATCTATGAGTTTGGATTCTAAAAAAGATATTATTAAGAAAAAGAATGCTTGTTTTGTATGCTTAAAACGTTTTCACATGGCTAATTCTTGTAAATCAAAACATAGATGCCCGATTTGCAAAAATCGGCATTTTGTAATTTTGTGTCCGGATTTAACTTCTAACAAAATTGATAATATCTCGAATGGAGATAAAAGTGAAAACAAAACAAGCACTCTAAATAATTACATTAAGATTTCAGATGTAGTTTTGCAAACTTTAATTGTAAAAATTAAGAATGGCTCTAAAGAAATGTTTATTCGTGCTATCTATGATAATGGTAGTATGAAATATTATATATCTACAGATGTTGCTCAGAGTATGAAATTTAAGTGTACACTGTAAAAAATATCCGTTAATATACAGAAATTGTTCCCTAAAATTCTACGGAATAGTTCCGTTTTTCCGAAAAAACAGCAGAAATTCAGTTATTGATATTTTGAGATTATAAAAACAGTAACTTTTCCGTAAAAATTCTGAAAACGGAGGAGTTCCGTATTAAAACAGCATAAATTCCATAAATAACACCAGTGTCGCCATCTATATCTGGGATACAAAAACATTATAAAGTTGTTTCATGAACAACTTTGTATAATAATTTTCTTTATTTCTTTCTGTTTTAATAATATAAAGCTAACATATTTTTACAATATTAAAAAAATAATAAAAATTATAAAATTTTATTAATCCCTATTAAGTTTGAGATTAGTTAGTTAGTTTATTTTCAGTTAGTTTATTTCCGTTATCATTTTTAAATAATGTTTACCACATTTATAGCCTATTTTTTAAAATAAGCGTAGGATAGTTGAAAAACGTTCGACTTTTAATTTTAATATATTTTAATAAAAGTAATAATAAAATAATAATAAAATAATTTTTATTTTAATATATTTTAATAAAAGTAATAATAAAATAATTTTAATTTTAATATATTTTAATATTACTTTAAGAATATCCTTTCAAAAATAAATAAGTAAATAAATATGAATAATATTACAATAAACTTTTTAAAATCTCCTTAAAATGAAAAAAAAAAAAAAAAAAACTTTTTAATGCATTCAACTCTTAATACATGTAATATTTTAAAGTCTAAAATTTATTTTTTATAGAACTGAAATTAAAAACTAAATATTCGAAATTATGGAAATAAAATCTGGAGTCTGGATAATGGAAAAACGTTCGACTTTTAATTTTAATATATTTTAATAAAAGTAATAATAAAATATTAATAAAATAACTTTAATTTTAACATATTTTAATATTACTTTAAGAATATCCTTTCAAAAATAAATAAGTAAATAAATATGAATAATATTACAATAAACTTTTAAAAATCTCCTTAAAATGAAAAAAAAAAAAAAAAAAAAAAAAAAAAACACTTTAATGCATTTAACTCTTAATACATGTAATATTTTAAAGTCTAAAATTTATTTTGTTTTGTATAGAATTGAAATCAAAAACTAAATATTCGAAATTATGGAAATAAAATCTCTTAAACATTTAGAACTGTACACTCATATAGAAAATAATTCTCAACAAAAATTAATGCCGCGTTCAACATAAGGCCTTTGCTTCATAAAATCATTCGAAATAAGTAACGATATTTGCAAGCACTGTACGCGTAACTATAGCGTAATGGTATTACACTGCTGCAAGCTGCCAAGGGACAGGTTCTAGGTTCGATCCCCGTCGAAGGTAAGTGACATTTATTCACTGTTGTTTAAATTAAATGTATGTGTTCTAATCTGATGTGTCTTTGTCTAAAGAATAAAAAAAAGCCAGTTTGTCCTTGAAAATTCTTTTTTGGCTTTCAAGCAAAAATTTTTATATAAAAAAAGTGAAAAAAAAAACGGAAATATTTTGTAAAAAAACGGAAATATTTCTGGAAAAAACGGAATTTTTTCCGTTACATAACGGAAATAGTACTGGCGTCTAGATTACCAGAACTATTTCCGTTATTTAACGGGAAAATTTTTTACAGTGTATTGGTGAAACTAGAATTAAGCAATCGTTATTTGGTGGTGTTGAAACTCCTGAAAATGTATATAAAAATTATTTGATTGAAGTAAGTGATATAAATGATGAGTATAAATGTAAATTAGAAGTATTAAGTCAGAAACGTATTTGTTCTGAAATTAAGGAAATTCCGTCTGGCCCTTGGATAAATGAATTGAAGTTACACGGAATTAAAATAAATGATTTAGAAAATAAGAATTTAAAGATTGATAAGGAAATAAAATTGTTAATTGGTGCAGACATTGCTGGTAAACTTTTATCTGGAAATATAGTTAATCTTAAATGTGGATTAACCGCGATAAACACGAAATTAGGATGGACTGTCATAGGAAAATTCAATTCTGGGGCATTAAGCCAAATTCTGAGAGCACTGCTTTTCTTATTATTTCATCTATGTTAGTAAAAGATCAATGCATTAGCGATCTTTGGAAATTAGATGTTTTGGGAATCACAGAACCTCCAATTAGTAAAACGAAAGCAGAATTGCAGGAGGATACGCAAAGATATTTTGAAGAGACTATTAATGTAAATAGTGAGGGGCGGTATGAAGTCGCGTTGCTTTGGGTTTTGGATAACAAGCTTTTACCAAATAATAAAATAAATGCGGAAAAATCTATTTTAACCGCCAAAAGAAAATTGACAAATTCTGGAAAATTTAATGATTATTGTGATGTTTTTCAGAATTGGTTAAATCTTGGTATAATTGAAAAGACAACGACTGAAAAACTAACGGGTGTTCATTATTTGCCTCATCGGGCAGTAATAAAAGAAAATAGTACTACAAATATAAGGCCAGTATTTAACGCTAGTTCACATTTACTAGGTTTCCCTCATTAAATGATTGTTTATCTACGGGTCCAAATCTAATTGAGATGACTCCCCCGATTCTAAACCGTTTCCGTATGAATTACGTAGGTGTTACCGCTGACATCGAAAAAGCCTTTTTGCAGATCGCTATAAGAGAAAAAGACAGAGATTTTTTGCGATTTTTATGGTTTGATAAAGAAAATCGGGAACAGGTAGAAGTTTATCGTCACAAAAGGGTAGTTTTTGGCATTACGTGCAGCCCTTATTTATTAGCCGCAACTTTATTTTATCATTTAGATAGGGTTCCAGAAAAATTAAAGAATACTGCAGACATTCTAAAAACAGCCTTTTACGTTGATAACTGCGTGACAAGTTTAAGCTCTGAAATAGAAATGAGAAAATTTTTTGTCGAAGCAAAATTAATTATGTCATTGGGTCATTTTAATTTAAGATGTTGGAAGTCTAACTTGAGTAATGAAATATTTGAGGAGGATTCCTCTACGGAAGAGGGTGTTTCCCTATTAGGTCTCATATGGCATACATCTACCGATACATTATCGTGTAAAATTGAACAGGTTTTAAATAAATTAGAACCAATCACAAAAAGAACAGTTCTAGCCGTAGCACACCAAGTGTTTGATATTGTGGGCTATACGGCTCCGGTAATGCTAATTCCAAAACTAATTTTACAGGAAACGTGGAATTTAAAACTTAAATGGGATGATATACTACCGGATGATTTACAAAGAAAATTTAAGTCGTGGCAACAAAACTTATGTTTACTTTCAAAGATAAGTATTCCTAGATGGTTTGGACTTAAACCAGTTAATCAAGATATAAGTTTACATTTATTTTGTGATGGTAGTAAGAAGGCATACGGTACTTGCGTTTTCATAAGAATCGAAAACGAAGATGGGGTTAAAATTAATCTAGTACAAGCAAGATCTAGAGTAGCCCCTTTAAAATCCATTACGATTCCTCGCTTAGAACTTTTGGCTTGTAATATTGGTTCTAGATTGTTATCTAACATAATAAAGGATCTAAATTTATCAAGGGTTGATATTTATCATTGTGCGCGCGGCAGCGCGCTACAATAATATGATTGAGCGATGGTGCACACGGATTTTTCAATTTTTCTTTTTGCAATAACTAACTAAATACTTATCCAATTTTGATGATTTTTTTTTTAAATGTTCGTCTGACCAAGACGCACAACATAGCACAAAAATTATTTTTTTTTTATGGCATACTGTAGGTGTACTGTAGAGTATTCTGAAAATATGACAAAAATTTTGTGTCCCAGCACTTTTCTCGAAAACTACTAAAGATAAAAACTTATTTTTTTTTTTAAACAAAAGACAAACTTTTTATCCCGAGGTAGTCATCGAGAAAACGTTATTTCGCTGGGCGGTTTTTCTGAAATTGCGTATTTTCCAAACTTGGTCATAAATGGGTATATCTAATGTTCTATTGCAGATAGAATGTTGCGGTAAAGTTTGTTTTAAAGATTTTGCAATGCTAATTAATCCTGCAAAAATTCATAGCTTTACGTTAAACAGTTTTTTTACAAGATGAAATAAAAGAATGGCAGTCATCAATCTAAGGTACTTGTGATCATCGGAGAGAAAAACCAGTTACACCATTCGATTAAGTATAAAAAAATACAGAATGCTTTTTTTTTCTCTTATTTTTAACTTAATTTTTTAACGAATTATGAATTTTTTTGAAATTTTTGACATGCTGATTTTTGTCATTTTTTAACACTAGAACGCCCGGATGGAGCCGATTCGACTCCAATCATGTAACTAAATTTCAATTCGAACCAGAAAAACTTTCTTGAAATTATTTAAATCTAATCCACGCAAATTTACGTTAAATAAATCAATTAAATAATTTTGAATAAAAATTCTGGTGAGAAATATTATTTTCAAACTTGAGTAGAATTTCCGGATGTTCTAGTGTTAATGAATCATTTACTGAATAATTATGCACGGTGTCTAGCCCTGGTGGCTGTCAAATTTGATTTTTAATTTTAAATTAGGCAATTTTTTGCACCATGCCAAATTTATATTTTATCCATTTTTTTCATTTATTTATATTTTGTTTTTAGCACAATGGCATCAATGGCAAAAATGCCTGGCATACCTGTCAAATATTGGGGCCCTGTACTTTAAAAAAGTGTATTTATTATAAGTATATACCGTATTTATTCTAATAGAATGCGCCCTCTAATAGAGCGCGTCTTCTAATAAAGTGCGCACCTTGGTGCTGATTGAAAAAATAAATATACGGAAACGATATAGTAGATAAGTAGAAAACGATTACTTAAATGCATTATCGAGGATTCTCATCGATCAAAATAGAGATATTCTATCAAAGCGATGGAGTGGCGATGCAGCAAAAGTTTCAAATTTTGAACAATGTACCACTCCTGTAAACTATAGCGCCAAGGATATGCACACTGTTAAAAATCTGCTGCATTTTGCTGCAACGCACTCCCCTGCTTGTATAGAAAACGGTTACTTGGCCGTGAAATGGCGCTTTTTCATTGGTTGGAATAGAGATATTATATACAAGTGGTGGAGGGCGTTGCAGCAAAATGCAGCAGATTTTTAACAGTGCACTGTTAAAAATTTGACCCATTTGTTGCAGAGTCATTCCACAGCTTTTATAGAATGTCTCTTTATGGCCAATGAGAATGCTCCATAACACAGTAAAGCAATAGTTTCCTATAAAAGCGGTGGAGTACGTTTTTAATAAGTCCGTAATAAATACGGATTAAGAAAAAAAAGAAGCATGGTTTTTGTATCAAACTTTACTCTTGCATAAAAAAGTACCTGTTTTTGGCAAAAATAATGGATATTTGAATGAAAAATCTATTCTTTGAAAAGATTTATTATTTTGTTCACTTTAGTAAAAAACTGATTTTTTTTTTTTTTTTTTTTGAAAACCACCATAGAATTTTGGTATAGAAAAACCTGTTTAAAATTTTTTTTTAATTTGTAATACCAGAGTATTAGAGTATGTAGCATTTTTTAATTTCAATACAAATAAGATTTTGTTTTCCATATATAAAATACAAAACAAGTTGTGCAGTATCCCTATGGAATATGGAAAAATAGAAGGACTAGTGAAAAATGCTCCAAGGAGCAGTGCAAAAGCAGAATATGATTTTAATTGAGCATTAAAAAGTAATGGACAAGTGCTTCTGTTAATTACTGAGCATGAGGAAGGATAAGGGATCCCTTCTTGGCTACAACTCACTTCAATGCCAACTTTGAAAAAATCATATTTGCGCTTTTTCCGTGAAAACAAATCAGTCGCAGTTACTATAAAAATGTATAGTGTAAAGACGTAACCAGTAAAGATGCAGCTTAATTAGACAAAAATGTAAAGGAAGGCGACATAATGCCAGATACCTAGTTCCTGCAGGTATCACATTCATGCACTGCCACCAAGCATACCCTAAGTGTATAATTGCACAGAAAATTGATTTGTAGTATAGTGCAGAGTGAACAGTGCAGTTAACATCAGAGATGTAGTACAGGCTATACGCCGTACACCTTCTGGACTTTTTAATAGAACACCATATACCCTCTGTTTTTCAAGAAAACTTATAGTATACACATTCTAGAATATCCCTCTGCTTAGAGCATATATCTTATGTTATTTTTATGACTACACCCCTGGTTAACATCTAAAGCACGGTGGAAAATTCTACTAAAGAACCGCAAATTTCTTTTGTATGGAAAAAGCGCAAATATGATTTTTTCAAAGTTGGCATTGAAGTGAGTTGTAGCCAAGAAGGGATCCCTTATCCTTCCTCATGCTCAGTAATTAACAGAAGCACTTGTCCATTACTTTTTAATGCTCAGTTAAAATCATATTCTGCTTTTGCACTGCTCCTTGGAGCATTTTTCACTAGTTGTTGGACTGATTCAACAACAGCTTTGTGTTGGATTCAGCGAAATCAAAATTGGGGGACGTTCATTCAAAATCGGGTTGCAGAAATACATTCACTGACCTCCTCTCACTGGTGGCATCATATCTCAGGCTCTCTTAACCCCGCCGATTTATTTTCAAGGGGGTGTTCTGCTGAACAATTAATTGAAAGGAAATGGTGGGAGGGACCTGATTGGTTGCACGAAAAAAAGGAAAGTTGGCCTAAATCGAATGACGAGCCAAATGAAGATTTGGTCAATTCTGAGATTCGTAAAACAGTTATAGCCACATTAATTAGTAACGATGAAAATGGTAAGTGGTATTATAAGTATTTTTCTTCATTTAAGAAAATTGTAAGAATGTTATCTTGGATTTTTAAATTTTATAACAATTTAAGAAAAGTTGACAAAAATCTTTCAAAAGATTTATCTGTACAAGAAATAGAAAGGGTGGAAAAGGCTTTAATGTTACTCATTCAAAAGGAATCTTTTAAGGGAGAAAATGATGAAAAATTAAGACAACTCAGACCAATAGTTGATTGTGACGGTCTTATAAGAGCTAGGTCAAATGTTGCTTATCGAGAAGACAAATACGATTTTAAGTTTCCTATTATATTGCCATCTGATCACCCTGTTGTAAAATTGTTGATAATGACTGTACGTACATAATGATTTATTACATGCTGGTACTTTATTGTTAATGTCAACTTTAAGAGAAAAATATTGGATTTTAAAATCACGAAAGACAATACGAAATTGTATTGGAAAATGTATAAAATGTCAAAAATTCAAAGCTAAAAAATGTGAGGCAATCCCAGGAATTTTACCTAATGATAGGGTCCGCGATGCTTGTGTATTTGAAATTATAGGATGTGATTTGGCTGGACCATTGTATTTGAAAGATGGTCGAAAAGCATATATTGTACTTTTCACTTGTGCAGTTTATCGTGCCGTCCACTTGGAATTAATCACTTCTCTATCAACTGAATCCTTTTTTCAGTCTTTAAGACGTTTTATTGCACGCCGTGGACGACCTTCAACCATATATTCAGACAATGGAACAAATTTCATAGGCGCGGAGAACTTTTTGAAAACTATCGACTGGGATAGTCTCCGTTTTAAAGCTGCTGAACAAAAAATTGATTGGAAGTTTAACCCTCCTTCCGCACCATGGTGGGGCGGATGGTGGGAGCGCTTGATTCGGATTGTAAAACAAATCCTAAGAAAAATATTGGGTCGCGCTTCTCTTGATTACGAGGAATTACTCACTGTATTATGTGACTGTGAAAGAGTTATTAATTCAAGACCAATTACCTATGTGTCAGAGGACATTGATGAGGACTTTTCTATAACACCAGAGAAATTTTTACATGAAACTCCACAGTCAGGTGTTCCAGATATTGACAATGTAGACAAAGTGAAATTGAGTAAAAGAGCTAAATATTTGCAACGGATAAGAGAAACTTTAAGACTTAGGTTCCGTACAGAATATTTAGGACAGTTACGGCAGCAATCAATAAAATGCTATAAAAATGAATCACTTAAGGTAGGAGAAATTGTCCTACTGGAAGATACTAATAAAAAACGTTCCTACTGGAATTTAGCTCGCGTTCTGAAAGTCATACCTGGCAGAGATGGCCAAATTAGGCTTGCGCTCATAAAAACAAACAATTCTGAATTATTACGACCGGTTCAGAGATTATACAGATTGGAATTGGAAAATCCAATAAAAGAAACAAATGATGAGGCTACGCCTTTAACCACTAGTAGTGGCAGAATTATCAAAACACCTGTTAGATAAATTTTCTATTTAGAAAACTTCATTTAAATACTCATTTTACTTAATTTCACTTCACTTCTTTATTTGTATTCAAGTGTTTATTATTATTATTATTATTTTGCATATACTATATATATTGTTATTGTAATTGATAAGATTGTGTTTCAATTGTATAAGTAATTTTTTTATAAGTATTATGAATAATGTTTATTTTGTGTCTACGTAAAGGTTTTGAGTGTTTGATTTCCCACTCAAAAAGTGGGAGGATATTAGGAAAAATGGAAATAAATTCAAGGACACTCCAATCCCAGCTCATTATTGTAACCCTTCGTAGGAGGGGCGCAATTTTGTTACGTCATAGACAGCCGATATCATTGCTGTCAGTTGTGTTACGTTCGTTCTGAAACAAACTTGTAAATAAAATGTTGTTATTGTTTTTTAACTATCGGCTAAGTTTATTTTCCCGGCCTTTGTGATTAATTTAAGTAATATTCGTAACAGCATCATTCACTCTGTATTATTACTGTAAAACATGTTATTTATAATAGTATTATTTTCAAAGACAATCAATCAGAAAACTATGTTTGTATGCACATGTTCATAAATTTTACATTATTTTAAAATTTACAACGAAAGAATATCGATCAAAATCACTTTTTTAGCTCGACTCGGATTTGTTTAACCATGCATCTTGAATCCTATAAGAATGTATAAAAAATTTCTTCACATTCTTCGATCCAAATCACTTTTTTAGCTCGACTCTGATTTGTTTAACCATGCATCTCGAATCCTATAAGAATGCATAAAAAATTTCTTCACATTCTGAAAGAAAATATTTTTTGCTAGATATAGCCAAATTTGGAGACAATAAACCATATTAACCATTTGAAATTAATCATTGAATTTAATAACTTATAGCACAGGAAATTGTTGAACCAAAGCAGAATCTTCAGGTCCCAAATACTTTGGAACTACAAATGGAGTGTGTGGTTTCATCTTCGTATTTGCCATAAGAAAGCAAAACAATACGAATTTGGGACTACCAACACACATAAAACCAAAATTAATTAAAGAAATACCAAATAATCTGTAGTGGATATGGAGAAAATAAAATATTTGTGAGCTATAGAGTAGAATGAATCCCAAATGCACTACCTTAACCCTGATATCGCACGTGGTAAATTAAAACATGAAGTATTCATATATCGTATGACAGAAAAATAGAGATAATAAAATAATAAAAACAAAAAACGACTTATCGTACACATCATAATATTAAATTAATAAATTAATTAAAAGCAGAATAATGTAATAACAGAAAAATTAAACCATACACCATAGTTTACCCTATTATTATTTAAATCAATAACATTTATTTGAACTCTGCTAGGCTGAACTCAATATCTAAATTAAAGAAGATTAAAGATTAAAAAATAGCTTATTAAGAAATGTACCCTATACATTTAGTAGTGATATAGTGCACTCATTTATTAAAAGTGAAGTGCAATTTAATAATGTAAATGATTAAAATTATTAATATAATAGATATAACTAAACAATAATCATATATATATATATATATTCCTCATTATAATTTAAAAAAAATACATTTAAATTCAATTTTAAAATGTAAAATGTTGAATCTCTCTCAAATTTAAGAGTTGCAAAAAATCTAAAGGGCTATTTTTTTTTTTTTTCAATTATCCAACATAATTAATACGAATATGTATTTTGTTCCCGGATTTTTTAATTGAAGAATAAATACCAAGGTACGCAAAATAAGTATTTACCCAGGTATGTTTAATTTTAAAATTAAAAACACGGATATTTCACATTACTGTTCCCGGTATATCATAACTATTCGGTATTTTTCAGGTTAAGATATTTTATCACTGCACAAAAATATTACTATATATTATTTCTAGAATATATTTGTTTAATTGAAATAAGAAATGTTTTCTTCTATTTCAGATCCAAATAAGAGAATATTTGGGCTCTTCTTTTACCTAGGTATTTTTTACCTTTTGTACAGCACTTTAGAGTTGGGTGTAAGATTATTACGTTGGGTTTGAACAGCTCGTATACAAGTGGATCAGCTGAATGGAAATTCCATCTATTTGTTTCGTTCTGTTATGTTCATTGTAAATACACAATTTTTACAAAAATAAATAAATGTATATTTTTAGAAAAAATATATCTTGTCGTAATGTTTTTTTTTTTTTTTTTTTTTTTTTTAAGAATTTATTTTTTGATGTGACAATTGTTTTCAAACTCATTAACATTAAAAAAAAAAAAAAATCCTTAAGGGGACACGGTACCTTTAAAACTGTCTCTTCAATTTTGAATAGTAGTTTAATAATATGTGGAGGCACAATACTTAATACTAAAAATTGAATAAAATTAAAAAAAAAAATTCTTGTAGAACAACCTAGGGTGTAACATCCCCAGTAATTGGCAGGCACCAGTGATTGGCACATCCTACAAAAATGTCCTAAAATAAGATTTATATCCAGTCTTTTAAAAATGCAAGACTATATACCAGTTATATGCTCATTTACTTTAAAGATTATAACTTTGATTTATGCTACTAAATGACAATAGTGCCTAGGAAAGAGAAACAATTATGGCTTATATTAAATTAGCCCTTTTTATTTATTTATTTATTTATTTTTTTTTTTGGCAAATGTTTTTTCTCTGGCTTAAGAAAAGCATGCATTTCAATTCATTATTATCTGATTTATTGTATATTTAAAATTTTAACTGACAACAGTTTTGTTTAGTTGAAGAGAGTTACTTTAATTGTGTAAAAATATAAGTGCCGATTACAGGTGATTACAGCAACTTTTTATAAATATATTTTTATAAAAATACTTTTTCAAATATTTTTCCTTTTAGTGGGCAAAATAAATGCACAAATATGCACTCTTTGATTTAAAAATATTTGCAAGTAAATATTTTATTTCTTGTTAATGGAAATAGAAGTAAGTTTAACGACAAATCTTTAATGTGCCAATTACTGGGGATGTTACCCTATTTTACTTTTTTTAAAATTAACTTTTTAAAAATCTCTACTACTTTTTAAAATATGAATATTTTTGCTTCGATCTTTTTTTTTTCACTTTTATTAAAATATACTAAGGTACCCTGGGGTAATAACGCCAGGCGGGGTAATAACGCCAAGTGCTTATATTTTGCATAATTATGAAATAATCAGGTAAATGACACCCATGTGCTCTGCGCAGAAGGGTTTTGAGTCATATAAATCGCAGAAAACAGCTTCAAGTTAATTTGTTTCATTTTTAGGTCTTATTGTTTTTACAAACAACTAAAATTAACGCTTGATCTAAAATTTGCGAGATACGTTTTGTGATGTGAAGACTATCTTTTTATCCGGAAATACTTTGTTAATTACATAAATTTGTAGTGTATTTCATGTACTTTTAAAATATTGTTAAAGATTTTGGATATCTTCTCGAGATAATTTGTAGTTTAAAATGTACTGCGCAATAACTATACCGGGGTAATAACGCCAATCCTTGATATTAATACCCCGGTTGATTCCCTACAGTGGCCGAGCTACATCCTAAATATTGATTTAAATAAACACAGTTAAAACTGTGCAAGGTTTCTCATATTTCTATTTAAGCGGTCCTTTTTAAGCAAAAAGAAGCTCACGGTCTGATATTCTTTTGCCTCATCCCCCCCTCCCACACCACACCTTTATTTTTCTCACACTTTCACAAAAAATTGAACATTTTCAATATCTCAGAATACAATTTGTCAATTTCTAAGTTTGTAGAATTTGTATTTTTAGAATTGGGCTATCTACATGCAATTATTCCATCTTATTTCATAGTTTTGTTTGCATGGCGTTATTACCCATATAGGTGGGTAATAACGCCAATTAGCATTGGTCAAGAAAAAACGCCATTACATTTTATGAATACATATCTGTTAAATTATTTTATTTTATATAGATAGTCCTATATTTGTTTGAAAAATACAATCTAAAACTAAGCCGTGAAAATTGGTAGAACCTTAACGTGGCGTTATTACCCCAGGGTACCTTACATAAAACTGCGCATGGATTTTCAGATGCATGGGATTTTACATTTAATATTATTTTTTTCCTCTCTTGTATAGTTAAAAATGAAGAAAATACAATAAATTCTCAATTCAAATACTTTTTTAAAAATAACTATAAACTTGAATGTTAAATCCATGCACAAAAATATTAAATACACACACACACACACACAAAAAAAAAAAAAAAAAAAAAAAAAAAACTTTAATTTAAATTAGTAAAAAAAAGCCTTAGTACTTTTCGAACAAGCAAATTATAAAAATATGAACAAGGAGAAAAATCAATCTAAAGTTTTTTTAAGAATGGGTCATTGCTAGTGTTCTCGCTGACATTTGACCCAACGTTAGTAATTTGGCTAATTAAAAATAAAAAACATTCGCCAAATGAAAAAAGTATTAGCAAAATAAATTCGTCGTGTAGCACAAAAAAAAAAAAAAAATTATCTTTAATCCTTTAATGTACCCTATTTTTTTCAATATGCTCTAAAATAACCTGTTTTTATAACTGCGACAACGATTATTAATTCTGTTAAAAAACGAAAAACAAAAGAAAGAAAAAGCAAAAATCGATCACTAGCAATTTGGCGAATTTAATCACTTGTTTACTCGCCAAATGAAGAATTTAGTAGCAATTTGGCGCAATGGCGAGAACCCTGGTCATTGCGCTGGATCTATTAACAAAATTTACAATATTTCGCAATATAATTGTCATACAGGTAAAAATGTGGTGTCAAAATATTTACAATTAAAGAAATTGTCAGTTAATATTAACAAACGAAACTCGATATTTTGACTAATTTCAAGGCACCGTGCTCCTTTAAAGAGATACCGACGACCTGACAAGCTAACGGCGAGCATTTTTGCCGAACCCACCGAAGCTGGTAATAAGGGAGAAAATACGGGGTTCTGATTGGCTGAATAATTTAAAGAGTATTTTATTTTGGTTCAGTTTTGAGTTTACATTTATTTAATCATTAATTTCTGTTTGAAAACATTTTGAAAGTTAGATTTTAATAAATTTTCTTCTGATTTTGCATATTTATTAATAGATAAAGAAACATTTTCTAGAATTTACAATTCATGATACTTCTTAATTGTTCTGTATTACTTTTAAATAATAATAAGACGAATAAAATCGACATTCCTTCTTCTAATTATTTTAACATGATATGCATATATATGATCCTAATACGCACATCCATATTCAGAACAATTTATTTAGAAACAATAGCCACATTTCCTTTTTAAGCCCTCAATTACGCTACATTTACAAACCCTAATTGTTCTATATATTTTTTAAAAATGCCATTTCTTCTTTGTATTATTAATACTTTGACATGATATACATATATACGCTCGTAATACGTACATCTGCATTCAGAACGATTTATTTACAAACAACAATTGCTCTTTAAATTATTCAACCAATCAGAAGCCCGTATTTTCTTTCCTATGCTAGCTTCGGTGGGATCGGCAAAAATGCAGAAGAATTTCTTAGAAAATAAAAATCTAATCCTTTGCACTTTCAATTATAAAAGCAAAATACAGTGAAATCTGTCTAAGGCGGAAACATTTCAGAGTCCCACATTTATAAACATAGAGATTTCCGAGAAATCTGTCTAAAACGGAAAGAATCTGAGTAACGCGGAACCGGGCATTCATTTTGGGTCTCAGGTAGCAAATTTACTGTTTAAGACGGAAGAATATTTTCCAGCGAAATATAAATGGAAACAATTTTTTTCTTTTCATATTGAAATGTATTGTCCAGTCGCATTCCCAGAGGTTAAGAAAAGGCGTCACTGATTGCTGACAGTAGTTTGGGTATGATTTTATTATTGTATATGACTGGGAACTGTTGAATAACGGGTGTACTAGTGTGTAAGAGTACTATCAATCTGTAGTGTAAATTATTATTACTATAAATATATAAAAATATGTAAAGATTTCTTGTCTAATTTAAAAAAAAAAAAAAAAAAATTAAGATACGTTAGTTTTAACTTTTAACAAAAGAAATGTTTAATACTCTGTGAACGGGATCTCGATCTCTATAAAGTCTTTCTGTCTAAGGCGGAACTTTTATTTCAGTCCCAAGCGATTCCGCTCTAGACAGATTTCACTGTATTAAAATATTCTTGGTGCCTGTCAATTTTGGAATTAAATTAAGGAGGTCCTAGTCAAGTGATCATCGCTCTTGAAAAGTTTAACCCGCAGTCAAACATACAGGGTGTCCCGCAAATAACACCCCGATTTCAAAATTAAATTTCTCAAAAACAATGATCGATAGAACTATATGCAAATGAGATTTTTTTTTTATGCCTCATAGATTAATTTTATTGTATGGGTGTATTCACTTGAATGAAGTTGCTCCTTAAGCATGTGATAAAGTTTGTCTATTTGAAGTAGTAATGGTTTATTGCTTATCTGAAATAAATACAGGGTGTCCAGCAAATAAGACCCAGATTTCAAAATTAAATTTCTCAAAAACAATGATCGATAGAACTATACGGTAAACTGTTTGTTTTTTTAGGTAAGCTGTGATAAACCTTATACAGAAGTTTCGATCGGTGAATATGTTGAAAAGATTACGTTTTGATTGCAAAAAAAGGCTTGATTTGACGTTTTTCTTCTTTTAGATTGCTTGCAGAGAACGAGTTTTTTGGGCGTACAGTGCCGTATTTTAACGATTTTCGGAATTTCAGAAATTAAAAATCGTTAAAATATGTTACTGTACGTCGAAAAACTCGTTCTCTGCAAGCAATCTAAAACAAGTCATGTCAAGCCTTTTTTTTGCAATCAAAAATCAAATCTTTTCAACATATTCACCGATCGAAACTTCTGTGTAAGATTTTCACAGCTTACATAAAAAAACAAACAGTTTACCGTAGAGTTCTATCGATCATTGTTTTTGAGAAATTTAATTTTGAAATCTGGGTCTTATTTGCTGGACACCCTGTATTTATTTCAGATAAGCAATAAACCATTACTACTTCAAATAGACAAACTTTATCACATGCTTAAGGAGCAACTTCATTCAAGTGAATACACCCATACAATAAAATTAATCTATGAGGCATAAAAAAAAAATCTCATTTGCATTTCATTATTATTATTATCATTTACTTTATTTATTTAGTACCTGAGAGCGAGACATACAATACTTATTAGACTTCGGTTATAAATTTCTTCAGTGTTGAATTCAGACACTTTTCTCCGGGAAGGACTTTATAGAGTTCCGGGGGGAAATTTTTACTTTTTGACCATTGAAAATGCAAAATTTTAAATTTCCCGGGGGGATGTCACCTCCGGGCCACCTCCTGAATTCAACACTGACTTCTTTTTAACAAGAAACTAGATGGAACCCGTCAAAACTTGACGGCACCACAGAAATAAAAGGTATTTTCCAGCTATTAAAGGATTTTTTAATGACTAATCTTCAGCAAAAATTTCAATAAATAAAAGAAAAACCTGCATTTTACATCTAGGCAAATGACCCGCAATTGGCAGAGTTACATTCAAACATGCTGCTATAGAATTAGAATCTCTCTCATTTGATAATTTTCCATTTACAAATACAACACCAATAAATTGTACATGACATGAATAAATCATAAATTACCGTCACTTCTCATTTCATACAAAATATACATACTTCACTTACTTCGCAGCAAAATAAGACTGAATTTATAGTTTGCCATTTAACAACAACTGTAACAATGATCCTCTCCGTGGTTAATTTGTTTTTACATTACCCACCCCATTCAACAAATAAACATTTGCATTTTGAACTAACCTTTCTATTACATTTTCATAAATCAAAAATACATGTCGATTTCACATATTAAAAAAATTAATGATATTTATTCTGGCTAGGTGAAACCCGTCAAAACTTAACGGCAACAATATGAAAGAACCAAAGGAAAAAAAGTATTTTGCCGCTATAAAAAAATTAATATTTCTTAAAAATTTCAATATGCTTTTTTCCATTTACCAATGTAACACCAACATGACATGATCCCGGGTGCAGAATCTGTGCAACGCTGCGACACACATCACAAACTCTTGAAAATGTTTGAAGATTATTTTTCTACTGTTAAAGTTTCTTTTAAAAAATGCTAGAAATCATTTACTATGTACAAAAATTTGTCTAGGTACCATAAAAAATGCAAATTTTGGCAAATAATCACAAAAAATAGTTATTTTCATCAAAATACCCCCCCCCCCCCCAAAAAAAAAAAAGCATCACCCGGAAATTTTGTAAATGGATGTGAAAAAAAAAACAGCAAATTTCGTCAACAGATTGCAAAAAACAACAAATTTTATGAAAAGATCTCTAAAAAATTTGTCAAAAAAAATGCAAAAAAACAAAAATTGTCTAGGTATCCCAAAATAAAACAAATTTCATGAAAGTATTGCAAAAAATCAAAATTGTGCCAAAACGTCTAAAAAAATTGGCAATTTTCAAGAAAAAATTTCAAAAAATAAAGCCAGATTCCACAAAAAAAAAAATCCCTAAAAAATGGCAAATTTGTAAACATATTGTGAAAATAAAATTCAAAATATTGTAAGAAAACAAAAAATTTTGACAAATCATTGTGAGTAAACAAAAAATTTCGTCAGATTGAAAAAAAAAAAAAAAAAAGCAAATTTTATCAAATAATCACAAAAAAAGTAAATTTTGCAAAAAAAACCCAAAAAATTTTGCAAAAAGATCTTCAATAAAACGGCAAATTACATCGAAAGATCGTGACAAAACGACAATTTCATCGAAAGAACTCGAGAAAAACGATAAACTTCTCCGAAACTGTCCAGGTATCATAAAAGACACGAATTTCGTCCAAAGATCTCAAAAGCACATAAATTTTGTCTAGGTAATCGCAAAAAAAAAGTAAATTTCGCAAAAAATAGCAAAATTTCTCAAAAAGATAACAAAAAACGATAATTTCTCAAAAAAATCATGAAAAAAGGATAAATTCGATAAAACAGCAAATTACATCGAAAGATAGTGAGAAAAAATGACAAATTTCACCGAAAATCCCCGAGAAAACAAATAATTTTATCCTGGTACCGTAAAAGATGTGAATTTCGTCAAAAGATATTGAAAATACTTTAAATTTGTCTAGGTACTTCAAAAAACGCAAATATTGGTAAACAGATTGTGAGAAAACAACACATTTTGTCAAAAGATGAAAAAGAGGCAAATTTCAAGAAAAAATTGCAAAACAGGTAATTTTTTTCAAAGAAAAAAAAGCGAAAATATGATAAATTTCTGAAAATAACAAAAAAAAAAACGACAAATTTAACAAAAAAAGCATAAATTCGATAAAACGGCAAATTACATCGAAAAATAGCGAGAAAAAAACAACAAATTTCACCGAAAATCCCTGAGAAAACAAATAAATTTTTTCCTGGTACCATAAAAGATGTGAATTTCGTCAAAAGATCTTGAAAATACTTTAAATTTGTCTAGGTACTTCAAAAAACGCAAATATTGGTAAACAGATTGTGAGAAAACAACACATTTTGTCAAAAGATGAAAAAAAGAGGCACATTTCATCAAAAGATCGCAATACAGGTAATTTTTGCAAAGAAAAAAAAGCGAAAATATGACAAATTTCAGAAAATAACGAAAAAAACGACAAATTAAAAAAAAAATCATGAAAAAAGCATAAATTTGATAAAACGGCAAATTACATCGAAAGATAGCGAGAAAAAAATGACAAATTTCACCGAAAATCCCTAAGAAAACAAATAATTTTTTCCTGGTACCAGAAAAGATGTGGATTTCGTCAAAAGATCTTGAAAAAATACTTTAAATTTGTCTAGGTACTTCAAAAAACGCAAATATTGGTAAACATTGTGAGAAAACAACACAGAGAGACTGCATTTTTGCTATCACTGTTTAATGCAATGCTATGATAATTATATTTTTTTTCTTTACTTATCTTATAATGATTGAAATACATTGGTTTTTTCACTTTACATAAGTTATTTTATTTCCAAGTGTTTATTTACGTTCTTGGCCGATAAAGCATTTTCTATATTGTAATTTTCAAATCATCTAGGTACCACAAAAAATGCAAATTTTGCCAAATAATCATAAAAAAAACCAGCAAGCAATGAATATGGTATATAAAGACTGCTTTATCATGATTGAAAGCTATGCAAAAAGAGGGATCTCTTCTGATAATTTTATTTTTCTTTGTTGATTATAATGATCTTCATATTTCTGAAAAAACATTGTTGAGAGATCAAGATCAAGCGATTAAAAAAAAAAATAGCAAATTTCATCAAAATATTCCCTCCTCCTTCCCCAAAAAAACTCAGCAAATTTTGTCACGGAAACACTTTTTTAAAAAAGTGTACTCAAAAAAAAGTGAACATTAAAGAAATATTAATGATTTACAAAGCTGTTTATAACTTGGATTATTTTCATTTCATATGCAATTTTCTATTATTCGGCGAGACTATGAGATGTAATGTAAATACTTCCTAAACGTTATGAATTTGCTCAAAAATGAAATTATAAGTGGGAAAAAAATCACCGTTTTTTGACATGAGTATAATAAGAAACTGAAGCAAAAAATAAATAGTGATTTGCGAATCTGTTTACATCCATGAAGTCAAACTATCCGTCGAAAATCGCACCATCAAAACACGAAACAAAAAACAATGTGATTTCCAGCCTTTTTTTTTACACATACTAATAAATAAATTTGAAAATTACAATATAGAAAATGATTTATCGGCCAAGAACGTAAATAAACACTTTAATCATTAACTTATTGAATGTTTCAATTTCATATGAAACATCTCTACAATTAAGCCTAAGATTGCCGGCAATAACATTGCAAAAAAAGAATACAGATGGAAATAAATTAATTAACTTACGTAAAGTGAAAAAAACAATGTATTCCAATCATTATAAGATGAGTAAAGTCATAAAGTTTAATTATTATAGCATTTTGCATTAAACAGTGTCAGCGTTCTTATCCCATATTTACAAACGCGCTTTGCAAATGCTCTTACAGACAGTAATTACTCTCCTCCGATTAACCAATAGGAGGAGACTCTCAGAGACCGGCGCAAGTATAGATGCGTAGAGACGTAATTAAACCACGATTACTTTTTCTGCCTTTCGTTTTAATATATAGATGTCATTATTAAAAAAAAAAAAAACCTGCAATTAAAATTGGAAAAGTATAAAAGGGTCTGTGTAGACATCGAAATCAGTTTAAAACAAAAGAAGAAAAATATAAATATTGAAATGCTAACTAAATATTTTAAAACATTTCTCCCATTACATTAACGTTAGCAAGCGGATGTTTCGCGTGAATGAAGTAGTAGTAAAAAATATTTAAACAGAAGATATTTACTTCTTATAGAAAAGATATTGTAATTTGGAACTGTCTTCGTAAAAATCAGATTACTTTCAGGAATTTTTGGAAATAGAAAACAAAAAAATTGAAAACTTTGCGAAGATCGGAAGAGCAGCAAAATTTTACTAATCCTCTCAATATATTTTGCTAGTTAACTAGTGCTGCCATCTGTTATTTATCATTGCAAATATGAAATAATGTAATTTACCTTATCGGCAATAGATGGCAGCACCAAGCATTTTTTAAAGATCTAGGATATTTTGTATAGGACCTTTTCGATGCTGTGTAGTGTGTATCAATATAATAACTTTTGATCATTAGTGAAATATTTCTTCTTCGATTTGATTTCCGAGCAAGAACTTTAATCGATTTGCGAATTTTAGATATCGAAGCATAAATTTCGGAGATCGATTTTGGAATTATATTAGAGTATCCTATACCTATATCATATAGAGGTAAAGTTTGTTTATTTATAGGGGCAGCTACCAAACCCATTTCAAAAGTAATATCAAAATGATGGTGTTCGCCCCGAATCAAACGTGTACAATATCTTATGTCGATGCCACTAACCCAAAGGGTTGTGGAGGAGTGAAAAATGCGATTTTTGTGTTATTGAAGAACCAAGAAATATGAACTTTGGCATATGGGACCGTTAAGTATTACGTAAGCATATTTTTAGTCATTTTGTACCCCTCCCCCCCCCCTTGTAAGAAAATATAAGCAAATGCTAGACCCCCCCCCCCTTTGCTTACGTAAGATTTTATGACAGTTTATACATCAATACTTCTTGACTTATTAAAAATTACCAATCAATGACATTATTAATCGTACAAATTTATATAGGCATATAGGAATAGTGATATCAAAATACGTAAAATGGTTTTAATATATTGTTGCTTATTGCATTAAACAAAACACAGAATACAGTAAGCGATAATGCCTTAACTTTGAAACGAAAAAGAAAGTACTTTCATTTTGAAAAAAAAAATGCCTGATATATATTTATATATATAATTTCTTTTTGGGGAAAAAAAAAAATAAAAAGTTGTGTAGAATACATATTGCACCCTCTCAATTTTCGGCGCCCAGGAAGACGGCCCCCTTCGCGAGTGGGTGATGTGGGTCACGCGACTGCTGATGGATAAGCAAAGGATAAAATCGAAAATAAACTGCGAATTTCGAATGGACTGTAGAACGCTCTTTCCCCATCATACTTTGTTTGCTTCTTGAATTTGAACTGCAGTTGCTTTGTTGCTTAATGCTTACATAAGAATTGTCGTGCCCCCCCCCCCTCCCCTTGTCAGAAAAAATAAGCAGATTCTGGACTACCCCCTCCCCCATTAGTGCTTACGTAATACTTGAACAGTCCCTATTAATAATTCATAAGATATAAATGGTTTCTAAGAAAGTTACCTAAAAAATACGAAATTTAAAAGGAGGGAAAATGCACGAAAGGCGTTCTGAAAACATTTTAAATTGCGATTTCTAAACAATCTTCGGAACTAACGCATCAGTTTAAAAAAAATAATGAAGTCAAATTGAGGTTGAAATATTGGTGTTTTAATTCTGACTAGACTGCACTATGAAATATTTTACGCAAATGTCAATATATATATATACTTTAAGTGTAAAAAATTACCGAAAATTTAATAAAAATGCTCTATAAGGAAAAAATAAAATAAAAATTCGTAAAAAAAGTATAAATTTTAAAAGTTTAACATAAGCTTGATAATGAGTTGAAAAATAATAGATTTTTAACGGTGACACTAATTAACAAAAAGTAATTATTTTTCCCAACTCTAATGCTAATGTAACAATGAAAATCTGTTTTCTATAATGATGCAAACTTTCACTATACCGAATTACGCTAGCGTTTTACGTTTAAAAGAATACATCTTGGTTTCTAAATATCACATCGTGCCATTCTTCACTCCATCGAACAAAATAAAAGGCGTACTTTCAAATAAAGTCTGTTTTAAAATTATAACTCCGATTTGTGGATGATTTTTTAAACAAATAATCAAATATTGAAATTTTAAAAATAACAGTGCTGATGTAAATCAGACATTTCTAGGCTACAACATTGTAAATTAGAATATTACATTGTTAATGTAAAATGCCATTGTCGACAAGCTTCCAGAAATTCACTTTCAACATTTTTTCGTCCCATAGTTAAAACGTATGTTCGTGCGCATTTAAAAAGTTTAAACGCATTGTATCGATAATACTTACTTAAAAACTTACACGCAAAACATCAAAGACGTCGTTCAGTTGTTCTCAGATTCACGGACTTTAGGCGAGACAAACTTTTCAGCCGATTTTAACTCCAACATTTTCCCGTTGAAAGCGAGAAAAAGGTTACAATTGTCTTTGAAAATGTTGGAGGAAAAGCCGAAAAACCAGCCCTACTAGTGCCAGGCGTTGATATTTATCTCCTATTCGTATCAATCGCTTATCTTTGATTCGTTGAAATGTTCGATGTTGGATGAAAAATCTGGGCTAGCCCAGACTTTTTTGAAACTGTGGAAAAAAGTTGGGGAGACATTGCAGTTTGCTATCACACTGGAGTTGGGAGGATATTTCGCGAAAAGTTGGAGGAAATCAAGTGTTGGCTCAAAAGTCTTACGGAATGTTGGTCAATCTAATAGCAGCATCTCATAGATCATAACTTAACGCTCTGGAGGTAAGGGAGTATACAAAGAAATATTCAAAAAGATTAGTATATATTCTACTACATAAATATATACAATTAAATTTATAAATACCTTTGAGATGTTTCGTAAGAACAAAAGTCACAGATGGCATGCAGACAAAGTGAATTCAGAAAACACTTTTCAAATAAATTTAGATATTTAATGAAAAAATTGCAATAGTAAAAATTAAAATATTATTATTATTATTATCACTTATTATTTTAAGGGTGTATTCCAATCCAAACTGCTTATTTTTTGATTTACTTTTAAGCTCATTTTTTTTTTCTCAAACGCATCAAACTGGCAAATTCTTTTATTTAGAAAATACATGGTGTGCCGTGCTTGTCAATTTTTTGATAAATGCAGAAAATGTTGCCAAAGTGGGCGATTTGAATCGAATTTCCCGAAGCAGGAGATTGGGGAACGAAAAAAATGGTCATATACTGAGAAAGTAATTATTTATAAATCAAATTCTAATGTATTGAGCAAAAAATGAAATCACACGGCATCTTATACACCGCTTCAAAAACTACCTCGGAGAGTTTCATGTTTCTACTTTTAAAAATGAGTCTGAAAATGTATCAGAAAATTTTGAGCTGTTGAGGGTGAAAAAATGTCTTTTTCAAATACACCCTTAAGCGAAAGATTAGCTATTTCTTTCGTTAAAAAAACTAGTGCACTCACAGTCATGAGGTAACTTCCACAAATCGGTTGTTCAGTTGAAAAATATCAATAGCTCATTTGAAAAAAAATTTTTTTTTTACTTACCCCATTCTGCTGATCATTATCATTACAATAATTAGACAAATCATTTTTCATTATGTCACATTCCAGTCATCACGTAACTTACAAAAATATCATCTTCGGCATAGACAATTTCCCACTGATTTTTATTCTAACAATTGAGAATCGGAGCATGAATGTCACTTAGCTTAGTCAGGCAGATCTATAATAATTTCCTTCTTAGAAATTTTAAAGTTTTCCACTTCATATTTATTCATACCATTAAAAAAAAAAAAAAAAAAAAAAAAAAAAAAAAAAAAAAAAAAAAAAAAAAAAACTAGTTGGATATGCCAATCCCAAAACTTTTTTCTATCTCATACGTACATTTTAATATTTAAAAAAAATAGTTACTCATTTTAATGTTTTAATTCAATACCATACGAACTTTGGTTTTCATCTTAAATTTCTGCTTCAATCAGTTAATTGGAGTAAAAACGAATTTCCGTCTCTACACAAGCCGATGAACAATAGAATGACAGGCAGATTTTTTTTTTTTTTTAATTCAGGGAGGACCTATTTGCCTTACCAAAAAATAATTATATAAAAAAATTTTAGTTCAGTTCTAGGACTAAATTCATACACTTTTAGGTGGTGCAATATTGAAAATGGCATAAAATTTGCTATTGCAGCGCCCCCTTCTGGCGGATTTTTTTCAAATTCAGGGAGGACCAATTAGCCATAGCCATACACTTACACAAAAAATTTGGTTCAATTCGTTGTATAAATTCATATACTTTTCGTCGGTACAATATTGAAAATGGCACAAAAATCGCAATTGCAGCGTTCCCTTCCGGCAGATTTTTTTCAAATTCAGGGATGACAAATACTAGCCATAGTCATACACTTACACAAAAAATTTGGTTCAATTCGATGCATAACTTCATATACTTTTGGCCGGTACAATATTGAAAATGGCACAAAAATCGCGATTGCAGCGTCCCCCTTCTGTCGGAATATTTCAAAACTGAAGGAGGACCTGCTTGCCACAGCCAGAAACATTCACAAAAAATTTGATTCATTTCTATGCATAACTTCATACATTTTTTGATTGTAGAATGGCGACAAACACACAGACACACGGACAGACAGACATTTTGTAAAAACAGGTTTTTTGGAACCTCTGACCTTTAAAACGTGTAAATCGGTCGAAAAACGGAAGTCGAAAAAAAATTTCTATTACAATACTTTCTTCTATTGAAGATAGAAGAAAGTTAAAAAAAAAAAAAAAAAAAAAAAAAAAAAAAAAAAAAAAAAAAAAAAAAACCACACACACACACACACAGATGGCCACAAATTGTATTATCTTTGGATATGTGTATCTATTTGTCTACTATACATCCCATGGTTGATGCAAAAAATAATGTTTAATTTTTACAATTTTGAAATGAAATAAATTATTTTTTGGTTTTAATTTTGCATTCTGGTTTTTGTAACTTTCTGGATACAAGATTTCCAGATAACGGGTCACATACTGTACTAATAATTTCTAATTGAACCAGAATGTTTTTAAATGGTAATCCATTGAAAAGCTTGAGAAAAGAAGTTGATTGTGAATAAGACTGAAATTGTAAGAAATTTCAAGTGAAAGATTTTTCTCATTTATTTTTTTTCCGGCATTTTTCTTTTTGGTAGTATATGATTAATAGGTTTTACAGGTAGTAAAAAATTTCCCCAGAAAACCTTATTGGCATTTAATTTAAAATCATCAAAAATAATTACCACTATTTAAAATATTAAACTATTAAGTACTAAAATCCTTATAATTCATTAGAATAGCAGTACTTTATATATACTGAAATACATATATTTCTTTTATATTAATACATTGTTTGGAAATAATATGCAATCATGAGAAAAGGGATTGGTACCTTAATTATCAAAAAAGGAACGAAGAAAATGATTAAGAGATTGTCAAATAAAAAAATTTAAATTGTGCCTCATCGAAGACTTATTTAAAAAGTGACAAGCGTGAAACATTTTACTTTGAACATAAAAAAAGGGGATTACTAATATTAGCTACTCTGGCATATCAGTAAATTCTGATGATGAGACAAATTTTATTTTTCAATTTTTCACATTATGATTTTTTTAATTCTCTGATATTATCATTCAAATATTGAAAAATGTCCTATTTTTAGTATTTTGTATTTATAATTTATAAAAAAAAAAAAAAAAAGCTTAATCCCAAAATAAGAAGTAAGTAATAAATAAATTTCAATTATAAAAAAACATTTGCGTCAGAAAAACGCTCTCTTGTTATTTTAGTTCTAAATTAATACTATTTTTTGTATAAAGTTCAACTCATCGATACAATATCATACAGCACGATAGTATGCACGATAGTGCTGTATGCTCAGCCGCATCTCTAATGTTAAAGTCCAAAGTTTACCCCTTAATAACTTTGGACCCAATCACCAGATCGCAACGAAATTGAAAAGGCGAAGTGTCCTACTCTAGACCTCAAAGTTTACAAAACATAATCCAGATCCACCAATTAGTTATGGAAATCCAGAACCTCTGTTTTGTCATTTTTTTCTCGTGAAACAAGAGAAAAAAAAAAAAAAAAAAAAAAGACAAACAACTCAATTATAATCCGAACCAGGAAACTTCAGCGACGTGTAATAGCTTGTTCGAAAGCTTTTAATTTAGGTATGTGCCTTTCAAAAGTCCTGTCAAAAAATATCCAATATCACCCATTTAAAATTTATATAACGCTATACCATCCATAATTTAACATTATAGAAAGCTCTCTTTTTTTAATTGCTAATTCAATTATTTCTTTCGAGTTGCCATCAAATAAAAAACAGTTCAATAATTTAAAAAAAAGAAATGGTAACACTTTTTTTGTATTTTTTTTTTTTATTATTATTTTATAGATCAATAAAAATTCTAATTCTCCTGATAGATTTTTGAATTTCTGAAATTGACATCATTCGAAACAGAAAATACATATTTTTCATAAACACACATATAAACTGTAACTAAATATGTGTTAAAACAGTATTACTAGATTATCCCGTCGACCAAATAATTATTGCCAAGCTATAAGATTAAATTAAATGCCAATAATGGATGATCGTGAATGTTGCATTCAATGACATTAAATAAGATTCACATGTTTAAAATATCATTAAGTGATTTTTATTTCGACTTTTTAATTGTATTTTTATTAATATTCTACCAATTATTTGTTTTGTTGTTATTTAAAATAAAAATTATGTCAATATGTATAATTTGGCTATTAGTTTGGCGATTTGTAAAATTTGGCGAAATTGGTCAACAGGATAACAGAGTAGTACCGTTAAAACAACATCGCACCTTTATTTGAGTGTTTTAAACTTCAAAACACTTACTATAATACAGATATTACAATTAAAGAGGGATTATTTAGAAAAAAAAAGTTCTTCCATATTTATAAAAATAACAATTTGAAAATGAAGCTATGAAAATCTGTGTAGATACCTATGGTCATAAGAAAATCTGCATAGATACCGAGAAACTGCAATGGGACTACCATCTGGGAGGAGGCAGTTCTGTCGCCAAGTTTTTTGCCAACTTGGCGATACTTCGCCAAATCTGGCACCCATAATTACTCCCCAAAATTGAAGCCAACTTGGCATTATTTCCGGTATTTCGTCAAACTAATATGCCTACTAATAATTTAAAACTTAGAATAGTTTAGATTTATTAGTTGAAGGTGATTGATAAAGTTCCTGAAAGGATCTGAAAAAACTATGAAATCATATAAAAACTGGTGGAACCAGAGAGAAAAGTAGAGTCTGATCTAAAAAAAGCGTTACAGTAAAAATTGGGAAATATTTTTAATCTAAAAATGTGTGTAGAAAAGAAATCGAATCAGATGATCTGTAAAGCTTATGCAATAACCCAAATTTTTCTTAGTTGAAAATGTGAACTGAGCTTTACTGGTGCCTTATATTCAGAATTATACTATTATCCACTCAAAATGATTATTGAAGAAAGTAGTCAATTGAATGTACTGTTATGTTGTCTCAAATCAGTTAAGCTCCACAACGCTAAATGAATATAAACCATGAAGAAATAATTAAAGTATAACATTAATATAATCAGGTTGTTAAGGAATTGATGTAGACAAATATGTCTGAACACAAATATTTAGTATATGGTTGAATCGTATCTGTTCAAGGTGTTGAGTTTACTTGGAGCATTGATCTTCCACTTATCAAAACCGCTGGAATGGAATTGAGTCCACACATTGTATTGAACAAACCGTTCTCATACTTCATCACATCTGCCTGTAACATATAGTTATGAATCCAAATTTTTAAACTGGTTACGGATGATTGAAATACGGAGCGAGTTAAAGCCTCTTTTTCCCTGATTGATTTTAAGGCACCAATAAAGCTCAGTCCTCATTTTCAGCTAATAAAAATTTGGGTTATTTCATAAGCTTAAGATCATCTGATTCCATTTCTTTTCTACGAACATTTTTAGATTAAAAATATTTCCCAATTTTTACTGTAACATTTTTTTAGATCGAGCCCTACTTTTCTCTCTGGTTCCACCAGTTTTTTATATGATCGATATTTTATAGACTATTGGTATTTCAGTGCAACGTCTTTCTCTATACCGAAGAAGTGAGTAAAAATAAAAATATCTATTTACAAAAGTTTCAGAACTGAAAAAGAAAACAGGTTAGTAGTCACAAAACATTTCTTCTAGTCTGAATCAGAATTATGTTCTTAAAAAAGACAGATATTTTAGTGAAATCGACACAATTTTTAGTTTGCTCTACATGAAACGTTGTAATACATCGCGAAGTCATCAAAATAGCTCAAGATGAAAAACATGATATCTTGTATTGTTATGGCCCAGTCCTGAACCATAGGGGTGCAGGACAGGTAAGGGCCTCATTCATTATTTCTTCTAATTGCTTTACAATTTATAGTTATTTTTAAATCTTAACAGTTGTATTACATTTCAAATATAAAAATAAATTTATAATCAAATATTGCATACCTGCCAATATTTGAAAATAGCAAAATATAAAATGACGCAAGAAATTCACTTTTTTTTTTCTTTTCTGTTTAATATAAGGCAGATTCTGAATGAAAAACATGATATCTTGGATTGTTATTTCCCGGTCCTGAACCAGAGGAGTGCAGGATGGGTAAGGGCCCCCTCCATTATTTCTTCTAATTGCTTTACAATTTATAATTGTATTTTTCAATGTTAACAGCTGTATTACACTTCAAATATAAAAAAAAATTATAATCAAATATTGCATACCTGCCAACATTTGAAAATAGTAAAGTGCGTCTAACAGGTAACGCATTTTTAAAGTAAGACATAATTTATTTATTTGTTCTGTTTTTTTTTTTCGAAAATTTTATTTTGTATTTTTTTACACTTTAAAAAAATAAATAGATGAATATTGTTAAACATTATAAAGGTAACAATTGCCGAGATAGTTTTATGAGAAAAACATAAAAGTCAGAATCACGTTCATTGAGAAATTTTAAAATCATGTACATAGTTTTCTTTCCACCTTTGCTGTTCTTGTAAGCAAATACACCAATAACAAAAATTGTTTTTACATACAATGAAAATGAAAAAATTTAAGTGATTTTTGACAATGCCCTTGAACTTATTCATATGATAATACTAAATATCTACTATAAATCATAATTTATCGTTATTAAAAGCCACAACGGTACTACTCTGTTATCACGTCGACCAATGTCACCAAATTATACTTATTGACATTATTTTTATTTTAAATAACAAAAAAAACAAATAATTAGTAGAATATTAATAAAAATACAAATAAAAAGTCGAAATAAAAGTCACTTAATGACATTTTAAATACGTGAATTGTATTTAATGCCATTGAATGTGACATTCACGATCCTCCATTATTGGCATTTAATCTTATAGTTTGGCGATAATTTTTTTGGTTGACGGGATAACCTAGTAGTACCAAAGCAACTATAGTAAGTAATTTATAATTTGAGAAAAGAAAAATGAATCTACATAGAAATTTTACAAAAAAATGTAAAAATAAGTATTCAAAGTATAAAAGTGTAAAAAAAGACCAAAATGTATAAATTTTACACCCTAAGTGTTAATTTCAATTCGTTATTTCAGTAGAAAAATATTCTTAAAATAATAATATAAAATTTTCCTACCTTTCTCGAGGGTTCTTGAGGGATGCACGGTGGTCCGAATCTAAATTCTTGGCCGTCTTCAAAGACAGAAAATCCACATCAAAAAATAAGAGACAAAACGTAAACACACAAAAAAGAAAAGTTGATTATTTACACACGCGCGCACAGATATTACATGTTTCTTGATCATTATTCTTAAAAAGACTACATCGAAATCTGAAAGGTACAAAAAAACATTAATAAAAAAGATCGTAAAATAACCAATCAGCTTTAAGTTTGCACAAGAAAGAAAAAAAATAAATAAAAGAAAAATGTTCTGAAAATCAGCGGCTGCTGGTGCCAGAATGTCTTCGTGAAGAGTGTTTTCACACTCCCCACCTTGAGTTCATTAGGGGACAGAACTCAATCACTGCAGTTGGAGTCTTTCGGGCGGCCGTACAATTCGACCATGGCGAGTAGTCAAACGCTTCTGCAGTACTGCATCACTTTGATTATCGGCGATTTCATTCACCTCCAAAGAACAAAGTTTCTTAATGGGACGAATTAGCATTCCAGTTGCAGTCTTCAACTTTACTACACGCACAACGCCATCTTGACTGAGTATAAGTTCGACAACTCTACCAAGAGGCCAGTTTATTCGGCTAGAATTTTCCGTCCATATTAGGACAACATCTCCTACACACAAAGATCTTGATTTTTTCCCACTAAAGACCGAACATTTTAATGTGACGAGGTATTCGCTTCTAAATCTTGCTTTTAAATCGTTTCTAATTTTAATTCTATAATGGTATCGTTTATTCATTTCTTTGTGGTCTAGAAATTCTAGTTCAGGCATACCTATTTTAGTATTTTCCTGTAGGAACATTGAAGGCGTTATAACTTGAAGATCTTCATTATTATCTGTAACATACGTCAAGGGGCGGGCATTTATAATACTTTCACAATCGCAGATAACGGTATGTAGTTCTTCAAAATTTAAAGACGACTTGCCCAATACCCTTCTCAAGATTCGTTTCAGGATTCCAATAAGCCTCTCCCAAAATCCACCCCACCAAGGTGCAGAAGGTGGAATAAATTTCCAATCTATACGTGAAAACGCAGTAACCGCTTTTACTTTTTCATAGTCAATTGTTTTTAATAAATTGTGGCAGCCAGTAAAATTTGTGCCGTTATCTGAATATATTATTGCAGGACGACCTCGTCTAGAAATAAAGCGTTTCAGTCCTAATATAAAACTTTCGGTTGAAAGAGCTGTCAATAGCTCGAAATGCACAGCTCTAAAAACTGCACACGTGACTATCAAAATCCAGACTTTAGATTCTTTTTTCAAATAAAGAGGCCCGCACAGATCTAATCCTATTATTTCGAAAATCGCGGCTTCTCTGACACGAACAAGAGGTAAGACACTTTCTGCTATATCAGGTGGTTTTGCTGAGTGTCTTTTACAAATGATACATTTGCTGATTACCTTTTTGATTGTTTTCCGACTCTTCAGTACCCAGTAATTTTCTCGTAACGCAGTCATCAACAAGGGTACGCCACAATGACCGAATTCTAAATGTTTCGAAAATATAATCTGTTCTACGACGTAATGATTTGAAGGGAGTAAGATAGGTAATCTAAAATTAAATTCATCTTCTCGTTGAAATATCTTCGTTTTCACGCGTATGATTCCTTCCGAATCTGTAAAAATATTCAGGCATTTCAGCCTTTGATTATGTTCATTCACAAAGGATTCTTTTTGCACAAGTTTTAATAATACTGTTTCTGCCGCTTTTAATTCGTTGTGTGTTAATTGACCGAATATTCTGTCGGTACTACCCCTTTTCGAATTTTGGTAAAATCGCAAAATCCAACCAGTAACTCGCAAAATTTTATTGTAAGAAGAATAGCGATTATAAAATTGTGCCTCATCACTCTCTACATTAGGAGCGGTCACAATAGTTTTTCTTTTTTCAGAATTCACTATATCCATATTAGGAAAAATATTAGTACTAGGCCAATTTTCCTTTGATTCTGAAAGCCATGATGGCCCTAACCACCACTGAGATTTAATAAGGGATTTTGCACAACAACCGCGTGACGGTAAATCTGCTGGATTCATATGTCCAGGTACGAAATTCCATGAAGTGTTGGGGGTAAGCTTTCGAATTTCTCTAACTCTATTTTCTACAAATGTAGCCCAAGGACCTTCCCGTTTTATCCAGTATAACACGTCCATTGAATCTGACCAATAGAAAGTATCAACATTTTCTAATTTCAAATCGTTTTTAATACTATTAGACAATCTAGCTCCAATACAACAGGCCAATAACTCAAGGCGTGGAATGGAAATGTCCTTTAGAGGAGCTACTCTAGAACGAGCCTGAATAAGTTGACAAGTTACACGATTTTCTACTTCATTTCTTAGATAAATGCATGTAGCGTAAGAAAATTTACTAGCGTCGCAGAAAATATGTAAAGATAAGTTTCCCTCTTTTAGAGATAAGTTAGACAATCTTCGCGGGATCTCAAGATTTCCCAAATCATTAATTTCCTTAGTCCATTTTCTAAATTCCTTAACTATCTCATCGGGCAGCTTGGAGTCCCATGACGCCTTTATTTTCCAGCATTTCTGTAAAAGTAATTTTGGAATTAAGGTCACGGGGCAAGTGAAACCGATGGGATCGAATATTTTATGAGTTAAGGACAAAATTGTTCTTTTAGTGATGCACTCATTTTCTAATTTAAAATTCCGAAAATCACACGATAATGTATCACTCTTGGTGTCCCACATTAAACCAAGTAAGGGAATCTTATCCTCAGCCGCATCACTCAAATGACCCTTTTCATTAAAGCCTAATCCAATTTCTTCGCACCGATTATGACACCAACCACGAAGATCAAATTGTGCCGAAGCTAAGAGTTTCCGTGCTTCATTGCGAAAATATTCTAACTCTTCTAACGATTCTACACTAGCTACACAGTTATCTACATAGAAAGATTCTTTAAGTTTTATAGCAACATCTTTAATGTTCTCAGGTGCTTCATCTAAGTGACGTGTTAGAGTAGCGGCCAAAAGGAAGGGGCTACAACTAATCCCAAAGACAACCCAACAATGTCTATAAATTTCCAGGTTTTCTGAATTCCCATCTCTCCACCAGAAAAAACGTAAATAATCTCTATCCTTTTCATTCAGTGATATCTGTAAAAAAGCTTTACGAATATCTGTTACAACACCTATCTTTCCCACTCTAAATCGATTTAGAACAGAAGGAATTAGTTCAATTAAATTAGGTCCCTTCTCTATACAATCATTTATGGAAACAGAACCCTTAACATGTGCTGATCCATCAAATACCGGCCTAATTTTGGTAGTAGAATTAGGTTTTATTACAGCTCTATGAGGGAGATAATGTACTTTGGTGCTAAGTTTTTCCTCTTCTTTCACTCTTTCAATAATCCCTTCCGTTTCCCACTCATTTAAAACTGCTTCGTAATCTTTCAACAAACCGCAATTTTGGAGATTCTTAATATTATTTTGCAGGCGTTTTATCGCTAAATCTTTATTACTTGGAATAAGAGGATGCTCACTTAACCAGGAAAGACAAACTTTGTACCTACCATCAGTTTCGCATCTTACGGTTTCTTTAAAATGCTCCAAAACTAATTTCTGGACTTCTTCCTTAGTTTATTTTTCCGCAGGATCTACTATGCCTAAAGAATCTAAATTCCACAAATCTGTAATTTTGGCATCGTTTACATATAATGAAAGGACCAAAAGAGAACTATCCCTTTCATTTCCGCCAATTTTGCCCATAGTGGTCCAACCCAGTTTTGTTTGCATCGCAACCAAACCACAAGATAAATTTTCTATTTTTCCTGTAAACAGTTCTCCCACAACATCTGCTCCCAAAAGTACATGTATTTCATTTAAATTTCTTTCATATAAACAATTTTTACCTTCAGGGCAGATATCGCTCAAAAATATATTTTTTCCTTTTAATTCCGCAATACAACGAATGTCTCTAATTTTGGGTACATTAGCACAAATTTTTTCTTGTTCCATCACCTCAATTTTAATCTTTTTACCTCCCCTTAAACCCCTTAAATTAACAGAATAACAGTTATGATCTACCGTTGTTTCGGTACCTCCAAACAACCCGTGAGTAATTCTGACCTTTCTTAAACTTTTTAATTCCATCTTATTGGCTACGAACTTTGAAATATACGACTTAGAAGACGCCGTATCTAACAATGCGCGTACTATATATTCACAACCATTATTTCTAACATAAACATATAAAGTTTGTAAATAAACTTCTTTCGGCAAGTTTTCATTCGCAAAAAAGGCAGTATCTGACACTTCGGTCTGTTGTTTAGGTTTTTCCCTTTTTACGTTTCTATAACAAAACAACGTGTTATGACTCCCGTTGCAAATCCGGCATTTTATATTTTTTTTGCAAAAACGCGATAAATGTTTTTCCATTTCTAAGCACTTAAAACATGCTCCCTTTTTCATTAGAATGTTCTTAATTTCATCAATAGATAACTCATTAGTTCTATCGCAATCAACCGATGAGTGATGAAATGATTCACAAAAAACGCAGTTTATTACGTTTAAATTCTCTTTTTTGTTCGTTGACACTAAATCATTAGCTGTGGGATAATTTTTTTGTTTATTATTATTTCGAAACGAATTAAAGTTTTTCTTTTCAGGAGGATTAAAAAATGTTCTATCTTCGTTCATTGGGTTTATTACTAAATTCGCCTTTTCTCTAGCTTTTAAACAAGTAGATAAAAAATTCATCAATTCTTCAATTTCATAAAATCCTTTTTCATTATCGGACTTATTAAGTTCTATTAACAAATCTTTCGGAATTGTTTTCAAAATGGTTGTACATAATACACTTGAAATGCTATTTAAATCTGTTCCTAAGCTTTGCAAACTTCTCAGTTCTACTGATAATTTATCAAAATATTGTCGGAAAGCATATATATCATTCGAAGTTCTCAAAGGCTTGATAGCTAAAAGATTACTAATATGATTGTGTATTAATAATTGTTTATTAGCAAACCTACTTTTCAGCAATTCTATAGCCGCATCGTACTTTTTTTCGGAAACAGGAAAACCTTCTATTGTGTTTAAAGCGGTCGATCTTAATTGCGATCTTAAATAATTAAATTTATCAACTTTATTTAACGACTTATTATCATGAATGGCCGATTCAAAACTGCTCCAAAAGGAAAGCCATTCATTTATATTTCCATCAAATATTGGTATATGCAATTTCGGTAACTTAACTTTTACCGAATTATCCACTTTTTCATTAAATGTACTGTCTGAAAATTGTTCTTTGTTACTTTCTTGTTTTGATTTTAAATTTAAAAATCCGGCATTTAATTCTCTAATTTTCTGATTTGCGCGTGACTTCCATAATATTACATTTTCGCTATACTTTTCAGCGGCTTCTAATTCTTTCTCTAAATCATCGGGATTGACTAATAATTCAATTGAATTATCTGTTGTCTTAAGTGACTTAAATTTGTCGGTCAATGTTTCAACATGTTCTTGCAGTTCTTCGATAGACACATCGTCTGATTTTATGGAAGTTTCGATTTTATTTAGAATTTTCGTAACAGCCGATCGAAAAATTGTTCTTCTTTTTTTAAGTGTTTCTAAACTTTCAGCCATTTTTTTTCTCTTTTTCTCTACTTAATTAGTTTATTTCGAAATTCAAATTCTTAATTGTTTCAAAATATATTACCACCGTACATCCCGCGACAGGGATGCTATGTTAATTTCAAATTCGTTATTTCAGTAGAAAAATATTCTTAAAATAATAATATAAAATTTTCCTACCTTTCTCGAGGGTTCTTGAGGGATGCACGGTGGTCCGAATCTAAATTCTTGGCCGTCTTCAAAGACAGAAAATCCACATAAAAAAAAAAAGAGACAAAACGTAAACACACAAAAAAGAAAAGTTGATTATTTACACACGCGCGCACAGATATTACATGTTTCTTGATCATTATTCTTAAAAAGACTACATCGAAATCTGAAAGGTACAAAAAAACATTAATAAAAAAGATCGTAAAATAACCAATCAGCTTTAAGTTTGCACAAGAAAGAAAAAAAATAAATAAAAGAAAAATGTTCTGAAAATCAGCGGCTGCTGGTGCCAGAATGTCTTCGTGAAGAGTGTTTTCACACTAAGTGTAAAAGATGGCAAGTATGATATTGTATAGCAGAAGGCACTCGCACCTAACTCCTCTCTGTACAGATTAATTTTTTAAAAAAGAAAAAAAGCTGTAAATTAAAAAACCCACTCCCCCCCCCAAAAAAAAAGATTAATTTCCCATAGACTTATGAATGAGTACAGCCCAAGTTATTAATAAAGTGTCATGCACAATTGAGCATGTATCAACCATACTTTTACCAAGGACATCATACTTAACACAAAAACAAATCTATTCTAATTCTTTTTAAATAAAAAAATAAGATGGACAACATTTTTCTGGTCATCTTCTGCAATTTCATATGCATATATGAAAGTTCATACAATTTCAAATGCCGTTGCTTAACAGGCAGGCTTGGCACTGGGAACTCAGCTTCATCGGCATGAACGTTATCCTCTGCTTCTTCACCAATATTTTCATTTTTTGCATTATTATACATTTCTCCTATGTTTAGGATACTACATGTTGCAACACCTTGATCAATGGAAACATAATCGCATCCTCTGTTATCTACAACCACTCTTTATTTGCGTTATTGTCATCATTATCAACACAAACAGCACAAATGAGTTATTTTCGGATAAAAGAAGTAATTCCGGTTTGTATGTCATATGGATTCACACGACTTTCAATCTCATTTCGGTAAAGGGAAAAATTTTACAACGATGAATGCGAGAAAACTACTTTTTGAAGAACGATGCTTGTGGGTTTCGTTAACATTATTTAAGTATAATTCGTGCGAGGACCGTAGAAATAAAACGATCAATGCCGGAACGATAGATCGGGGTTTTACTGTAATACGTTGGCTCATCCACAAATGAACAATTTTAGCTTTAAAACAAGAACAAAAATGAATAACTGATTAGATTATGAAACATCTCCCAACTATATTAAAATACTGTTAAGAATATTCCATCGTGTTCATTTAATGAAATGAGATGTTGAACTAAACATGAAAAATGAGTAAAATTTCTTTTCAGGAATAGGTGTTCACAGCCTTGCATGTGATTTAAGAACCTTGTAATACACTACAAATAAATTAAATTTCAAAAGCATATCACAGCTGAAAATGCACATCAAGCAATAATCGCTTATAGCCACAAAACAAACATTTATTAGTATTTCAATTAGTTAAGTGATTCTTTAAATAAATGACATATTCAATAATCTATAGAAAATTGTTATAGAGCATCTCAGTAATCTATAACAAATTCATCACATTTGAAATGGTTAATATCATTCAAATTTCCAGCAAACTATTTTTCACATATATTATAATTCTTTAGGGCATTCTTAGCTATTTAATCAATACTCAACGAAAAACATACTGATTTCCCCATGAGTGAGGTATATGAATTTTATGTTTGAAATAATGAAACATCATTTAAGTCTACTAAAAACTATGTTTTACAATTGACTACAATGTAAAGAAATACTTTTGAGTGCTTTTGTAAACAAACTATAATCGTTACTTGTTCCATACACCATAGATAACACTTTAACAAAGCATACCAATTTTATTATAATTCAAATAATGCAACAACATTAAAATAAACGAAAAAACTTTTCCATTTGATGATACTGTAACAAAATACTTTGTATGTCTCTACAAATTAACCAAAAATAGCATACACTTTACTTTCAATGCCGAAATTGATAAAATTTCAAAATATAACAATTACAACTCAATACTTTTTTGAGTTGGAGCATGGAAAGGAAAATGGCCAGTGAAACTGGAACACTTTTCAGTTATGTTAAAAAGGATTAAAAGTAAAAATGACAGCATGAACCCATATAGTCGAAGAGCCGACCACACAAGACTAAGTCGCAAGAAAAATTCCTTCATTTTATGGAAGCATAGTCATAGGGGAATCTAATGATCCATGTCTGCCGGAAGTGAAATGGTGCATAAGACAAAAATTGATACCACTAGTGGTTCACTCGTAGGTTTAGCATTGTGTCTGCCATACAATCAAAAGTAGGAAAACATGGAAACTGGATGCAGGAAAACACAATGCTAATCCTACAAGTCAACCACTAGTGGTATCAATTTTTGGCTTATGCACCACTTCGCTTCCAGCAGACATGGATCATTAGATTCTTCTATTAGCACTCTTCCATAATATGAAGGATATTTTCTTGTGCTCAATGACTTAGGGTTTTGTGTGCTCGGCTCTTGGTTTAATACAGAGTATAGACCCAAAAATCTGCTCATCATTTTTTCTTTCAATTTCACCTGATTACTAATTGACTGGTAAATTCTTGAATTGGTTAGTCAGTTTGAAACGTTGTCAGTCAATTCATGAATTGGCCGATTCCTGGTTTAGGATGTAATATATAAATTTTTGAGAGAAAACAAAGTGTTTCTTTCAAGGATTTTATTAGTCATTATATTAATACCTAATATTTCATTTTATTTGGAGCAATCACAATGGTTTCGAAGAAATTTGATTTAATTCAAAACATTAAATTTTAAAATAAAATAAAAATATTTTTCAAAATATGCAGTCTCAAACAGGCCGGCAGCCTATACTCACTGTGCAAACTGGCTGGCAAATTCTCAAGTTGGTTAGTCGTTTTGAAACGTTGTCAGTCAATTCATGAATTGGCCGATTCCCAGTTTAGGATGTAACATATAAATTTTTGGGAGAAAAAATAAAGTGTTTATTTCAAAGATTTTATTAGCCTCCGATGCTATTTCTTTCAGACAAGCTAAAAATGTCGTGTCATCAGCCCTGAATTTTCTACTGAACCGATTTTGATAATTATTTTTTTAAATGAAAGCTATTTATTTGTAGTTGTGCCCATTTTAGCTATTTTTAAATTTATTTACATTTTTATTTTTAATTTTAAATGCTTTTTTACAAAATATTTCAAAATGGTGGCAACTTAGTTTAGCTTTTCTTTCGATAAAAAAATTTATTTTCCATTATTACTTTCCACAATTCAGAAACTTTATTTCATCAGTGAACATGTCCTCGGATTTAAAAGAAAAAAGTTAATTGTTTTTGTAAAATTTAACCACAATAAAATGATTGCATATAATTATGCATTAATTGAGGTAAAAAAATATATTTACTGAGAAATAATATTAAAAATGTAAAAAAAATAACAGAAAATAATTTATGATAAAAATTAACGTCTAAAGCAAAGTAAGAAATATTTCAATTGAGGAAAATGATGGCATTCAGCAACCAGATAAAATGGATTTACAATATTATTACTGACGCCTTTTTCATATTACTAATAACAGTAACTTTTAAAAAACATTTGAAGAGAAAATGACGTCACTATTTAAAACATCGCATTTTTACTCATAACGATATTACATTTCAATATTTCTTTTTATTATGGACACTGAGATTTTACTTTCAGATGACTTCAGTTAGTGAAAATAATGTCATAGTAAAAAAGAAATTAGTTTTTTTTTTTTTTTTTTAATAAATCTACTTTTCTGTAGTGCATATAAAACAAAATTTCTGGATTTCGCCGGCACTCAGATTACAATTTTAACTGAAGATGTGCAAATATTTGCATGCAAAATTGTAACTGGAAAACTTAACTTTGGAAATATATTTATTATATATTGATTCAATAATGTAATTACTTTTGCTTTTTTTTTTTAAAGCCAAATCAATCGGGTCTTTTAAACATTTCATTCGTCGAATTCGACGGGATTCCACTCGTTTTATTGTTAAAATGCATTTCCTTTTTCCCAGAGTCTACAAAAAAAAAGCGTTTAAACTAAAGAAAAAATCTGTTTTTGATGAATCTAGTCAATGAAGAAGTAGCACGTCAAATTGTATCTCTTTATTATTCCGCAATTCCAAAGTCTCAGAGAGAAATTGCTAATCAACTGGGTATTTCAAGACGTTCTGTTTGCTATTACATTGATAAACACAAGAAAAATGAAGTTAGTTCATTGCATTCTAAACGGGGTCGCCCTTCTAAAAAACCTCTATCGATTTTTTAAAAAATGTTTTAAATTTTTTTCTCTAATCGGAGGCGAAACTGAATTCTGCAATGGAAGTATCTACATTCAACTTGTTATTATTATTACTTTTGAAAATCTACCTTTATTTAATATAAAAGTAGCCATTTTTCATTTTTGACTCTGAGTATTCTGCTGAATCAATTTGAGTTTTTTTTTAATAACAGCAGAATCGTTTTTCTTGGATTTATTACTGTTTCATTTTTATAACTTCTTCAAAATGGTGGCAATCAGTTGTTTTTAATATTCCAGAGAAAAAGAAAATAATTAGAATTGATATATGCTTTATTTATTCATCATAATTAAAAAGAAAATGCAGTTAAAAATTTAAATAAAACATGTTTAAGAGTTCAAGGGGGATTCACGCTCCGTAAGAGTTAAACAACATCATTATAAACTATTTAGATGTGGCAATCCCAAAATCTTCTTTTACCTCATACATGTTAACACTTCCTGAAAAATGCAACATAGCAACATCTCCGGTTAGGTGATTTCCACCAAAATCTAATCAGCAACAATTAATGTCAACTTTTAACGGGATCTGAAGTTTGATAAAAATCCTCGCATTAATTTCTGAGGTACAGTTATTGCGGAAATCTTAAAAAATTCTGCATAACAATGCCACCTGCTCGGTGATATCAAAAATTAATCAGGATCAATTTTTGTCAGGTACTAGTTGAAACTTAAGTTTGATGAAAATTTTTGCATTATTTTTTGAGATAGAACTACTGCGATAGCCTGAATGTTTCCTTCAGGTCCCTCTTGACATCATTTTAAATTTATTGAAGTATTTTTTTTTTTACTAACATTATATAAATTCAAGTAAAACTTTTTTTTTCTTTCTGACATAGAAAACTTTTTTCCCCTCATTGATTTCATTCAATTAAAAATAAGTAAATAAATACACACGCCAAGAATATCTATTTCTCTCTGATTTCAATTTCTCTCTGAATATTTTTAGCATATATGTAACGACTTCGGATGTTTTACAGTCGTGGCATAATAAATGGGACTCGGGAGCCTCTTGTTGGATCGAACTCTTTTATTCGGCCGCTCTTCGTACAGATAAATTCGCGAGTCCGGTCGGAGGTCGCCGAGCCGTTTACGGGTATTCTGGAGGGTTACATGGCCGTAGTTTCTGCAGGCCTCTCAAATCTGCAAAGTCTCTCGTTTTTCGCGCGTGTTCTTGCTAATATGTTGGGGATTGTAATATTTTCCAGCAGAGGGCAGAGTTGTGAATTTGGGAGGTACATTCAATTTAATTGGTTCTTTAGCTTTTGATTGATATGTGGTCAAGGCCTGCACAATTCCCGGGTCGGTGACGCATGAGCCCTAACCACAAATGGCTGCAACAATCCCTTAGATCATCAATTTTAATCTTAAGGAGCGTCCGAAATTAATCTCTGAAAGTAATAAATGTTAGGCTGGGAAAGAAAGTTACCAGGGGCAAAATAGCTTTAAGCTTCAGAATTAAAGTTTAAAAATATTAATTTGGATTTTAAACTTTTGAATTTTAAATTTAAGTTCTTAAAAAGGGGTTAGTTTTTATCCTTTCATATATATTTGTTGCTTTGGTGTTTTTATATAATAAATACAATATATGATTCATTTGTTGCTGTTTATCTACCTAATAAAAAAAAACTACTTTATCCATTACACTTATTTAATTAAAATAAACAAGTCCAACTACAATAAAAATTCGAGAATTCTTTTTATTATTAAAACTTTAATACAAGTTTATTTTTCACAATGTATATCTAAAAGATGTCCAATGGATACTGTTTTTTATTATCTTATCAGCTGTCAGTATGGAAAATACAAATACTTTTTTTTTTCTTTTTACATATGCAAAACATATTTAAAATAATGAGTTTTCACTCTGGTATTATTCTAAGCATAATTCACAACTGCCAATAATGAGAATAAGTGTCGTCGCATTGTATTGATACCTATAGTAGCAAATGCACATTTAGAAACAGTAAAATTACTAAAATGAACATAGAAAACTTTTTTCCCCCTCATTGATTTCATTCAATTAAAAATAAGTAAATAAATACACACACCAAGAGTAAAATTTTGTGATAAAGATAATAAAACTATAATTCTCTAATATTACAAATATAATAATGGTAGTAATAATAAAACTTTAGAAAAACAAATGAAAAACACACACTTAATTGATAAAAATGTATAATCAATGGAATGTCTTCATCTTCCCTCCCCCCCCCCAAAAAAAAAAATTTATATAACATAAATCCATAAATATAATAAATAATTAAGTAGGATATGTGAAGAATTAGAATGTAACGGATCATAGATCATTAGAAGAAAAAATAATGCACCAGTGACAGTTTCTTTTCTTATCCAATAAAAGTGACTGAAAATCTAAAAAAAGTGAGCGAAAAATATACATTAATAAAATAAAGGAAATTTAAAAATATTTCGAAAACAGATTTGTTTTAGATTAATAAATATACACTTTAAAAAATCCCTAACAATTTTAAGTTTTTTTTCCCCCTTCTTCTACCAAATGAAATTTCATAACAGATTAAAAAAAATTATATAAACAATAACAAATTAATAATGATAACAAATACACATTAAAAAAAAAAATTATTTGACAGTTTCTTGTTTTTCTTTTCATAGCGCTTCATTACTTTTGCTTGAATTAAATGCAATGCACACAGAAAACAAAAATAGAATACAGGATATGAATTTTTCAAGATTTAATAGAACAAAACACCCTTTAAATTAATTTAAATTCTTCTAGAATTGTTATAATTATATCTAGACCTTTTTTTATAAGTATGTGAATATTAGAACTACCGATTAGTGATGGGCGATTCTGGAAATTTTGAGAATCGATTAAAATCGATATCGTATAAAGCAACATCGATCATAATAAGAATCGATTTCTCAGTTCTAGAATCGATACTAGAATCGATATTTCGATATTTAGGTTCACACAGAGAAGATCCAAATTACTAATTCCAAAACTTAGACAATCAGCAGGACCGTAATTACCGCCTCCCCCCCCCATCCCCATTTAGGGAGGCATAGAATTAAGCTATTGCAGATTTTAGAGTCGGATAATAAGAATTTTAAAATTTAAAATGATTGTCACTTATGGTTTTCAGTTACGCAAAAACTTTGACAAATTTAAGAGACATAACTCAACTAATAACAACACTGAGTAACTTGGCATTAAACCGAGTATAAAGAGTGCCAAGAGCGTGTAGCTAGGATAGGGAACAAGGAGTATAGACAAAAAAAAAAAAAAAAAAAAAAAAAAAAACTTTTTTTTTTTTTTTTCTAATGCCAACCAAATGTTACACGAGATAGTTTGGAAGAACATAAAATATGCCCCATTCCCAAGGGGTCAGGTAACCCCCATTCTTGACGGAAAGACGACCATAGCCCAAATGTATCTTTTGTCGAAGTTTCAAAATGAGGATTTACAATAAAACAGAACGAGAATTGGACATTTTAAAAATTGCATGCATACTTTGAACGGCCCATTTAGTAAAGATTAGCGAGGAAGGGGAGGGGGGCGAGGGATTAGAACGGACGAACTTGAAAAAAAAATAATTAACTAATAACCCAAATAACTGAGCTTCTAAACAAAAATATAGTGTTTAACTTAGTGTTGAATTCATGGGGTGGACCGCGGGGAACATGCACTCTTTGAAACTATAAAAAGTGCCAAGAGCATGTAACTAGGTGGAGAGAGGGGTAGTAACAGAAAAAAACGAGGAGATAAAAGCTTTATAACGATATGTTACATGAGATGATGTGGAAGAAACAAAAAATATGCCCCCCACCCAGGGGGGTAAGGTGAATCCCAAACGGACAGAAGGGCGACCCCGGCCCAAATGTATCTTTTGTTGAGGTTTCAAAATATGGATTTATAACAAAATAGAACGAGGATTAGACTTTTTTTTAAATCGCAGTCATAATTTGAACGAACCTGTAAGTTAACATTGGTGAGGAAGGGGGGGGGGAGTAGAACGGGCGAACACGAAAAAAAAAAAAAAAAAAATAGTGGCACTCTGACAGTGCCGATAGAAGTGAAACCTTGAACAATTACGTGTGTATTTTTGAATCGTTAGGATGTATAATTTTGAATCGCCAGGAAATACTTTTAAATGAATAAAAAAAGGTTCTATAATATTAAAAAAAATATTAATGTCTATAAAAAAAAAAAAAAAAAAAAAAAAAAAAAAAAAAAAAAAAAAAGCGCGATACCATATGTCCAGCTATTGTAGTTAACTCACTATAACTACTTTCCTACATTTTAAAACGCGATAAATACACCAACCAAATTTAGACCATACTATCGATACCTTAATCCTTATCCAAATAAATCATTTTGTATTAATGCCTGTTACAATATCTGTAGATTACTTTTTGAATTATTCAAATCGGACATTCCATTCAAAAGATATTACGAATTTAAAGATGACAATCTAAAGAAATAACAGCGCTGCTGAGTACTCGGTGGCCAAAAAGCTTAGGGATTATGTGTACAATCAAACGATTGCGGGTTCGTACCCCAGTTTCGCTGATATGTATCAATGTTTTTTTTTTTTTTTTGAAGAAGAAGAAGTTTGAAAAATAAAAATTTTAATACATTATGGGTCCGTAATGTGACCTGAAATGATGGGAGAAAATTTCTTTTGCTAGATTTGTAATGTATGAAGCATAAGCTTTCAATAGACATATTGTATCAACAAAAACCCCCTCTGCCCCCCCCCCCCCCCAAAAAAAAAAGGTCCTATAGGGAAAACCGGGAAACTGGAAAAGCAAAAAGAACAGTGAGAAATGGTTAGCTATACTAGAATTTTTCTCATCACTGTAATTCCTATATAAGCAAAGTTATAGCCTTTTAAAGATTGAAATGAAGTGAAGAAATAAGCAAAATTAGGTGAGTGATCGACAGGGGGGGGGGAGAATCCACAGCTCTAGGGGTGCCATGTAGCTTAAACTTTTAAGTTAAAAATGGTAGAAAATTAAATGAGCGAATTTTTAAGGTGTATATTGAGGGAGGGTGCAAGCCCATCCCCCTCAAATTTTTTTTTTTGTTTCTTTTGAAGAAACAAAAAAATATGCCCCCCGGTGGGGCGCAGATAAACCCCAAACGGGCGGAAGGGCGACTTTTTATTTATCTTTTGTCAAGGATTTAAAATGTGGATCTAAAATAAAATAGACCGAGAATTGGACATTTTTAAAACTATGCATATTTCGAACGGCCCTGTAAGTTAAAACTGACGTGAAAGGGGGGATTAGAAGAGACGAACGTAAAAAAAAAAACATAATAAACTAATACTTCAAATAACTGGACTTCTAAACAAAAATATAACGATTTAACCTAGTGTCGAATTAATGGGGTGACCCGCAGGGGATTTCCCCCCCCCCCCCAGAAGTTATGAGATTTTATGCTTTTTAAATGCACAAATTGCGATTCCCCAGTGGTGACCATCCCCCTCCAAACCTAATGACGCAAATCCCCCCCCCCCCGCAAAAAAACCCTTCATACTTTAACATCCCCCCCCCCCCAAACATAATACAAATTGTAAATTATATTCTACCTATAATCTACTGCACATTCAAGAGATAGCGAAATGAGAATAGCAGAATGAGCTAATATTGCCCTTATCTAGAATTTAAAGAAAGAAAACATAGGAACATTTCTGGAATTAAGTTTTGAAATATTAAAAAATTAAAAATCTCCCCCCCCCCCCCCAAAAAAATGTACTTTTTCTCAAATTCCCCCCCCCCCCCAAAAAAAAAAAACTAAATTGTATGACGCATCTTGCGCCACCAAACCCCTCTCTGGGCACCCATGCACAAATTGCGATTCCCCCTCTCTTACAGAGCTCTAAAACATGATGCCTTTCTCCGGAGTCGCAGAAAAATACTTGCATTCAACATTGATTTAGCCTAGAAAGAAAAAAAAAATCGAAATCGAATCTAAAGATCAAAATCGAATCTAAAGATCGACATCGAATCTAAAGATCGACATCGAATCTAAGATCGACATCGAATCTAAAGATCGAAATCGAATCTAAAGATCGACATCGAATCTAAGATCGACATCGAATCTAAAGATCGACATCGAATCTAAAGACCGATCTTACGGGCAGAATCGATTTTACAGTTTTACTTTCTTTTGTAACTTTACAAGAAGAGAGTATTAGATTCGTGAAAAATTTTGACTTCCCGTTTTTGATGGATTTATATATTTTAGAAGGTTTTTAACACGATTTCATGTATTTTAAGAAATATCTGTCTGTGTGTGTGTCTGTCACTCTGTGCGTCTGTATACGACAAAAATTTCTGACCGTTCTATCTGAAGAACAAATGCACGGAATTCCACAAAACTTTAGATTTAGTTTGACCTTGATATAAACTGTATCTAATTAATTTTTGGTGCATATAGCCTAACAGGTGGCGCTGCCATACTGCATTTTTTGCGATTTGCGCAACAGCTATATCTGATAAACGAATGAACGGATTTTCATCACATTTTAGATCCTGTTAGTCCTTGACATGAATTGATGTTTTCTGCATTTTGATGTGTATAGCTTCTCAGATGGCGCTGCTATACTGAATTTTTCACAATTTCCACTCAGCGCCATATGAAAGGGGGGGGGGGAGGCGAAAGGAAGCGGTCGTTCCGAGCACGGAAATTTAGGGGGCGCTAAATTTTTACTACTAACATCACTTCTAGCCTATCACAAGAAAAAGTTAATGGGGGGGGGGGGGGGGGGGGCTAAATTGGAACTTTGAACCGGGCGCAGTTCTCTTTTCGCACGCCCCTGTTTCCATTTTAGCTTTATCTCAAGAACTAATGCACGGACTTTCATAAAAATTTAGATTCAATTAGTCCTTGATATTATTTGATGCTAATTACATTTTGGTGGAAATCGCTTAAGAGATGGCGCTGCTATACTGCATTATTCATGATTAACGCAATAGCGCTATCTCAAGAACGAATTTTCATCAAAATTCAGATTCAGTAAATCTCTGAGATAGATTAGTGTTATTTAGTTCTTGGTGTAAATTGCCCAGCAGGTGACGCTGATATGCTGCATTTTTTAGCTCACAGGCTATCATAGCCTGAGAGCTTATGTGCCCGTCCGTTCTGTATGTTCGTGCGTAACGCGATAACTCATGATAAAAATACGGATCCACTTGAAATGTTGTATATAGGTATATCCTGATAAGGCGCTTCCCTGATTAGTTTTTGGAGCTCATTCGATATGTATAAGGGGGAACGGGGGCTCATGCCCCTCCCCTTAATGGATATAAATGGGTTTTTCATGCAGAATTAACAGTTTTTGTCCAAAATTTAAATATAGGATCATTCTGATGAGGTGATTCCGTGACTATTATTATGTGTTCATTGAATAAGTATAAACAGGGGGAACGGGGGGGCCCATGCCCCCCCCCCCTTTAATTGATATAAACGGGATTTTCATGCAGAATTAACAGTTTTCGTTCAAAATTTAGATATAAGATCATTCGGATGAGGCGATACCGTGGCTGTTATTAGGTGTTCATTGAATAAGTATAAACAGGGGGAACGGGGGGCTCATGCCCCTCCCCTTAATTGATATAAACGGGTTTTTCATGCAGAATTAACAGTTTTTGTCCAAAATTTAGATATATTATCATTCTGATGAAGCGATTCCGTGACTGTTATTATGTGTTCATTGAATAAGTATAAATAGGGGGAACGGGGGGCTCATGCCCCCCCCCCCTTAATTGATATAAACGGGATTTTCATGCAGAATTAACAGTTTTCGTTCAAAATTTAGATATAGGATCATTCGGATGAGGCGATACCGTGGCTGTTATTAGGTGTTCATTGAATAACTATAAACAGGGGGAACGGGGGGCTCATGCCCCTCCCCTTAATTGATATAAACGGGATTTTCATGCAGAATTAACAGTTTTCGTTCAAAATTTAGATATAGGATCATTCTGATGAGGCGAGTCCGTGGCTGTTATTAGGTGTTCATTGAATAAGTATAAACAGGGGGAACGGGGGTTCTAATGCCCCTCCCCTTAACTTGCATAAATGGATTTTTCGATCAGAATTGTCAGATTTCGTTCAAATCTCTGAATAGTTTTGGAAGTTTAATGGTTAAGTATAAAAGAGAGGAATAACTCCTCTTAAATTATATAAATGCTAAATGGGTTTTTATTAAGAATTATCCGATTTGCTCTGAATTTTGGATATAGATTTTTTAATATGATAAAGCATGTACTTGATAGTTTAGGAAGTTCAATGATTAAGTATAAAAAAGGAGAAAGGGGAGAGCTGTTTCCCCTTCTTAATTTTTTTTTTCGAACGGAATTAACGAAAATACAAGGCTGTAATGTACAATTAGTATGCGTAGCCTGTGAGCTCAATGCCATCAGTTTAACTGGGCAATATTCTTTTTATTATGATTTCGCAATAGCTGTATCTCGCGCTTTCATGGATTTTAATCAAAATTCAGATTCAGCTGGTACTTAATAAAAATTGATCCTGATCAATTTTTGGTGTACATCACTCAAAAAAAAAAAAAAAAAAAAAAAAAAACGCTATTTTGCAAGGGGGGGGGGGGGGGGGGAGGGCGGGTTCTGAGGTTTCTTTAATTCTTCTATCTTAGAAACTAATACACTGAAATTTTGGAATTGGCACATTCGTCTATTTTATCTTCGACTTTTGAAGGAAAATGAAAATTATATTACCTTCAGAGAAATCGATTAAAAATTTTAAAGTATCGATTAAATCGAGTTGGCCGTAGTATCGATTAAATCGATTTAAAAAATCGAAATCGCCCATCACTACTACCGATATATAAACTGATACATCTTTGGAGATGTTTTCTAACAATTTTAAACTTTTTTTTGTAGTCCCCCATAATATTTGTCTCGGGATTGAGGAAGTTAAAGAAATATATTTTGAATATAGTAGTTCAAATTCCATGTAATGTTCAGCTTTATTTGTTAATTTATGGAAGCCAGGAAAATAACATAATAAAAATTACTCAATTTTGACATTGACTTTACATGACTTAAATCACATTATTTTCACAGAAATGTCTAAAAGATCTTACTGGTAGCTATGATTTTACTACTTCTAAATTTAACTGTTAAAAATAAAAAGAATTACTCTGCAGCGTTATACAGTAGACTCCCTCAAATCCACAACTCTCTAAAATCTGCACATATTTTATGGATGTAAACAAGAAACATTCAGTTCAGATGTAGGTGCAAGATTTGATTTTTTTAGTTTTATATATATTCCATATATTTTTTAATTTGTAATTTTTGTTAAAGTTATTGAATTCATGCTTTCTCATGAAGAAAGAATAATTTATTTCTGAAAAAATCAAGATATTGCTATTATCATTGGTAATCACAATCTTACCAAATATATTTATGCATTAATCAAGCTTTTTTAGTTATTGTCTGGCTAAACCTGAAATAAAGCTTCGTTATTTTATGATCCTGATGTGAATTAGTAATGTACCTTTATGAGGCAAGTTTCATTGAATAATTTAGGAAAAATACATTTCATCTTTATAATGAATATTTAATCATATATTACTGATTATTAATTTGATCTTTGCTTTTAATATTTTAATCATTTTAAAAATTATCTAATTTTTTATTATTTTAGTTTATTACTAATTTTAATAGTTTAGTATATTGAAAGCGTTCATTATATTTTTGATTTCATTATTAATTACATTCAAATTACTTTTTAAAAATATATACAAAGCAATGACCATAAATTTATAAAATTCTAAAATCCGCACAACTGCTGTTCCCAAGCTTTGCGGATTTGAGGGAGTCTACTCTATTTATACATGATAAAGAATTAAAATGCAGGCCAGGAAAATGACATTCATTTTCAGTGACAATTATAGTTTAATTAAGAAAAATTATTTGTAAAATATAGAACTTGTTACTTTCCTCATATATTTGTTTTATGAGGTATAAATACCAATTAAAAAAAAAAAAAAAAAGAAAGAAAGAAAGAAAAAACCCAGCTATTTATATAGTACATATAGTTGAACCTCGAAAATCCGAACCTCCAAATTCCGGAAATCTCTAAAATCCGGACATTTTTCCAATTTCAGTTTTATTAATTTTTAAAATAAGACATAGCTGTAATTTTCATCAACTGCAGTTAAATTCTGAGAACTGTACTAAAAAATATATATATAGATATATTCTGGTTAATATTGTAATGACTTGCCGTTAATTAAAGACTGTATTATTACAAAAATTAAAAAGTTAAAAAGCGTTCAACAAAATTTACAGTAATGAATCATGATGAAATGAATGAATCATTGAATGAATCATAAATTTTGATACTTGAAAAAATTTGGGTTAAAAAAAAAAAAAAACGTAAATTCTGTCGAAAAAATGCAGAAAAAACGAAGAAATTTATAAAAAAAAAAGAAAGACAAATCAAGCATGAAATCAATTTAAAAATCTTGAAAAAACGCACATTTCATCAAAGATTCATGATTCATTCATTTCATAATGATTCGTCTCACTCTCAATTGCCTTTGAGAATCGGGAGGGAGGGCGCTTTCTCGGGATTTTTTGAAATTTTCAAATTCTTTATAAAGTGGGGAGGGGGCGTCTGATCGGGATGAGCGGATTAATGGGATTTTACGGTATTATATAGCCATAGAAAAAGATTTTTTAATAAACCTCCAAAATCCGGAAAATTTGAAAATCCGGAATCACCGTGGTCCCGATGGTTCCGGATTTTCAAGGTTCAACTGTACAACAGAAGGCCCTTTACTTTGCACACATCACAGTGCAACATGCAAAAAAAAAAACTGAAATTCTAAGCTTTTTAATTGTTTTATTTATGTTATCAGAAATGCAATGTCTCTTGAAAATACGTCTAACGATATTTTTTTTTGGAATGTATCAAAAGAAATTACATTATATGACATTTAATAGGAATTTTATTGTGAGGACTGCAATTTCCGTATTTTTTTATATTCACCCTAATATTCATTGCTTATAAGCTTTTTGCATAAGTGTTATGGATACCTGGAATGCAGATGTGTAATGTCCTCAAGTTTTAGCACAAACTTTTATTATTAACTATTTTCATCTTATTTTATTACAGGATTTCTGAAATTGAAGATTTTAGTTTCAAAACTTGCCTTAACCAGAAAATCAAATTTTGGAAATTTGCAATTGTGTCCATTAGTTTTTATTGCAAAACCAAGATTTTAGAATGCCATACGTACTTTGATGAAACTAGTTTTTAGCAGATTACAGTGTTTATTTATTTATTTTTCAAATAGAATAGATTAATAGAAAAAAACATGATTTTTTAAAATTTTGGATAAGGCGAGTTTTGAAACTCACATCCTCAATTAAATTAGGCAAAACTTTTTGTTTTAAAACACTGGTGTTAAAAGTTGTTGGTCGTATACAGAATACTAATCACAAAAGGGATAACATTTTTTTAAAAATTATATTCATTAAAATACATATAATCTAATTAATCATAGAAATAGTTATTGTAAATGCCATACAAAGCTGTCAATCAGAAAATCCTTTCAATACTTTAACAACAACCACGTTTTTCAATGATTTCTCTTGGATTTTTAATAATTTTGCCAGTAATCCAAAATGATTAACCTTAGCAAATACAAAAGACAACATGATTTTAATTTTATGATTACAAAACAGCAACAATACTCAGCAGATCCAAGTATGTGAATATAGCACATTCATTCTTATTGCATTTTATAAACTCTTCCATAAAATCTATCAATATTAAAAAAAAAATTACTAACAAGCCATAGTATCAAATTTGTACATACTTATGTTTGTACATTTAAAACTAAAGCTACAGTTGATGGAAACATTAAAACAGCTAAATTTGAATAACATAATAAAATTATTTTTATGGAAAAGTTAAATGTCCAAACCAAATTAACAGGACAAAAATTATGTATTTTTTTAAATTCAAAATTTAAATTAATCCTTCAATAAAGGTTTTAATAACATTCTTATTAAAAAAAATATTATATGAAAATATTAATTAGATAGAAATACAACTTTGAGATTCTTGAAAGATAATCACAGTTTAGCTTTGATCAACTGTACATGGCATTTATCTAAAAAGTTCTGCCACCAAGTAAATTTCTTTAAGGCACTTGAAGTGTTTAATGTCATCCATACAAGTTTTTATAAATCTGAAACATAAGAAAAAAAGTTGCTATAAATAAATTTAACATAAAAATAATTAATTGCAGAATGTTTTATATTATATTAAAATAAAAAATAAAAAAAATAATAATAATTTTAGTACCAAATGAAATTTTCCTTCTTACACAGTTCCCAAACCTATGTCTTATTAAAAAAAAAAAAAAAAAAAAAAAAATATATATATAATAATAAATAAATAATAATAAAAAAAAAATCACCATTTTCTAACAAATAAAACAATAAAAATTCTCCTCTTCTATCACTGTAAATTATTGAATTGTGATACATTGAATTTTTGGCATTGTCTGATTCTGAAAGCAGAAAAACACATTTTCAGTAAATAAATGATATTCGCTGATTTTGTTTAAATTGGAAGCAGAAGCACTTGACAAATCAACATTTTTTCATTTTAAAGTGTGAATGGTAATCCATTGCAAGCAACTGGTTGAGAACTGATAAGTTTCAAATGAAAGTAACACAAACCAAAAATAGAAGTTACAATGAATAATAATAATAAACGGAATAATTCCAATTCTAAAATGCATGCTTGGAATTTATTCAAATGATGCAATTTTTTCTGACTGACATAAAATTTATAGTATTTACATGATTTAATTTATATAACGAAAGTAGTAAGGAGAAAACTAGGTTAATGATGATCAAGATCTTATTTTAAAATAATTTTCTTGAATTTAAATTGAATGATTTTAAAATTTGGAAAATTTCAAAGATCATAATAAAATCAAAATTATTGTGCTTTAGAAGTATGAAGTCCTTAATCTGTAAAATTTTTATCACATTTATAGGACATATTTTCTTTAAGAAAAAAAAAAAAAAAAAAAAAAGACACAAAGATAAACTGAAGGGCTAATAACATCTTAATAACAAAAGCATAGTTTTTTAAAAATACAAAGCTTCATTTAATTAGGAAAGTCAGGAAATACATGAGTATAAACACTCATATTTTTTTTTTTTCTAAATAATAATTTTACCTATTACAAGAATGATAACAATGAACAAATCTTTTCTTGGGTTTATGTATTCTGATTAAGTAATTTCTCAGAAAGAGAGAGGAAGGTATAGTTAATTATGCAAAGTGTTTTACAATAATTATCCAAGTTAATAAAAATTTAACAATTTACAAAAAATAATGATAAAGCAACTGGTCCACTGCTCTTATATCCTAACTGGTTCTTTTGCAGGAAAATCATTCCACTACATCATTAATTTTATGCATTCTGTTGCATCCTCTAACAGATACTTTTAAAGAATGGAAGAAACACATTGCATTACTTGATTCATTTCAAGGAATTGTACATAAATTTTCATAATTTTTTAAAATTTTTATTGAATAACCCATTAATGTTATGAAACTTAAAACAAGATTAACTAAACAATAAAATTTCCCAAGTATAGTAACCTCTGAGTAATGGACACCTCAGAAGCAAGGAATTTGTCTACCATTTGCAAGTGTCTGCTTTTCAAAGATAAAAACATAAATATCGAGATGTTGGAGATTAAGGAGGTTAGGGGTAGCCTGAATTTTCAAAAAATGGATTTTTTTATTTTTGCATTTTTTTAAAGCATAATATCTTAAAAATATGCCTTAAAAATTTAAAGTTCTTCCGACAAATACTTTTTGTGTTATTTGGCAGTTAATAAAGGGTTCTCGGACTTCGAGAACGTTTCAGAGCAGGTAGCTAGCGAAAAGGTTGGGTGTGTGGCTCCTGACGTTTTAGAAGATATCAAGACAATTTATGAAGATCTGAGTAATTTCAATTTAATTTCAAGATGTGAGGGTAGATTTAATCAGAATAATAAGGAGAGCTTCAATTAACTAGTGTGGAAAATATACCCCAAAACAATAAATACAAATTATACTGTACAAATTGATGCATACATAGCTACTGGCATATTCAATTTAGGTATACATTCATTATTGATAATAATGAATGTATTATTAGGACTTAATTGTGGGCATTATTCTCATCGGTTTGCCCCCCCCCCCCCCCCAAAAAAAAAAAACATGTTGCACGCCTGAAAGTGGCAGATAAGCGAACTAACAATAACACTCAAGAAGGTAGAATGTGACATAGGCAACAGCAAATCAATATTTTGGAAGTTTCTACAATGGCTGAAGAACTATTATATGGCCCAGGAATAGATGACATGGTGTAAGTAATTAAATAAATCGTATTACGCAAATCAAGTGTAAAACTTTAAATACATTTTTCTCGAAACCATCTTTTTTTTTTAACTAATGACCATTGTAAAAAATATTTCTAATCGTCCGTATGTTTTAACTCTTTTAAAAGGGTGTAAATTTGGTCTACTGAGGTGCTTTTAAAACATTGTTCTGAAATATGTACGCTTAGATACTTTTAGCGTACAAAAAATATTCTATCCGTGAGTTGCAAAGTGACCTCCTTTCGCCAGTGTATTTTAAAGGGTTAAATCTTATATTTTAAAAACCGATTGAATCATAGATTATACGAATGTTTTTAAGCTTCAAGAATATGTTTTTTGTTTACCGGTACTTATCGGATTGTGCTTTGCTAAGGCAAAACCACAATAAAAACTATCTGTTTTTATTGATTTCATCAAATTTTATTTTGTAGAAAATATTTCTATGGGTCCGAACATTTTGAATTTTCTGTAGGGAGTATAAATTTGTTCTATTGAGAAGATTTTAAAAGATTGAGTTGAAATATGTATGTTAAGATAATTTTAGAAAAAATACCCTCTCTGCGAATCACAAAATGACTTTCTTTTGCCAGTGTATTTGAAAGGGCTAAAATCCAAATATTTTAAAACCAATTGCACCATCGGTTAGAAGAAAGTTTCGATTTTAATACCTTCTTTTTGGTTTGTTTATATCTTAAAAATTACGCCCTGGAGGGGCATTGACAAAAGGAAGAAAAAGTTTTGGAAAAAACGACCATTTTTCAATATTTGTTTTCAAAGGGTTAACTGCAACATTTTTTCGAACTGATTATTGCATTTAAGACCTAAAAATATGATCTTTCGAAATATGACTCTTAAGTTTAACTGCATCGAGTAGTTTGGTTGATTTGGATTTAAACAAAATGATCCAAAAACAGAAATAAACGTCAATAAATGCTTCTTCTTTCGTCTAGATGCGTAAAAGGGTTTGTGCGCATATGCAACCGATTTCTTTCCTCGAACATTAAAAAAATGACTTTTTGAAGAGAGTGAGTTCCGCTTCATAATTAATATCTATGAAACTAATCAAAAAATTAAAACTCTAAGCTTCAGGTGCATCAGGAGAGATATTGGGCTACCCTCAAATTTTTTTTTTTTGCCTCGTATGTCCCGTAGATTTTGCTAGCCATCGCAGACACACACACAGACAGATAGAGCGTTTTGTTCTTTTATTAATTTAGAGATTTTTTTATTATGCTTTTTTTTTTCAAATTTTTGTAAAGTTGTGTCAAAACATAATGCATCCATGTCATATTGTTATTTTCATTTAATAAATTGAGTTACTGACAAAAAAAATTATTAAAATTTCTCTGTTTTTTCATGCCGCTGACTATCCCTAACCCCTTAAGAGACTATCTGCTACTCGGGAGTGTCCATTATGGGGTTTTTACTAAATATTAAAAAAGGTTGAATGATGAAGAACAAGGGGAGGGGGAGAAGGGAAAATCTATATATTAAAAATTCTGAGCAAGGTTTGTCTTCATCAACAAACACTAACTAAGTAAAGCCAAAGTAAATAAGATACTGTAATCAAAATTATCTCAGATCAGTGTAACATTTTAAAGACTATATTTGAAGGCTTATCATCATAATTCATATATTTAAAATATAAGTCAGTTTTTTCATCAAAGATCCTGGACATTATATTGAATCAATTTCAATAATTATTTTTTCAATTTAAAAGTTACATATTTGCAAATGATCCAAAACTAACTAAAAAAAAGATACAATATATTTCAGAGATAATCTTTTAAATATGTCAAGAGACTCAAGCATCAAATGCATCAATGATATCTTTAAAAAACAAGAAAGAAAAATCATTTATCAAGCATAGATTATAAAACATTTTCCAAAATTTCGAGAATACTTTATAGAACTTCACTGTTTAACAAGTTAAAAAAAGATATCTAAGTGAACAATTTAGAAAATGTATAACACATATGAAGATTGAATTCTGCATTTATTAACCATATCCAGAAAAGTACTTGAATTCTTTTGTGCAGTCTTGTATAAAATTTATAGACTTGTATATATATTCTACATAGTGTGCTAAAATTGAATTTAGTCAGAAAATACATAACATAATTTTAGAAAATATAGTTGAGAATTCACTTTGAGCAATTTTTGAAAATAGGCAGCAATGTATCCAAATTCTCAGTACAGACTTACAGTAATCCCTTAACATTTGCAAAATAAAAAATGAAGACATTTCAACATTCACAAATACTTAACTTGGTTATTTGCAAGTTTTGTTTTGAAGAGGATATATTTTTTAAAAAGTAAACTTGTTTTGTTTTACCAATTACATGAAACTATTTTAGACTAGACAGCTGCATTGTAGGGTATAGCTTAAGTTCTAAGAGCTTCAACACTTATATTGAGGCAAATAGGTCATACAGAGAAACATGAAAAATAGATTCTAAAACTGAAATAAATATATATATATATTTTTAAAATTCAAAATTTTTTATTGCAATTGAAAGTTTTTCTGCAAAAATTGTATGGAAAATTTAAAAATTCCAACAACTTTTTGAAAAAGAAATAGTGTGATACAGTGTTTTCGCTGACATTTGATCAATGTTAGTAATTTGGCTAATTAAAAATAAAAAAATTTGCCAAATCAAAAAAGTATTAGCAAAATAGATTCGCCGTGTAGCTAAAAAATCTTTAATCCTTTAATGTATTCCCCCTTTTTATCAATATTTTCTAAAATAACCTAAGATTTTGTAACTGCGACAACGATTGTTATTAATCTAATTTCAACTATCTGCTACAAATATATTTAAAATATGTATATATTAAAAACATATATATATTAAAAATATGTGTATATGCATATGTATGAAAAACAAAAAAGAAAAGAAAGAAAAAGCAAAAATTGAGAGTTAACAATCTGGCGAATAAAACCGCTTGTTTACCCGCCAATTGAAGAATTTAGTCACAATTTGGTGCAATGGCGAGCGATAGCGAAAACTCTGGTATGATACAATAATCCCTAACATTCACAAAGTGCTAGGTTCTCGAAAACTTCCGCGAAAGTTGAGACTATCTTCCAGTGCATAAAAGGGGATTAGGTTATTATTTTTTTTTTTTTTTGTAAAAAAAATAGAATATGTTTATTAGTCATTAAAAATTACAAATTGTAAATAAATTAAAAAATTTATAAAGATATTATAAAAAGTTTGGTTGGTAATTGATGTTTGAAGCAAATTTATCGATATGCGATTGTTTAGAACAAGATATCTTTCATTTTTGAATTTCCATGTAAGGAAAAGTTGCACTTGCAATTTCTCTTTTAAATTTAAGAGTCTTCAGAAGTTAAGGATAGCTTTCTGAACAAGATGTAGTTGAATCTTTAAAATTTTTGTAAAATTTTTGCAGAAAAATCTTGCATGCAATAAAAATTTTAAATGTTACAAAATTGTTGGAAATATAAGTTAATTTAAGTTTATTTTTAGTTTCCAACTATTTCTTTAATATTTTTAATCCCCATTTAATCTTTTCGTCCACGTCTGCAGAGAACAGCACGCTATCTTTTTGCCGCGATGTAATGTTTACGTTTTTCAGCTATCGTGCGGAGTTGAGTTGTCGCGCGCTTGCTTTTCAGGAAGGAAAACTTCCATTTTCAGAATCTATAGGTGGCGCATGTGTTCCAGCGGAGCATGACGTATTTTCAGTTTGTGACGTTTGCAGTACTGTGATTCGTTCAAATCAGGTAACTGTTCGTTTCGCGGTACATTATGCAAATATCTTACCTTTTGATTTCATATATATATTTGTAAATCTTTCAGACAGTCATGCATGCTTGCTTGCTTGCACTTTGCTCTTTGGCATGCATCGTTGTGTTCGTTCTTTGAACGCCTATTATGTTTCAGAAATTGCCGATGCTAATGTTTTAGCTCCAGTAGAGCTCTTGAAATTATACTATGCTTTTTTTTAAACTTTAAATAAATTTGTTATGTTTCTTTTTAAAAAAGACTTTGTCATAGTTTTTGCACACCATCTCAATTTCAGTTTCTATTTTATCTAATCTAAATTTAAGACCTCACTTTTAATTTGGGTGAAGAGGACAATGTTTAATAAAACATTGGTTACGGGCCGTTCTTTTTGCCCATTAGTGAGAATTGTTAGATATTTAATTATGAGATGGTGTTAACGTTAAGCAGTCTAAAAGTTTTTAAAGTCTAAAGATAGGGGGGCTGCGAATTAGAGCTAAAAATGGAAATTGACAAATTGAATAATTTTAATTATGCCACTTGGAAAGACGATGTATCAGCACTTTTAATGGAGAAAGGGGCATATGAACATGTAATTAACAAAGATTTAAAACTTAAAGAAGGGGCAACCGCTAAAGAAGCTCGCGACTTTGAAATAAAAAAGAATCAAGCCTATAGTACTATTTATTTAAATATTAGTAAAGATTTAAAGCCATTGATTCGTGATACTAAAATAGCTTCAGAAGCTTGGGACAGATTAAAAATCCATTTTCAGCCAGCTACAAGGGGAAGAGCTATTGGTATATTGGATGCCTATTTTAGTTGTACCTATGATTCGAATGAAGCAATAGGACTTTATGGGGCTAGACTAAAAGAAATTTTAGTGAGTATGGGAGATACAGAAATCGTATTGCCCGAAATCATAAAAACTTATCAACTTATCAGATTCCTCCCAAGTACGTTTTCTGGTATAGTGCAAGCCATTTATAGATGGGAGAAAAAGGATTTTACTTTTGATAAAGTTTTAGACGAATTAATATTAGAAGAGGACCGTTTGAAGCAAAGTAGAAGCGATATGCTTAAAGGGGAAAAATCGGCGTTTGAAATAAAATCTGTAAGGCCTAAAGAAGTCCGAAAAAAAGATAAACCCCAAACTCAGAATTGTTTTAAGTGTGGCAAACCTGGACACAGGGCAATTAACTGCAGAAATAACTCTAAAAGTTTTAAAAAGAGAAGTTACGTGACCGAAGCAAATTTTGGTCAAAATGACCATTTTCAAGATAAGTTCAATTGGGTGTTCGACACGGGAGCATCGAGTCACTTCTGCAATAATAAAGATTTGTTTGTAACGTATAAACCGGTAAATAATACAAAAATGACTTTAGCTGTTGGTCAAGTAACTAGTCCTATAGAAGGCATGGGTAGTGTAGATGTAAATTTTAAAGTAAATGGGAAAATTAATGAAATACGTTTAAATAATGTGATGTATTCCCCAAATTTAAGAAGAAATCTCATTTCAGGAGCGGTTTGTGAGGAAAAAGGCTCAAAATTTGTGGGGAAAAACGGTAAAATTACTCTGTTTGATGAGAAAGGTGAAGAAATGTTTTCTGCTTTTAGGAAAAATGGACTCTACAGTGTGAAACCTATATATCCAGAGCACCAAACTTGTGTTGACAGCAATGTAATCACTTCAAATGTTTCAGAGCTAGCAAAATGGCATGAGCGGTATTGTCACATAAATAATCAATATATCGTAAATACATCACAGAATGAAAAAGTAAAAGGTCTGCCTAAGATGAAGTATCAAGAGTTAAGCTGTGAAGCATGCAAAATTGCGAAAACCAGAAGAATATCCTTTCAGTCTAAACAAGACTATAGAACGAATAGACCGCTGCAATTGCTCCATATGGATGTCTGTGGTCCAATGCCCACTTATTCGCTAGGAGGTTCAGAATACTTTTTGACGATTATAGACGATTTCTCACAAAAGGTAACTGCTTATCCAATTCAGCATAAAAGCGAAGCCTTTGATTGTTTTTTAAAATTCCAGAAAAGGAACGAAAGATTTTTAGGGAAGAAAGTGATAGCTATTAGAACGGACAACGGCAAAGAATTTGTGAACGACAAATTTAAAGTTCATCTAGAAAGAGAAGGCATTCATCATGAGAAGACTAACACATATTCTCCTGAACAAAACGGACTAGCTGAACGTTTCAATTATACAGCATTAGATGCCATTAAAGCCATGCTGAGAAGTAGTAACATGGATGAAAAATTTTGGGCGGAGGCGCTTTGCTGTTTTGTCTATGTATGGAACCGAGTAGCCAGAAAAGGTCAAAAGAAAACACCATTTGAATATTTTTGTGGAAGAAAGCCATCTGTAACACATCTGAAAAAGTTTGGAAGTATTGCCTATGTTGGAATGCCAAAGCAACAAAGAAGAAAATTTGATATGAGGACGAAGAAGGGAATTTTAGTTGGTTATGCCCATCAAACCAAAGGTTACAGAGTTTATGTTCCAGAACTAGGTCGTGTTATCGAGACCATAAATGTTTCTTTTGATGAAGAATTTGACAGTAATATTCAACAGAAATCGAAAACTTTAAGAAGCAGACAGGAAACAAGGCGCAAAAGTGGAGCAGAGCTGGACCCAAAAAGTAAAAAGACTATCCAAAGAAGAAAGCATAAAGCAATTGAAGACTATAAAGAAACTCCGGAATTACCATCAGAATCTGATTTAGAAGACGAAAGAAAGTACAAGTATCAAATTTCGAAGGAAGAATCAAGTACTGACTCTGAGGAAGAACAAATTCAATGCAAAGATATAAAGTGGATAAGAGAAGCAAAAGAAAGAAAAGATGGTTCAAGAACTGACATCTACTACAAAATTGAAGGGACAAAAGTATGTTTAAGGTCACATCCAGAAGCCAAAAAGTATTGCCTGAGCAACAACATCAAGTACGATCCAAATTTCTTTAACTTCTCAGGAAATGATAAGTATTGTGGACCAGAACCGAGAACTGAACCTATACTTGAAGATAAGAAATTGTCTGACAACAATGAAGAATCTGACACAGAGTTAGAAGCAAATTGTATAGAAGTAAGAATACCTAGATCATTTAAAGAAGCTGTTGAATCCGACCAAAAGAAAGAGTGGATTAAAGCCATGGAAGAAGAAATGAAGATGATGAACCAAAGAAAAGTATGGGAATTAATTCCAAAGAAAGATGGTGAAAAGATAATACATAATCGGTGGGTGTATACTATAAAGAAAAATGAAGAACAGAAGATAGTAAGGTATAGAGCAAGACTGGTGGCGAAAGGCTTTGGCCAGAAAAAAGGAGAATCATATGAGGAGGTATACAGTCCTGTTGTTAATTTTGCCATAATTAGATTATTTTTCACTATATTAGTTGGACTTTATGGATGGTTTCATCAACAATTAGATATAAAATGTGCATATCTTTATGCAAAGTTAAAAGAAAGAATAGTGATGTATCAACCAAAAGGATTTGAAGATCAGAAACATCCAGATTATGTTTGCCTTTTAAGAAAAGCAATCTATGGTCTCCGACAGAGTGGAAGACAGTGGTACTTCGAGATTCAAGACGTTTTAGAAGATTTAGCTTTCACCAGATTAGAATGGACAAATTGTGTATTTATTTTTAAGAAAAGAATTTTATTACTCCTATATGTTGACGACATAATAATATTCGGGAAGACAGCAGAACATATAAAAGAAACCATTGAACTTCTGAAAACTAAGTTTGACCTAAAACTCCTAGGAAAAACCAAGAAACTACTTGGCGTTGAGTTTGAAAATGAAGAGGGAAAGTTGTATATCCATCAGAAAGAGTACATTGAAAAAATCTATCAAGCCTATTCAAAGTACAAAATCCCAATTGTATCCTTACCTATTGCAAAAGGCGTAATTTATTCTAAGAATGACTGTCCGAAAACTGGAGAAGAAATCATTGAAATGGAAAAATACCCGTATAGAAATCTAGTAGGATGTTTAGCCTTTTTAGCAAGTCGAACAAGACCAGATATTGCATTTGCAATAAATATTTTTAGCCAGTTTCAAGAAAATCCAGGAATGATTCATTGGCAAGGTCTACTTAAACTGTTGGGATATGTTCAAGCAACTAAAAACCTCAAGTTGAATCTATCAAATCTAAAATCTCTCAAAGTAACATGCTATAGTGATGCTGACTATGCAACTAATAGAGACGACAGAGTATCCATGAGTGGAATTATCATGTTCATTGACAAAGCTCCAATCATTTGGCGAAGTTTTAAACAAAAATGTGTATCATTATCAACGATGGAAGCTGAGTATATTTCATTAAGTGAAGCAGCAAAGGAGATGGTTTGGATAAGAAGAGTTTTAGAAGAAGTAATTAAATGCAAGTTAGTTCATCCAGACTGTACCGAATACACTTTATGTGATAACAGAGCAGCTATGGACTTTTCAAAATCACCAATCGAAAATGCACGTACTAAACATATTGATGTAAGGTATCACTTTTTAAGAAATTTAGTGTTCGACAACATGTTTGAATTAAAATACATCCAGTCATCAAAGAATCTAGCGGATGGTTTAACAAAGCCACTGATGAAAACTACCTTAAAAGATTTCACTGATGAACTTTTTACTGACCAGTGACTGTTGCTTTAATGAACGGTGTTGCTTTAAAGACTGTGTTTAAAGTTAACAGAAATGAACTTTCAAAATTTTTCTTATATTTGCAAATTTATTTGTTATGCAAAAGATATTTGCATAAATGTTTCAATTTATTAGGAAATTTTCAGTCGCAACTTAGCATATCTTTAAAGTAAGTCTAAAATTTTGAGTATTTGTTTAATTTGTATTTCGGCAAAGTACCGTTTCGTTTTGAAAATTTAAATTGGTAATGTAAGTTTATGTGTAAATGTTTAAACTTTAATGAAAAAGAAACTTTCATTAAACCCTTTTTGTAAATTTAACTTTTCAGAAATTTTTTTTTTATGTCAAAATTTAAACTTTGTATATGTTTGGCATAACTTACCTTTTTAAAGCTTTTTTTGATTTGTTCTCTGTCAGAGTGTACGAGGGGGGCAATGTTGGAAATATAAGTTAATTTAAGTTTATTTTTAGTTTCCAACTATTTCTTTAATATTTTTAATCCCCATTTAATCTTTTCGTCCACGTCTGCAGAGAACAGCACGCTATCTTTTTGCCGCGATGTAATGTTTACGTTTTTCAGCTATCGTGCGGAGTTGAGTTGTCGCGCGCTTGCTTTTCAGGAAGGAAAACTTCCATTTTCAGAATCTATAGGTGGCGCATGTGTTCCGGCGGAGCATGACGTATTTTCAGTTTGTGACGTTTGCAGTACTGTGATTCGTTCAAATCAGGTAACTGTTCGTTTCGCGGTACATTATGCAAATATCTTACCTTTTGATTTCATATATATATTTGTAAATCTTTCAGACAGTCATGCATGCTTGCTTGCTTGCACTTTGCTCTTTGGCATGCATCGTTGTGTTCGTTCTTTGAACGCCTATTATGTTTCAGAAATTGCCGATGCTAATGTTTTAGCTCCAGTAGAGCTCTTGAAATTATACTATGCTTTTTTTTAAACTTTAAATAAATTTGTTATGTTTCTTTTTAAAAAAGACTTTGTCATAGTTTTTGCACACCATCTCAATTTCAGTTTCTATTTTATCTAATCTAAATTTAAGACCTCACTTTTAATTTGGGTGAAGAGGACAATGTTTAATAAAACAAAAATTTAGGACATGCTTTGGAGCTCTAAATAAGCTTTATCAATTGCATGTAATTCCGAGTGTATTTATGGAAATTAGAGCTTGGACAGACGGACCTACAAATTATATGCATAAGCATTTTACAATTTTGTTGGAAAGTGCTAAAATATTAATAATTCCTTTTATAGATTTAAAATTACATATAATTGGTTTAATTTCACTTCAAATTATCTAACGAAAGAGCCCGGAGTTGCAGTGAGCTTGTTTCTCCGCGACTCCGAATCCTTTGCACAAAAATAGGCCTGACTCCACAGCCCTGCATATAACATATCAATGTTACAGCATTGATATGTGCAATTACAGCAATGTTACAGCAATGAAACAACATTGTTTCTTGTTTACTGTTCTTCATTTCAGTGATTTAGACATAAAACAAAGGATCCTGCTGTACTCTACATCTGCATATGTATTTTAAATGTTTCATTATGTTTTTTGTATGCTAAAACACAACTTATGTTGAAATTGTTTATGTTTGCACCTCATTTTCCGTCTTTATTGGGTTATCTACAATTTTTGTTATTTGTGGTGTTCTTGCCACCTAATTCCACAGATAACCGGGGCTAGATTGTACTTATAATCACAATGAGGAATTTGCACATGTCGGGAAATCAATCAGCTGCATGTTTTTCTGGTAATTACAGACTCATACATTCCAAAAATTTCATCAAAAACTTGAAAAAATTTGTTCAAAAGCTTTTAAATTAAGCTTAAAGTTGATAGAAAAGCGCGCGACTAGAAAACGCTGCGTGATTGGCTGTGACGTCATAGTTCACGATATCCCAGTAGCAGACGAAACGAAGAAAGCAAGCAAGCGGTTTTATGTTTTTATAAGCCTGTATTTTTCAAGCATTTAAAATTTTTCTTACATCCAAATTTATTTATTCTTTGATCTTTAATAGATTTCATTAATCTATCGTATTAATGGAAATAAAAGGGAATTATTTCCGGCATTAAAGAAAAGTTTTGATTTAAAAAGAAATCAGCTACATTAGTCTGTTTCTTTTTAACAAATTAAAAACATAAATTCTCCTTGTAAAATATTAGTTAAAGCTTTTTTGATGTTACAGTTCGGAAAAATTACACACACACATATATATAACAATAAAAACTAAAACAATTGTCTTAAATCTGCACCAAGACAATGCGCATATTTGAGAGGGCCTATCATTTTTTTTTTTTTAAATATAAAAGATGTTGTTATCGTGCATAAATTGCTTTAAAACATTCAATTCTCATGATTGCCATTTGCCACAAACTACATTTTTTCTTTCTTTCTTTCTTTCTTTCTTTTCTTTTCTTTCTTTTTTTTTTTTTTTTTTTTTGTTACATTTCTTATTATTTTAAAACAATCTGCATGGTAAATTCGTAGTAGAAAGGTTACTATTAAGGTATTTGTCCTGATCTCTAGGTTAGGTATGGTTTTGTTCTTTTTTTTACAATACATTTACTATACACTGAATATTGAACTAATTTAAATATATATTAATTTTTTTCCCTGGTCTAATTTCCACATTTCTTAGCAAGTCAAATTTTAAAACAAACTCAAATTTAAATGTACACTTATATGCAAAATAACCTGGCTTCAGGGTCAGATAAGTTTAAATATAAAATCAAAAAATATTTTTAAAAATAGAGGTAAACAAAATCAGAGCACAAACACTGGGTGCAACACTGATTTTGGAATCAATCGTGCACAGACCATCTTAATATGTAATTCTAAAAAATTGATCTGTGAAGTTTTCTCCCTGCTCCTTCCCTTTACATGTTTGTACCATTGTACCATGTCAAAATAATTTTATGCAATAAAGAAAAAAAGTAGTAGTAAATTATCTTGGATTCCATCATGTTTTTCTATTTTTTCTGGTTGCAGTATGTTTATAAGTAGCATATTTATTTGTGCCATTCAATTTTAGATTATTGCTAATAGAAATTTGACAAAAGTTTACTGTTTAGTATTTTTAAACAGAAAAGTGACTGGCAGTTCAAAGAAAATGAGCAGTTATAAAACTGATAAAACTGGCAACTGGCCAGTAATGAAATTTCTCAGTTTTGCCCTTTATTAAGGGTGTTCTTAAATCAAAAAGAGCAACTTTGTGACATACGCTTTAATTTATTTTTGTTCGGAAATGCATGAAAGTAGCAGGTGTTGTTATTCAGAAACTGTCTATTTGCACTCGATTTTCTGTTTTTTAAAAATCACAATAGGTCTTTCATAACAAGCCTTCAAATTCGACGTTTCTGAGCACATTTCCCGAAGAAAGCAGAAAAACTGGTCAAAAAGCAGGAGAAAAACGGGTGATCATGTGATCGAAATAGCTTAGAACTGGATAGGTAATTTAATTATCATAAAGTGGAAAAATTAGCTTGATTCAAAATCGCTTCCATAGTCAGGCATTCCAATTTTATTCTTTCTGTTAAAAAATGAATTTATAGTTAAAACGTTTTTCGCTTGTTGAGCGGAGCAGTTGAGAGCACCCTTAAGGTTGTTTTCAGCTGCTCTGCAGAACAAGCGCAAAATATCTTGACACATTCACAAATTAATTTTTTAACGGGGAGATATAAAATTGGAAAGCCTGACTATGGAAGCGATTTAGAATCGAGCTATATGTTCCACTTTTTGATAAATAAAAAATGCCTATTGAATTATAAGTAATTTTGATCATGTGGGAAACACTATTTTCACCTCTATTTGAGTGGCTATACTTCTTTCTAACAGAAATGTGGTTTAAAATGCTCACTTTGACAATATTTTCTAAATAATCTACTGCGTTTGAAAAAAAAAAAAAAAAAAAAAAAAAAACGAGAGAGAGAAAAGTTCGATTATATAGTTTCTGAACAACAAAACTTCCTAGTTTTATGCATTTCCGAACAGAAATAAATTAAAACTTGTGTCATAGAGTTGCCATTTTGGATTTAACTGTCTGTGCGTTATTTTTTTTTCTTTTCTTTTAAGGAGGATTTCGAAAAATTATTTTTTCCTCATCAATAAAGCGGAAGTTTGACTCATTTTTTTTTCAATTTGAAAATATATCAATTTCAGGCATATTACGGAAGCGATTCGTAGCTGAACAATTTTTCATTAAATTATTTATTTAAATCTTGATCTATAAGTGATTGTTGCTTCATTAAAGCAGTTTTTTTTCTTTTCCTGCCTTATAAGGTCTGGAAATTTCTTACTAAACATTAACTTAAATGGATTTTCTGCGTTTACACCCCCCTCCCCCCCAAAGAAAGAAAATTAACGTGACATACACCGTTACTGTATCACTTCCTTTTTTAAAGGAACACCGTATACCCTCTGTTTCTCAAAAAAGCATTAATATCTATATAATCTGTAGGGTATACCATCTGCCTTGAGTGTTTTATCATTTGCTTAGAAAGTATCCCCCCCCCTTTTTTTTCTACTACACCACTGCATATAAGTTTGCTTTATGGTCATTGTGATAACATATAAAAGAAAAACACTGGATTTAAAATAATTAAACGCCATGATCCGCAAAATAAATCATTGCATCTGTTTCAAATAAGAAATTTAGACAATATGTCTTAATTTGCATACATGTACTAATAATTAGACAAAATATTAACAAATATACATGATTATGATGAGAGTATAATGTCAGTCTTAATAATTAATGCAATACACATGGATTTTATAACGAGAGAAAAAGAAAGTCGGTATATCACGATCGCAGTAATCAACAAAGTGCCTCCGAACGCGCGTTAATAGATGTGTGTTGTCATGAACGATGACATCACAACCGACGGCGTAGGAAATGTGTCGTTTTCGCGATACGGTAAATAGTGCCATGTAAACACCGTTATAAATCAATAATTGCAGCTCAAAATCAAAAAAAAATTTCACTGCCCGTCATATCTTTTAGTTTTCTATTGTTTTTAGCTAAAATTAGAAAACGTGAAAATTCCTCATTGTAGCATGGAATTAACTTTTAATAAAAAAAAAATAATAATAATTAATTGCAATTCAGTTTAAATTTTATGATAAAACAACAATACACCCAAATAAAAGATATACTATGTTTAGATATTTTAAATTAAGAAATACACATAATATGCATTACAAACAATAAAGTAGAAAATCCATCTCTCATCAGGTATAGTACTGATGAGGGATGAATTTTTTTCTGAAGCATCTACTTTATTGTTTTTTTACACATATTTTATACAGTTTTTAATTTAAAATGTCTGAAATTTAAACATAGTTCTCTTTCAATTTAGTTTTGTTATTTAGTTTATTGTGTCCCATGTCCCATGTCTATAATAATTACAAAAAGAAACATTAGTTTTATAAAAAGATGTCTAGTCTTTGAAACCTTGAATAATTTATATATTTTAATTGAGGTATTTCTGAATTTTTGTATGACTTTATATAATATTCAAAAGAGAAAATCTCATACTGATTCTTAATAACAATCTCATAACAATGAAAGCAAATTTAAGAACGTTCAAAAGCAACTAGATTTTATCTTTTATTTTTTCCCCTGAATAATCAGATTAATGAATAATTTAATCATGATTGAATTAATCCAAATTGAGTTTATTTTAGGGCTTGACAGAGGCAAGTAAAATGACATTACATAAAAATGTTTATACATTATGCACCTGTAAGTAGTCTATTGAGCTCATAACCTACGGCTTAGATTAGCTAATAAATTATATGAGTAAATTGTTTTGGCAGGTTGTGAGTGCAAACAGCTCAATAGGCACAGTGTTGTCAATTTAAGTCAAAAGTCTTGATTTAGACTCCCACCTAAGACACCTTTTTCATTTAATTTGAAAAATGTTTATTTATGTGAATTTTTATCAATCAGTATGATTGAGTTTAAAAACAATAAAAATGAATTTCTAAAATGGTTTTACTGATTTTTGGGCCATGCTGTATAAACAAATAGGATAATGAAATAGTCTTCATTTATAAAAATAAAAGCATTCTATTAATTTTCAAAAAAACCCAACTCACCTTCAGTTGATATTCAAAAACTGGCAATTCTTCCTGACTAGCAAGGTCAAACTGCTTTCTTAAAGCAGACTATCTCAAAATGAGACATGAAGTCTGAAGATGATAAGACATGAAAATTCTTAAACGAGATAATGTCCCTATGGAGACAGAGAAGTGTTTATCCTAAAATTTCAAATAAAATGAATCAATTAAGTATAAAATAATATAAAAATAAACATACAGGCAAATATTGAATTACAATAAAATTTCAAATCTATGAATATTTTTAAAGGAAAATGATTGTGCAACAAATTATGATAATAATAAAATCATAAATTGTCCATAGAGTATGAAATACTTTCAAAACTACAAAAATATTCAATTTTTTTTTTTTTTTTTTTTTTTTTTTTTTTTGCATTGGAGTTGAAAGAAGATTGGCAAATAAGCATTTGGTTGTGATTGAAGAATTCTTTTATGCAGAAATATTCAGTAATTTTGTTGATAATTTGTCAGACAAAATTTAAAAAACAAAATACAATAAACAGAACACAACAAAACTACAAAGATTCAAAAATGAGGTCTCTAAAAGATGTGAGGCATTTGCCGACATCATCTATTACTCTATAAAGAATGCAAAATTGGTTTAATATCACAAGCAAAATGCCTCTTAGCTCTCTCATTTCTCATTGAAAACCTTATTTATACTTCGATTTTGGTGAGAAAACTCTAATAAATTCAAAAAAGGTAATCTGGACTATTTTCAATAAATTCAGCTTCAATAGTTCACAAAATCTTGATACTTAAAATATTCTAAAGAAAAGTTTTGTGCTAAATTTCGTTGTCAAAGTTTATCTCTAGTGCCATTCTGTATGTTGGCCAAGACAATAATTTCCATACTGATAGATGCATAGAAATAATACTTCATATAGGTGGAGCAGCTATCAACCTTTCAGTAAGATTTTGTATCCAAATTGAAATTGTTTCACAATAAAAATGCCGTTCCACATCATTCTGGTGGAATTTACCTGTTAAAATTATTTAGGGGAGGATTTTTTAAAGAGATATAACTCATCAGATATTGCATAACATGGAAATTGTCTTGAAAACACACTTCAAGAAATAGACAATGCATTCTTTTTGTGGTATTCTGTATTATGGAAATTCTGTACATTGGGAATTTCAAGACAGGCATTAAATGACATCTACAATTTTTTTTCTAGGTACCAAACATCATTTCATGGTTGCAATTTTACGTTGCATCATATTTTCAATATTGTTTCTATTTTTATATGTTAGGGCAGAGGGAGAGTGTATATATTAAAATGTATATCCTTGTCTTAATTACTAAATCAAAATAAAAACTGGCTTTTTATAAATCTGTAAAACCTGATTAAGGGTGTATTTCGATTCAAACTGCTTATTTTCTGATTTATTTTTAAATTCATTTTTGCTCTCATATGCAACAAACTGGCAAACTGTCTTACTCAAAAAGTACTCAAGGTGCTGTAATTGTCGATTCTTTGATAAATGCAGAAAATATTTTCCCCAAGCGGGAGATCGGGGAACGAAAAAAAGGGTCATACTGAGAAGGCAATTGTTTATAAATCAAATTCTAATGAATTGAGCATAAAAAGACATCATACGGCACCTTATCCATCTCTTCAAAAATCTCCTCAGCAAGTTTCGTGTTTCTACTTTTAAAAATGTGTCTGAAATTGCATTGGAAAGTTTCGAGCTGTTGAAGGTGGAAAAGCATTTTTTTGAATACACCCTTAAACTACAATATATAGATTCTAAAAAACTGTTTAACTAATTCTTTTTATGAGTCTTTATGAGTTTTTTTTATGAGTTTCGTTTTTATATTAAAACAAAATATGAAAATACAAATCAACAAGTTTTCAAAATCAGGTATTGTGCATTACACCAGAGTAAAATACATTAAATCTTTCTACTGGAGTCTATATAAGTTTAGAAATGTCGCTTTAAGGTCAGTTTTATCAGTCATTGGTTAAAGTGAAATCAGCTTAGATTTGATTGACAGGTGCATGGGAGTTTTAAATCATGCTTTCGAACAAGGTGTGCGAGAGTTTTAAGGACACATGGCTCTCCTTGGCCCTAGGTCAATTTTATCAGACATTGGTTAAAGTAAAGTCAGCTTAAAGGCAATTGACAAATGCAAGGGTTATCTTAAACACATGCTACTATCCAATATTTTATGAAAAACAGGATTTTTCAAGTATGTATGGCGGGGAAAAAATTACACTAAAGTCAGAAAAAAAACATAAAAAAAGAAAGAAATAAAAGTGAAAAAAAGTAGGCATCAAATTTGGCAACTAAGTATAATTTTGTGGGTGCCAGATGCAATAATTTAGTTGCAATTGGCGACTAACGATTGCTAATTTCTAACTCTGATTATGGGAAATAGTTTTTTCTACAACATACCATAAAATGTCGTTAATCCGTTCTTCCCGATCAAACATCCTAACTTCATTAAAGAAATTGAAAAATTTTAAAAATTCCAAGAAAATGCTTTCTTTCCTCCCTAAAAGATCTCTGAAAAAACGTAAAGTATGTCAAAAGGTCATAAAATATGTCAAAAAAAAAAAGAAAATTTTATCTAATGATAGCTAAAAAAACACAAATTTCATCATAAAAAAGAGAAGCTAATTTCTTCAAATGATTGCAAAAATGCGTGAATTTCATCAAAGGATTGACAAAAAAAAAAAAAAAAAAAAAAAAAAAAAAACATTTCATCAAAAGAATGCAGGAAAAAAAATGCAAATTATGTCAGATCTAAAAAAATGCCATCAAAAGATCATTAAAAAACACAAATTACATAAAAAAAAAATCTCTAAAAAAAATGCGAATTACATCAAAAGATCACAGAAAAATCTTAAATTTCTTGAAGGATCACCAAAAACGCACATTTTATCAAAAGATTGCAGGAAAAAAAACATGAGTTTGTCAGATTTACAAAGGAAACACAGTCAAAAGATCTCAAAAGAAAAAAAAAAAAAAAGTCACAGGATTGTGATAAAAAATGTGAATGTCATCAAATGATATGATAAAAATGCAAATTAAGGCAAACGATTGCAGAAAATTTTGTTAAAAGATTGCAAAAAACATGAAATTCATCAAAAGATCATGGAAAAAGATGAATTCTGTTAAAAAAAATCTTGGTAAAAAAAAAACAGTGATTTTCATCTAAAAAGCATCAATTTTGTTTGAAAAAAAAAAAAAAAAAAAAAAACATGAATAGCGAAAAAACACCCATTTCATCAAAGGATCACAAAAGAAACATGTGGAAAATGGGAATTTCGTCAAAAGATTGCGGGAAAAATGTGATTTCCGTGAAAGAATTGTAAAAAAATAGCAAATTTTGACAAATGCTACAAAAAAAAAAAAAAAAAAAAAATCACAAATTTTATCAAACATTCTGAAAAACTGCAAATTTTATCAAATATCGGGAAAAAATCCTGCAAAATTCGTCAAATATCACAAAAATTACAATAAAAAAAAAAAATTTTGTGAAAAAAAAAAAAAAAAAAAAAAAAAATCGCAAGAAAATCTCGTGTAAGCATCCCCCCCCCCCCTCTGAATATTTTTCGATTTTATATCACATTTGGGGGGAGGGGAGCATATTAATGATATTTTACGGTAGTATATTCATATTGCAAAGAGATAGAGAGAATATACCGGGTGATTATAATTAAAGTCCTGATTTTAAAAATCGATAATTTTAAAACTAGACTTGACAGAATGACTTGATATTTTAGCAGAACAATTGTAAAGCAATGGAATTTTGTTTGGCGAAGGAAAAAAAATAGTTCCAAAATGTGCCGATAGATGGCACTGTCAGTGTTCACATTGTCTAGATATATGCAAATTACTAATACGTGACATGCACACATGAGACTTAGCTGCCATAAAAATGCAGAGCACCAGCTCTTTGCCTAAATGCTTCATCATGACTCTGACTATGAAGGATTGCGCTCTGCTCTTGAAGCTTTTTTATAAGAACGATGACTGTGCACTTACAGCTATTAGGAAGTTTCGGACATTAAAATCCATTAAATTGGATACAATAACCATAAAAGGTCTGCGAAAAATGATTGCTAAATTCGAAGAGACGGTTCATTTGACGTTAAACGGGGTAGAGGAAGGAAACCAGTTTCGGGTGCGGCAGTGGAAGATGTGGCTACAGCATTACAAGAACAGACTAACAGTGATGTTGGAATCAGCAGTGCACGAGGAATTGGCCGAATGCTGGATATGCCGAACAGCACGGTGCATAAAATCCTACGGAAGATCTTGAGCTGTTATCCGTATAAGATAACTCATGTGCAGGAGTTGCTACCTGCTGACCTGGAAGCACGTCAATCTTTTGCACTGCAATTTCTTGCCCGGATGGAAGTGGACAACGGATGGCCATGGAACATTCTGTGGTCTGACGAAGCCCACTTTCATTTGCAAGGTTCTGTAAATACGCAAAATTGCAGGATATGGGCGACCGAGAATCCGTCCCAGCTACAGCCATTACCTCTTCAGTCCGAAAAGCTTACTGTGTGGTGCGGAATAACGGCAGCGTTTATCGTTGGTCTGTTTTTCTTCAAGGAGATCAGACCTGCGGGTCCCGTTACCTGCACCCTTACTGGCAAGCGGTATTAAACACTTTTGCGTAACCATGTCCTTCCGGCACTTCAGCAGCGTCAGTGTATGGATCGCACAATATTCATGCAAGATGGCGCTCCTCCACACATTGCTACTCCTGTGAAGCAGCTACTGAGTGCTAATTTCAGAGAGGACAAGATCATAAGCCGTCATTTTCCAACAACGTGGCCGCCACGTTACCTGGCCTTAAACCCGTGTGATTTCTGGCTTTGGGGGTACCTGAAGAATGTTGTTTACAGTGGGAGGATTCAGAATCTAGCCGACTTGAAGGCAAACATTACACACCACATCCACTGCA